>BSUD01000003.1:16679442-16967427 GCA_033239045.1 Fagopyrum esculentum
TTTTCAATTCTGGGAGGTCGCAAGGTCTCCATCAAGATCTCGTAGTTTTGAAGATGTTGATGCGGCGACTCCTTCTCTAGCCCTCCGAATTGACATTGGCGAATCATCGCTAGAACTTGTGGTCGAAGTTCGTAGTCATGGTCCGCTGGATCTCCTAGGTTCACTCCTGGACGCCTCAGCTGTTGATTAGGGTCCATCCTTTGACCTAGGGTTTGTGGAATTCCTGCAAGAAGAACATCTCGGACTGGCATCCGAAGTGGATGCACATCGGCCGGGGCGTCAGGAACTGGGACTTGCCTCGGTCGAGGATCAATTACTGGATCCTGCATCGGTCGAGGTTGAATCTGGTTCCGAATTGCTGCAATCTCAGCTTCGATTGCTGCATTCCTGGCCTGATTCTCTTCTTTTTCCTGCCTTAGTTCTTCCTTACTGAGACGTAGCTGCTCCTGCGTTTCTCTCAATTGGGCCAAAAGATCGTGATCGTCTTGTTGGGCCATCTTCGCTTCTCTTAAGCGTCGTTTGTATGTCTTTTCCGGTTCGGGATCGTAAGGAACGATTTCCTTTCCAGTGCGGGTTCTTCGCATATACCTAAGAAAGAACCTGCAAAAGTCACTCAAGTAGAGTGGTAAGACAACACGGGGCAAATGCCCCAAGAGCAAACCGTACCGGCTCGGTCTAGACCAAGTCCCCGGCAACGGCGCCAAAAACTTGTTCGCTCCAAACGGTGTGTGCAAGCTTTAAATTTATAACCCTAGACTTAAGCTTAAAACAAGGATGCGAACCCGCAGTGTACGGGTCAATCGTAGTAAAAGCAAGAAAATTCCAGGGGTCGATCACAGGGACTTAGTGAAACAAAGTCCAATACGGTATGCTAGTGTTAATGCTAACCACAAGAGCAAGTATACAATCAAAGATGAATAAGATGTCAAATAAGCAAACATGCAATTCTAGGGATTAAAGCATCTAGTTGTGGTTCCAACTCAAGATCTATAGATAAGCGGACAAAGCTGAGGTTTTTGCATGGGGAAGATGTTTCTAAAGTGGAGTAGATCACCGGGTAAGTCTCACTACACACTAATCCCAAACCGTAACTCCTATTACCGGGTAAGTCTCAAGGAATTAAGATAAAGAACTATAACCTCAAACTAACACACCATCTAAGGGAATAGAATCAACCTTTACCGGGTAAGTCTCAGGCTAACTCACAAAGATGGGATGGAAGCACACTCAAACCCCAATAAAGGACAAGCCTTTATTACCTACACTTATGATCGTTGGTATACAAACTAAGGAATTACCGGGTAAGTCTCATCCTAAGCTTGCTTTGAACCAGAAAGGTATAATAAGAATAGGATTTGGCAAACTCTAACACATTAACTCTCAGTTAAGGATCGGATAAGCCACCTCGGTCAGCCAGTTTCCACCCCGGCCGAGATGTTCATCGACTGAACGAGATGCTTAGGGTTAAGGTTAAAGACTCGAACTTTCAGGATCCTACTGTGATTAAGACCATTCTATCATTGTTTTTCCCACAACCTTCAGCCAATCACCCTAGAATCACACGAGGAAATTAGCCACTCATCATCATAATGAAAGTATTAAATATATGGGAAGAAGGTGAATATTTGAACAAAGAAGAATTTAATGAAAACACTCCAATAACTGAATCAAATATCACACAAAATCGTTCCTTGGATAATAATCCAACAAGACAAGACAATCAAGGAAAGGAATTGAAGACAATCTTACAAAACCCTCCAAAAAGCTATAAAGCTATAGTCTTCAAATCTTCCTTCAACCTTCAAAAAGGTTCTTCAACTCTCTCCCAAATTGGAGTATGATGCGGCTGCTGCGTATTCTTTGCTGTAATCGAGATCGTATGCGGTGTATGCAGCCTCTAAGCATGATCGGATTTGTGGAAAATCCAACCCTTTTTATAGGAAAAATAACCCTCCAAAGATAATAAATCTTAAGAAGATATATTCCCATAAAAATAGGTAAAATATATGATTCTGCATATCTCCTTCCTTCTAGAAGCTCAGCCCAAAAATATAAGATCACTTTCCAATTTTAAAAGATCTCAGCCAAGAATAAAATATTCTCGCCGCGTCCTAGGTGTTCGCCTCGGTCGAGTCGGCGTCTCTGGATCGCCTCGGTCGAGATGAATCTCTGGTCAACCGAGGCGACTCATAACTGAATGTAGAATCTCTCAAAACTGGTCCAAAGTAAATCTTTAATCCATGGTTGTGCTTCCTGAATGTAGCTCCAAATGACTCTTGACTCCTTTTGCTCCTTTTTGATGCAATACGTACCATATTACCTGCAATTACAACGAAACTAGGTGTAGACCTCGATTCTCGCAAGGGTAGATGAAATGGTAGTAAAATCACATAATGTACATACAAACATGCAGATTATGAAAGATAAAACGTCTAAACAAACCCCAAAATATAGACTATAATTCATGCTATCAGATGTCGTACACCGTTGTGTTGGGATGAGCCTAGCAAGGTTGATGGGGTAGTACCAGACCAGATACAGGATGACATCACCCGGATTGCCTTAGTCCGGGAGAGGATGTTAGCAGGTCAGAGTCGTCAGAAGTCCTACGCCGACAAAAGGCGTCGACCTTTGGAGTTTAGAGTAGGTGCACAGGTGTGGTTGAGAGTGTCACCCACGAGAGGAGTTAGACGTTTCGGCGTTAAGGGGAAGCTGAGTCCCCGATATGTCGGTCCATTTGAGATCTTAGAGAGAGTCGGAGAGGTTGCCTACCGACTAGCACTGCCACCGAGACTGGAAGGAGTCCACCCAGTTTTTCATGTATCTCAGCTGAGAGAGTACATACCGGATCCTAGACACGTCATCAGTCATGAGGATCTGATAGTCGAGCCAGACCACACTTTTGTGGAGTATCCAGTAGCCGTCCTAGAGCGTAGTATTAGGCGCCTGCGTTCTAAGGAGATACCGATGCTGAGGATCCAGTGGTCTAGACGAGGAGCTGATGAGGCTACCAGGGAGACAGAGGAGAGTATTAGACGTAACTACCCTGAGTTCTTTGCGGAGTTAGCCGCTACCTCAGTACCGACGGGTTAGTACTGAGACGATACTGTATATGATTTCTGTGATTATATGTTTAAATGATTGTTTATGTTTATGTGCTTAATGGCGTGAGTAGTTTGCATGCTAGAATATAACTCTTGAGGGAAATGTTTGGGTAGATACCTTATTCTAAGTTTCGGGACGAAACTTATTTTAAGGGGGTACTGATGTAATATCCGGAATTTTTATTCCGTTTATTCTGTAATAAACCCGATCTCGATCAGTTGATCCATATCCGTCTACTTAGTTAGACACATTATTATAAAATTTATCATTTTATGTAGATTTCCTTCACATAAAATGATAGAATCTTTTAAAAGTTTATCATTTTATGTAGCTTACCTTCACATAAAATAATAAGTTTAGCCCCAAACCCTAATTTAGAATATGACTCGTCGTTGACAAGTCTGTGACGAAGCTGTGACAAGGCCCGGACAAGTCTGTGACGAAGCTGTGACAAGGCCCAGACAAGTCTGTGACGAAGCTGTGACAAGGCCAGACAAGGCTGTGACGAGTCTGTGACAAGGCCCAGACAAGGCTGTGACGAGTCAGTGACAAGCCCAGACAGGCTGTTGACAGCCCAGTGTCCGCCTCAGCCCAGCAGCGCCATCTTGCCCAGCTTCTGCCTTACCTTCTTCAGCCAGGGAGCCCAGCGGATCCAGCTTCTGCAGCCCAGCTTCTGCCTTACCTTCTTCAGCCAGGGAGCCCAGCGAATCCAGCTTCTGCAGCCCAGCTGCTGCCTTGTCTTCTTCAGCCCATCTTCAGCACGCCAGCCCAAGGGAGAGCAGCTGTTATGACGTTCTGAATTTGCTGAGCTGGAACAATGCAATCTTCTGTATATAACTGCTCCTTAAATTACGCAGAACATTTATATCCTGCTGAATGCAACCACGTTCCCAACTTTCTGTCTACATTCAGAATCTTCTCTTCTTCATCCTTCCTTCTGCAGTAGACGACCCATCTTAATCGATCTCTCCTGCACACGGCTCTTCTGCACACAACTCTTCTGCACAGCAAGTACACAAATCCGGTAGAGTTTACTCCCCTTACCTTCTGATCTGTAGCCGTTTGATTGTATCTCTAATAAGAGACTTTCAGTGCAGCGAATTCTCTTCCGGCTGGAAGGAAATACACTCGACTTTGTTCAACAACCGGGTAAAAATCTATTTACATTTCTATCTCTTCTGTCGTCTCCTTACTAGTTAAATCCGTGTCTTATACCTCCCTTTTGTGCCGGACTGCCTTCCCATTGACGCAGCAGTGTGTAGGCTGTAGTTGCTCCTTGGATCGTCGATAAAAAAAAAACGAGTCAAGGCCCCAGTCCAGTGAGAGGTCAGTTTTGTTTTTCTCTCTCACTTCTGCTTATGAAATAGATGTAATGAATTCAATGAGAATAGAACCTAGGATGTGCGAGTTCAAGTGTTTAAACTAGTGTACTCGGGGAGAGTCGAATAGAGAACCCTAAGAAGATTAGGCTGCTGTAAAACAGGAATGAGAAGCAAGAGAAAGAGAAGTGAAATACATTGTTTTAATTTCATTATTGTAAGATGGAAACGAGCATAGTTGGAGACCAATGTTAGACAGTTTGGATGATGATCCACCGTTGAAATTTTAATAGATGATAAATGGATATATGTAGTTTAGTATGTTAAAATTTGAGAAGGAATGAACGGTCGGATTAGAAGTTATAGGCTTCCGAAGTTGAGTAGTTAAGCAGTTTTTGTAAACTTGGATTTTTTTGGCTAAGTATAGAAATTGTAAAGGGAGTAGTCAACTTTGAGAATTTTTATAAAAATAATGGATGAACAGTTTTGAAAAATTCTTTCTCCTGAGGGTAGATGAAACATCATAGATGATCTAGAGAATTATTTCGGAATTTTTATAAGCTTTTACGATTTTTATATTTGAAATCGAAGTTAGACCTTTACGACCTTTATGACCTTTTGGAAAATAGGGAAATAAGAAAAGTGATAGTTTGTAACCAAACTAAACTTTAGGAGTTGGAATATGACTTTAGAGTCTCAAATAGGAGTTTAGACATGAATTTCGGAAAATTTGGAAGTCTCGGGACTAAGGGTAAAATTGTCATTTTTCCACAAAGTAGAGCTGTAATTAGTTATGTCCTATTACGATCTTCTATCTTAGAAGTCTTAGACTTCAAATTACGTTGGAGTGTGCTAATGCACTTATCTCCTTTGACAGGCAACTGAGTTGCTACAGTTTACAGAGCGAGTTTGGTTTACAGAGAGTCGAGCTTTATAATAGGTACGTCCTTTGGGCTTACTTAGCTGACTTCTAAATATGAGCATGAATGATGATAGTGGTGTGTGATTGAGATGTTTAGAGTTATAGGTTGTGATAGATATTTACCGACCTATACTTGGCCTAAGAGTAACGGGCGGTGGCATTCTGCTCAGTTAGCTTGCGGGCGCTGGGGGTTTCTTTAGGGACTAGTCCATACTCGGTTTGTAGTGATGCTACCGGCGGAGGTCAGCTAGACCTACACCCAGTTGGATAAGGAACGGAGGCGAGAGCTGTTAATAGCTCTCGTGACACAACTGTAAAATTGAATAAGATGAATCACCTAAATAATAGATAATAAACGGTTGAGTGCCAGCATGATGTTTGTTTATATTTTTTTCTGCGTGTGTTTGTGTTGTTGTTGTTCTACTTATATTTGGATAGTTAGCTAACAGTTGATATGTTGTGTAGACTTACCACAGGTTAGAGCAGATGCCGAGTGATCCGGATGGTAGTGGTCAGCCGGGGTGTCGTACTTTTAGGATGTGATGCAGTTTCTTTATTTATGGGATTCCAGTTGGACCTTGGTTCTTTTCTTTCTTTCTGTACTTTGTTATCTTATGTTTTCCGGCTGTCAGTTGTTCTGGTCACATTCATACATTGTTAAGGTTTTTTTTTATGATTTATGGTTTTCCTTATCTGTGCCTTGTTGTAAGATCTTGTTAAGTTGTTGTCAAACTAAGGTCGGGACCCAATGTGCGGTCCTAACCAGTAACTCCCCGAGTTGTAAAATTTGGGGTGTTACATTCAACATCAGTGATTGCACAACTATTCTCTGTTTCTATTTCACTCACACTAGAAGCGGAAACAATGGCAGTACATGGACGATATTCATTAACTTCTTCAATTTCTGGTATAAAAATTTTAGACTTTAATCTCACACACATTAGCACACTCCAGCATGGTTGAGTCGATTGATTAGTTTTGACAAAGTCCTCAAAATCTTCTACGGTCTCAATATCAAACAGTTGCAATGCTTCATTTAAGGTATTCTTGTACGTAAGTTCCACATTGTGCACTGTCTCATCTACTTGAAAACATTTTGCAATCAACATCCGTATTTCTGGTATGCTAACAGGATCTCTCACAGTGATGGGTTTGCTCGCTACCTTATCCCCCATATATCTCCATAAATTTCCATTCCCCTCCACATTAAACCACAATTTGTATAGGAGTCATGCCTAACAGGTTTTGTATATACTAGAAAAAACTACCATGAAGATACCAATAACTAAAAGTATGCACAACACCTCAATATATACCAGAAATCAGCATATCATAAACACAATTATCATATATTACCAAAAATGAGCATACTAGAAAAAGGATAATACCACAAATAGAGCATGTTACATACCATAAATGATCATACCAGAAATACCAATGCACAACACCACAATAAATACCAAAAATGAGTATACCATAAATTATCAAATATTACAAGAAAATACCAAAAGTACCAGAAAATACCAAAATATACCAGAAATACCATATATACCATAAATGAGCATACTATAAACTCCAAAATACTAGTAAAAAGTATAATACCATAAATAAGGATAATACAAACCAGAAATGATCATACAAGAAACCTAATTATCAAAAATTACCAAAGAAACAACTCTCAAACATTACTAGAAACACAATTATCAAACAATACCAGATAAAAAGGTTGATAATAGAAGAAGGATATCACAAGAGCATGTTGCATACTAGAAACGAGCATACCATAAATTCCAAAAATGAAGCATGCATATAAACCAGAAAGTATCATACTAGATAAACACAATTATCAAATAATACCAGAATGCTTGAAAAAAGGGTTAGACAAGAAATTCCAGAAATACCAAAAGAATGCTCCACAATTAGCAGAATTCACATACCAGAAACTCAATTATGAAACAAATACCAGAAACTCAAGTCTGGTATTGTTTGATAATGCCCAATACCTAAATCTACAAACATAAAACTCATTCATTCATACCAAAATAAAAAAAATATACTTTATTCCCAATTCATACCAAAACCATTAATCAAATTCATACAAGCAACACAACTCTCAATCATATCAGAACAGAGAAATTCAAAGGTAATGCACAACCCCTAAAATTGAAAACATAACAATCATTCATACTAGAAACATAACAATAATTCATTTCAAGATCAAATAATACCAAATCTGATCATGCCTCATACCAGAATTACAAGAATATCACCAAAATTTCAAAATGGTGAACATAATACCAGAATAAAATTGAAGAAGATGGAGAGAGAGAGAGAGAGAGAGAGAGAGAGAGAGAGAGAGAGAGAGAGAGTAGACGGTGGCGAGAGAGATACCTTGTTAGATCGATGGCGATTTCTGGTGTGTGTTGTGTTGAATCACAATGGTGATTGTCTGATATGAGTTTCTGGTTATTTGGATCGTCGATTGCACCAGATCTTGTTAGATCGATGGTGTTTGTGAGAGAGAACAGAGAAAACAGATCAATGGAAATTCCAAAGAAGAAGAAGATTGCGAGATCAAGAGGAGAAGGATGAGGATGGATTGTGTTTCCGTTTTCAGCGTAACGACCAAGAGAGAAGAGTGAATTTACCTTATTTTCTTCCTTTTGCACAGTAAATGCTATTTGTGGTATATTTTCTTAATGGAAAATATGTAAAGGCATAGTTACTATAATGGTTTCTCATAATAGCATAGTTACCAAATTTGCCCTTAGTGAATTAAGAATTTGTTGTCAAACTAATTTAGGGCCTGTTTACCTTGCGGGTTTATAAACTAAATGATAGTTTATAAACCTTTCCTGATATTGTGTAACCGTTTACATATGTATGAGTTTTTATGTGAACGAGTTTATTTGGGTTTTTAAACCCGTAAAAAATAACCTTCTCAAGATGAGGTTATTTTTATTTGGGTTTTTAAACCCGTATAAACCCATTTAGTTTATAAACCCGAATAAACTCAAACCCTTAGTAAACAGGCCCTTAGTGGACCCACTATTTGGCCGACATCCTACTAACACATCGGATTTAAAAACGGGGCGTAACAACATGGTATCAGAGCTTAGTTTGACAACAAGAGCACTTGTAAAATGAAGATGTGACATGATAATCCGACTTAAACAAACTCAGTCTAAGTTTTATTGTTTTAGAACATAAGTGCTTTAAAGGTTTCTCTACTTAGTCTTTTGTGGTTTGTAAGTGCATGGTGTATTGCCACGATGTTGGGTTAGTAAGTGATGACATGATTTATGACACTAGTTTAGGCACTCTTTTAGATAGTTTAACTTTCCATTCATGCATGTTTCCGCATTAGTTCGTGACGTTTACACTTAATTCATGCATATTGTCGAAATAGACGTCTACACGAGATTTTGTCGGTTTTGTAGGTATTTTGGGGAGCTCTTGGACTTAATCGATACATTTGAGGATCATTCCTTGTGGTGGAACACATCCGGACCCTGTAAGGAGCAAGCTAGGAGCAAAGGAGAACACAAAGGACCTTATTGGTGCATGCCTTGCACCAAGTCATGACTTGGTGATCCAAGGAGGGTTTCTGGAGCAAAACCACGGCCCAGAGGACATTTCCACGCCTGTGGTTTTGGGCGTGGTTTCTATCTGCACAGCCTTGAAACTTGTCACACAATTCCTTTGCCCGACCTTTGCTTTCCTTTGGTGGAGTACTTGAGCTGCTTTTGCAAGTTGGCCTTGGGGACTGCTGGGAGGACTCTCTCTCCTCTCGTTACTCTCTTCCATGCCCCTTGTGGGTGTTCTTTGGGGAGATTAGATTAGAACATTATCAATCTTAAGATCTAGAGTGAGTTTGAGTGGTTTTAAGTGAGATTCTTGTGGAAGCTTGTAAGATCCAACTTGGAGCTGCCTTTGAAACTTTGTAAGATTATTGTAACCTTCTATTTCAGCTTAGTTCATTCACTTTCATTGTTCTTATCTTCATTCTCTTGCCATGGGATGCATGCATGCTTGTATAATGATGTTTGATCTTGAAATGAATGTTATAGGCTAAGTAGTTGTGATTCTAGGGCAAAGGAATGATGTTTATGCTTTGGACTATGATTGTATGGACTTGCATGTTAGCTTAGGATGGATTTGTGTTCGAAACCCTAACTCAGTATAGAATCATGACCTTTTCTTCATGCTTCCACGGCCGTGGTTTCCATGATCCACCCGTGGTTTTGTTCTGTTGTACTTGTATTGATAAATCTGGATGTTAGGATGTAGATGTGTTGAAATCCTAGTGATTGTTGAGCCTAATCTAGCTTAGGGTGACCTAATGTTAGCAAACTAATTAAGGAATGAGACTTACCCGGTAATTTCCTCTCTTAGATACATAAGATGATGAACTCTAGGTAGTAGTGAGCCAAAAAAGCCGCTATTGGATTGAGTGTGCTAGGATCGTTGCCTAAGACTTACCTTTTCCGAGACTTACCCAGTAAGGAGGGGTTTGACCCTTAGGTAGTGGCCTGTTTGTGTAGAATTCTCATCCTTAGGTTCCTTGAGACTTACCTGGTAATAGGACCTTAGGTTCGAGACTAGTGGAGCATGAGACTTGTAAGCAATTGCTCCCATTAGAGAAACACCCAACTCCGAACAACCACAACTTTCCTTTGATCTTTAGAAGCATGAGTCCATTGTCATAATCGGAATTCCGAATCTCTAGAATCCGCAATTCTTACCTCTTATCACCTATCCTCGTGTTTGTTGTGTTGTTTGCTTGTTTGTGTTGATATATTTGTGATCCTTGTTGATCACCCAAAACCAACCAATAATATTGTGTTTTGCACTTTCTTTATTCCTCATCTCATCTTAGTTTAGATTTGCACTATACATGATCATTGAATAACTTGATTTCACCTTAGTCCTTGTGTTCGACCTCGGAATACTTTCCTTCCTACATAATGATATGTACACTACGGGTTTCGCTAGGTAGTTTAGGAGATTAGATCGAGATCTCTAACTAGCTACTCAGTTGCTTCTTCCGGGAGAGTGTCAGTTGATGATTAAACACTTCGTGACATTATTCACGACACCGTCACAACATTGTAGAAGGCATGTTTAGAGGATATCAAGTACCCATTTCTCTTGGTACCGTTCCTCGAGCATCTGAGGTGAGAGACTCAGATTCTCAAATGACCATTTTGATTACAACAGATGCTGTAACACCCCGAATTGCGGGACTCGGGATGCTATGGGTTGGGACCTCACAATGGGTCCCGACCCTTAGCTTGAGAACAATTTCACTGGATCTTGCAACAAGGCACAAATAAAGGCCAAAACCGAAATACATTTTTATGCAATGCAATGGGACTTGAAACCGAACAAACAAAAGACTTCGGCCGATATACAACACAAAAACCGAACGCCAAATACACGGCATACAAAACACAACAATCGAAGGACAAAACACAACTTAACTCCATCCAAAAACCCTTCCTAAAATGTACGGACCCCAGCTGCCACTCTTCCGGATCTCTCGGCCACATTCCTAACCTGCAAGGCAATCTATAACAATCGGTATAAAACCGTTAGCTCATATTCGAAGCATTAGAATTAATGGGAAAGGCACATACACAAGTAGAACACCGCAAGAACACAACATACTTAACAGCACACCAATTCGGTTTATTATCTTTATTATTATTAAGTCGTATCCCGTTCTAACTCAACTTAGGTTGTGACACGTGTGTCACCGAAACTCGCCTCGATCCCTACTTACCGTCATGTAATGATACTGATACATCCGACCGTCTACCAACACGGGATAGTCGCCGAGAACCTACTAGCTCTCGCGGGAGCTAGACAAGTTGTCACCGCCCGTTATCATACACTTGGGCCAAATAATATATAAAGGTCGGTAATCCTATTTCCGGTTTAGTTGGTATAAACAATAAAGAATAAACACATACCACCAAACACACATCAATGCTAATACAAGGAATACGAGCTAAGTAAGTGTAACACCCCGAATTTTCAGAACTCGGGACATTTCTGGTTAGGACCTCACAATGGGTCCCGACCTCAGTTTGACAACAATATTACTAGGAAAATGCAACAAGACACAAATAAAGAAAACCAAAATTCATAAAATAGCATTTTTAAGGTAATGAATGCAACACGGTCTAGCAGCCTAAAGTACTTAAACAAAGGAAACGAACAACTGTCTTAACCAAAAGAAAGAAAAGGCAAACACAACCCCAACCCCCACTCTAAGGAGTACGGAGACCCGGCTGACCACTACTTCCGGATCACTCAGCTGCTAGTCTAACCTGCGGTAAATCTAAAAACACAACAAGAGGAACCGTTAGCTAGTTATCTAAATATTAGCAGAATAATAGCAGCACAAACACACACATAAAAATATAAACAACCATCATGCTTTCAAACAAGTCCGTTTTATTATCTTGAGTTAAGTTACTCTTTTACGCTATGATACTTATTTTGTGACACGAGGGATTCCCAAACCTCGCCTCCGCCCCCGTGTAACCATCAGGAATGGATCCGATGCATCTCACCTTGTACCTGCCTGGTCTGGGTATAGAGAACCTCTCAGTCTCCTGTCAGAGTTGGGCAGTGATGTCACGGCCCGCTATACATACACTTGGGCCTTAAACATAATAATAACAGTCGTCCTAGCAATTTATTATTATTAAAACACGCACAAAGCACACACAACCACTATCACTCAACTAATACCCAGAAACTGGCTAAGTAAGTCGCAAGGACTTACCTGAGTCAAAAACACTCTAACACTTTTCAAACAGTCCGTACTTGTGGTAACTCAAGCGCCTGTCAATTAAGGCATGTGTATCAAAATCACATCTCGATGTCCAACCTCATGCGAAGGGATTACGGAAAGAAAGATTCTCATACGGTAAAAGACCGTTTTACCCTTAGTGTCGATAATTCTCCGAGTCACTTCTTGACCTCTAATATTTCTTTTTGAACGCTTTTCTAATATCTGATTACTCTAGAACAGTTTACTAAAAGTTATAATATTAATCTCATCCACTCGTCATCTAGAATCACATTACTTCATTCTCGGGTATTATCTAATCTTATATATATATATATATATATATATATATCTATATATATATATATATATATACTTTCGTGCATACTAACCTTCCTTCCAATTCTATAAAATCCGTAACTCTTAGGTATATATATATATATATATATATATATATATAGCCACATACTTTATATTTTCACCAACTCACACTCATATGTATACTTTTATTTCATATAATATATATATACGTATATTTATATACTCGGCATACACAACTCTTATATAAGCTCACACCTGTTCTTACTAACCTACCGTATTGCATACCCGTACCACCTCCAATCTATGGTTTATATATGTATTCAATATAAATTTATATATGTTTTCCATCTCAAAAATATATACGTATACAATCTCTAATATATTCGTATTCAAATTCACAGATATACATGTACAAATCTCGCAATTACTCGCTGGGATAGGATGAAGAAGCACCTGCTTGCAACCGGCGGCTGAAGTACGGTGTCCCCTAGTGGTCGGCCTGGCTACGGGATCAACAGAGGCGGCGGCTCGCTGTGCTGCTGCAGATCGAAGAGGGGCAGCGGTGCTGCGCTGTTGCGGACCGAAGAGGGCAGCGGTGCTGCACTGTTGCGGACCGAAGAGGGGCAGCGGTGCTGCGCGGAGTCGATGGCTCGGTGGCAGCACGACAGTCAATGACAGGGCTCCGCGGTTGCAGTCGCCGGCGAACACTAGAAGGCGGCGTCGTCTTCGGCGACAAAGGCGGCATGTCAGTTCCGGAATAGAGGAGAAATGGAAGGAGGGAAGGGAGGCAGTGCGCTTACCGGAATCGACGGAAGACGGCGCAGGACTCGGCGGAAGGCGGCGCAGGACTCGACGGCGGCTCGGTGGCGGTTCCGTAGGGCTGCGGTTCGTTCGTTTGCAAGAGGAAGGGAGAAGCGGAAGTTGCTGTTCGATCGGTCCAGAAGAGAGAAGAGCAGGAAGCGGCACTTGTGGTTAAAGATGTAATTAGATAGAATTAGGGTTAAGAGGGAAATTAGGGTTAGGATTAGATTAGGGGATAATTAATGGGCTGATAAGTGGGCTTATATCCGGCCCTTCTCTTTAGAACGGAAATTCGGAACTTGTTACTTATGTGCGGGAAATTATATAATACGGGATTAAATTCCGTATTATCTAATTTATTATTATTTTTATTTTAAGGCGCGTAGTTTAATTCCGGTTATAAGGTTTCATCATTTTATGTGACTTAAAGTCACATAAAATGATAACATTTAAACTCGTTTTATTTTATTTATTTATTTATTTAAGATTGTCGCATCGGAATTTGGTTAATTGTAGTTTACCGGAACTTTAAAATTTTCGGTTATTACAGTAAGTCCGGAGACTTACCTTATCGCCACACTCAACTCACAACACTCTCGCTTCCCTTGGGAAAGAGTCCACAACTTGCTCACAAGAAGATAACTATATCAACCACTCGCTCAACTCAAGAAGTTTAAGACTTCTACACAAATGACCTACGCGAGATCATTTGACTCACATTCTAGGACCGCATCCTAGAATCTCTCATGCTCACATCCCACTCAACACAAGCTAGAAGTCCTTAGACTTCTAGACCCTATGATCTCGCAGGATCATAACCCATAGTACATACTAGGATAAACATGCCTAGTCCAAACAAACGCAACGGTAACAACGCCATGTTAGGATACTCATATCCTAGCCCATAAACTCAACAACCATATACTCCAATTCTGAAACCTCACAAGCCTCACAAGATAACATCAACACCTCAAGTCATAAAACATTTCACAATCCTCAAACACTCACCTAAGGTCCATAACCACTACTTGGTATTCACTCTTAGTTATGTTAGATCCAACCTAGCATGATACTAATACTAAACACAACTAAATCGAGTAAGATCATAAACTCGGGGAAGAGGGTACTTACATGACGTCAAAAGACGGAAGACGATCTAAGGATGTTGACTTGGACTTGTTAGGTCTTTATCGGGACGCTTTCGAATCTAACACCAAAACTATACAAATTTAGCTTATACGCTAAATTTGAACGGAATAATTTACATATATAAATCTAAGAAAAAACCCACTTTTAAAACCCAAGTAAAAACATGAGAATATTGGTGAAATAAGGTACCTTTTGTATCTTGTATACAAACTAGGTACCCTAATTTCACTAATTATAAATAAAGATTAATGACTAGGATAATCAAGTAAAAGAGAATAAAAAATGGAAAGTAAAAGATTGTGTCAAAGGTAGGATTTAAACTCTGAACGAGTTGCCCCACCCCCCGCCCTTATACCAGTTATACTAATCAAACTTCGTGTATTCTTTTGATGATACACAATATTAATACACAATTTTAATACATAATTTCAATTACACAATGTTCGTACACAATTTCAATTACACAATGTTAATACATAAAAAACAAATATCAGCTACATAAAATGCATTTGGCATACATATTTTACACTCCGAGGTATGTCATCTACAAGGAATACACGTTTACTACATAATTGTAACAATTATGTAAAAAAGTTACAAAAATATGTATTAATAACGGATCCACAAGGAATACACACCTACTACATAATTTTGCTGAGTTATGTACGACGTATCTTCATCGACAACCCTCCATTGATGCTCTCGAACTGAAGATCCGACTTCTTTTACGTACAACAATGGATAATAAAATAACAAATGATGAATATTGTTAAATGACCGTAATTAATTAAGGAGATATTTTAGGAGTTGTTATCTCTTTCCTTGTTTAATTAGGATAATTAGAAAAATTAGTTATTTATTATAGGAGAGACAATGTTCACTTATATGGTAATATCATTTATTATTTTTATTTGAACTTTTTCTACGTAAATTAGGGTGCCTACTTTGTTAATAGATTACAAAAGGTACCTACTTTATGCACAAAGATACGTAAAGTACCTACTTAACCAACTGATCCAAACCGTAAATATATATTACGGGCAAATTGTATAACATCATAAACCAAGGTAAAACTCGTTTTCAAAGCCAACGTTAAAATCCCGTAATTTAATCTTTGAGTCATAACCCGGAATCAATCCAACATGAGCATAATATATATGGTATATATAAATAAGAATATAATTCAAGTAAATCCCAAATTTAAAACCCATAGAAACATTCTCAAGGGCAATCTATGAAATGCTAGAAACTTGTGTCATAAATTGTAAATAAATCTTTGGGCTATTTCCTATAATTTATTCCAGCAGGGGTAATATTGCAAGATTCCAAAATTAGGGCCAAATTTATAATTGCAAAACAGTGGGTAAAATCTATAATTACATAGAAAATGGGTGGGGCCCAATTTTAAATTAGGGCAAAGGTTATCTCTTCAACCTTCTGTCTTATGACGGAAAAGAGGGGAGCAGGTGAAGCGCCGGCTAGGGCTTGGCTTCTCGGTGGAATCAGCAAGGCGAAGGGGAGGTGGGCTTCTCCGGCGAAGCGAAGGCGGCGACAGAGGGTCCGGAATCGACAAAGACAACCCCAGGCGGTGGTGGCGGCGTCTCGTGCGATGGATCCCTCCATTCAATCTGGTGGAGGTGAGTCTAGACAGGGGAAGCGTCTCCAACGATGACAGTGGCAACACGAGGGCGGCGGGATCTCAAGCCAAGCGGAAGGGCAAGGAAGGCTCAGGCTCCTCCGGTGGTCGTTTGGTGGCACAGTGAGTCGGTGAAGGATCTCCGCGAGGCTCAACAAAAAGAAAGAAATCAAGGCCGGGGAAGCTTGTTGTTGTTGTTGCTTTTCGCCAATCGACAGGGGAGGCGTCGGCAAGGCAGAGGCTTCGGCGGGTCGACGACAGGGCTCTCCCAGGCATAGGTGTGGTGAGCGAGAGGTGGCTCCATCAGGGCTTCCTGGCCCTATTGTTGCTTGCTCTGATCTCCGACGAAGACGGTAGCGTGAGGCGAGGATTCAATGTTCTGATTGGGGCTGAGAGAGGTGGTCCTTGGAGTTGGCTGCCCAGGAGATGGGGCTGAGGGAAACAGAGAGTGGCGAAGGAAGCACTGTTGTTGGGGAGTGTTTGAGTGTTAGAGGGAGATAGGAGATGCAAGGGAGTGTACCACTGTACCGGGAGATGAAGAATAGAGGGATTGAGTAGCTTGTGTCGAGAAAGGGAAAGGCACAGAGGGGTGCAACGAGGGGTCACTACATCGGCTGCACGCGAGGTCACTGCAAGCGAGGGGTCGGTATTAAGATACTCACCAGCTAGAGGAATAAAAGGAAAAGAAAGAAAAGAATGAAGAAAAAGAAATAATAAGATAGAATCTTTAAAAAAAATATTCGGCGGAATTTCCGAATCAGAAAAACATTCCGAACTAGTCCATTAAACAAAATACGGGAAATATCTAAGTATAGTATATATAAACTCATAAAATATAATTTACGACGTGAAAATACTCGTAATAAAAATATTTAGGCTATTAAAATATAAAAAAAGCCGCAAATATAAATATCGCAAACACGCGAAAAATTTGGGGCGTTACAACTAGAGCACCTACCACACCGGCACCATCTACCCAAGCATCAACCGATCACACCACACCCCCGTCAACTTTGAGGATATTAGAGAGGCTAGTCGAGACCATGAAAGATTGTTAGGAGCATCATAATTCTGGACCAGATAAGTGGTTGAAGACATTTCATCAAATGAAATCTCTCCTTTCACCGGAGCACAAAGGGGTAGCGGAGTTATGGCTTGGATGGGTTAATGTTACCTTGATTCATTGAGAGTACCTACGGGACTGAGATTGGAGTTAGTGCATACTCTATTGGAGGGACATGCATTCGATCTGCTGGTGATTTTCCGGACATTATAAGGTAACGAGTTTCGAGGAGTTTAGGGTGTTGATGAGAGAGAGGTGTTTCCCCTCCACTATTAGAGAGACTAAAGTACAAGCATTTCATGGGGTCGAGCCAGAGAATATACCCATGTTTAATATTGTGATAAAGTTCCAAGAGAGTTGTTATTTGTGACCGAGGAGTATCCGACTGAGAGACGACGTATCCGAGCCTTCGCCGTGCATTTGAGGCCATCTATCCACGCTTATGTTTCAAGATTTAAATGCACAACATTGGATCAGTACCAGAACATTGCGATGACATATAAGATGGATCGCCCGATGCACGAGAAGTTAAAGAGCATGCAAGGTCCGAGCGAGAAGTCAAAGATCGTGTTTTATGCTAGTGAGTATGGTATATCGAGACCCACTTCGCGAGGTAGTTCACTCAAGATAGGGCGAATCGGTTAGACTTGTTAGAAGGAGATGAAGATAGAAGACGTTATAATTGTGAAAGTACTAGACACACACAAGAGGAACGATTGTCCAAGGCAAATAGTCATTTGCTTCACTTGCGATCAAAGTGGGCATCTAGCTGCTTATCGTCATACATGTGGAGGTAGGGTAAAAAGAAGCTTGGGGAGTGGAGATCGGTCCATCTCAAGTATTGGAGACGAAAAGGGCAAATGAGGCTGATACGTTTATTGCACCAAGTAAGACATACATTCAACTTTTGACAGTATGATTGTGTCAAATATACACATATGATTGTCTTTTGAGACAAGTTTGGTTTGGTGAAAGTGGTGAGGTAAAATCCTTGAAATAGCTTGAATGTTTGATGATTTGGTGACCTTTCGACTGCTTGTTCAATTTTATGCTAGTGATTTGGTGATTTTTTAGGCTCGATGATACAAAGTTGAACGGATTTATTTAGGAATTGGAAAATTCCGTTAAGGGTGTCTTTCTGTACTACTTTTCAAGAGTCGTCACAGAATTCATTGGAAACTAAACCTGCATCGAGCCATGCCAAGAGAAACCAAAACCCTTGCCTGCTTGCCAGAAATGCCTCCTTAACGAGCCACTATCAAGATTCGTTGCAGTCACCGCCAATGATACCGTTGTAGATCTCGTCTCGTGCAAGTCAGTGTTGAGCCGCCTTCGTTTGTCGAGCCCAGGTCCGTGTTGCCCGGAGCCGTCACCCAAATCCACTCACCTTGCCACTGTTGTTATCTCCGGGGAAGACTCCAACCGTCGTCTACAGCTTGCCCCATCGTTTCAAGATAGAGATAGAGATAAAGACAGAATGAAGAGATTCTGATATTCAGTTGTAACTAAAATCTATTACAAAGAGGGTATATATACCCACGTGTACAATACACTTATACTCCACTATATGTCCTTTATTTATACAATATATCTTATACTTTCATCATGTACATAATATACCCATAGACCCCCCTCAAGTTGAATCTGGAGAAACCAATCCAAGCTTGGCAGAGAGGAAGTGATGTTGTTGTTCTCCTAATGCTTTAGTAAACACATCAGCAACCTGTAACGAAGAACGTACATGAACGGTTGAAATGAAACCTTTCTAGACTTCATCTCGGACATAATGGAAATTCAGTCGAAGATGTTTGCTCCTCTCATGGAAGACAAGATTAGCAGCCAAATGCTGTGCAGTTTTATTATCACAATGCATGGGAATTGGAAGAGGAATTTTGAGCTAAAAATCAGAAAGTAGGCCTTCAAGCCATACAATTTCAGATGCAGAAGCAGACATTGCCCTATACTCACTCTCAGCAGATGATTTGGACACGGTTTTTTGTTTCTTACTCTTCCATGAAAGAAGAGAAGATCCCAAGAATAAGCAATATCCTGTAATGGACTTACATGTGAAAGCACATGAACCCCAATCAGCATCACTGTATGCTGTAATAGAGAAATTAAAAGCCATTAGATAAAAGAGAGCAAGATGTATTGTCCCATGCAAATATCTGAGAAGGTGAATGGCAGCATTCCAATGTGGTAAGCAAGGACATGCTAAGAACTGACTTAGCTGATGAACTATAAAAGTGATGTCTGGTCGAGTGAGAGTCAAATATAAAAGACGGCCAATAAGCCTACGATATGATTCAGGATCAGAATATAGCTCTCCATCATCTGGTGTAAGCTTCAAGTTGCGTTGCATAGGAAAGGCACTAGGCTTGCATGAACTCATGTTGGCATCATGTAAAATATCCATAGTATACTTTCTTTGGTTTAAAAATAAACCAGTAGAAGTGCGAGAAATTTCCATGCCCAGAAAGAAACGAGCAAGACCCATATCCTTAATAGTGAAGGCATGGTGAAGAGCTTGTTTGGTGTGAGTAATCATAGATGGAACATCACCAGTGATTAAGAGATCGTCAACATAAACAAGGATCACAATTATGCCAGAAGAGTCTGATTTGACAAAAAGTGAGTAGTCATGCTTGGATTGAACAAAATCAAGTTGGAGTAATAACTTGGTAAGCTCCACGTTCCACTGTCTACTAGCCTGCTTCAAGCCATACAAAGAACGTTTAAGGCGACATACTTGACCTGGCAAAGCTTTGGAATATCCTTGAGGATGCAGCATATATACTTCTTCATCTAAGAAGCCATGTAAAAAAGCATTATTGTTGTCGAGCTGATACAATGGCCATGCCTTGGCAGAAGCAAGAGCCAAAAGAACTCGTACAGTAGTGAATTTGGCTACTCGAGAAAATGTATGTTTGTAGTCTTTGTCCTTGACCTAGTTATACCCTTTAGCTACCAACCGGACCTTATGGCGCTCCACATAACCATCTTGTTCGTACTTCACCTTATAGACCCATTTGGAGCCTATAGCTTTCATATTTGATGGTAAATCAGTGAGTTCCCATGTATTGTTGGCTTCAAGAGCAGCTAACTCTTTTTCCATAGCATCAAGCCAAACATGATGTTGTTTAGCCTGAGCATAATGAGTTGGTTCAAATGTAGAGATGACATTGCAAAGAGAATGCAAATAAGAAGGATCAATATCAAAAGCCTGGAGCTGAGAGATAAAAGGGGTAGAGGAAGAAGTAACAGATGAGCAAATGTAATCCTGTAAATGAGCAGGTTTATGAGTGATTCTTTGTGGCCGAGACTACTGGTAAAGAAGGCAAAGATGATTCTAGAAGGGAGACAGGAGGTGATGAAGAAGAATGAAAAGGTACAAGTATAGGTTGAGAAAAAGAAGGTGTGGAAGAAGTATGAGATGAAGTAGATGAAGGAAGAGCAAGTGAATCTGAAGGTGGAGACAATGGAGGAGATGGTTCTGGTATAGAGGATGAAATGGAAGGATAAAATAAATTAGGCTGAGTACTATCAAGATTATCACATGAAGGTGATACCAAAGGGAATTGATGAGAAGGAGAACTAAATTCTAGTGATGACATAGGTTTGAATGGAAAAACATCCTCCCTGAATGATATATTTCGAGTAACAAAGGTTCTGTGATTATGTAAATCATAAACCTTATAGCCCTTCTGTCCTAGTGGATATCCTAGAAAGACACATGGTCTTGACACTGCTTCAAGTTTGTCTTTCATAGGACTCAAGCAATAACATAAATATCCAATAATTCTGAGATGATCATATGACACTGCTTTGTTATGAAGAACTTCAGATGGTACCTTCCAATCTATGACAGAAGATGTGATAGCATGAATTATAGTCTATATTTTGGGGTTTGTTTGGACGTTTTATCCTTCATAATCTGCATGTTTGTATGTACGTTATGTGATTTTACTACCATTTCATCTACCTTTGCGAGAATCGAGGTCTACACCTAGTTTCGTTGTAATTGCAGGTAATATGGTACGTTTTGCATCGAAAAGGAGCAAAAGGAGTCATGAGACATATGGAGCTACATCCAGGGAGCATAGCCATGGATTAAAGATTTACTTTGGAGCAGATTCGAGAGATTTCACATTCTGTCGTGAGTCACCTCGGTTGACCATCGATTCACCTCGACCGAGGTGATCCAGAGACGCCGACTCGACCGAGGCGAACACCTAGGACGCGGCGAGAATATTTTATTCCTGGAAGAGATCTTTTAAATTTGGAAAGTGATCTTATATTTTTGGGCTTGGCTCCTGGAAGGAAGGAGATATGCAGAATCATATATTTTACCTATTTTTATGGGAAGATATCTTTCTAAGATATTTTATCTTTGGAGGGTTATTTTCCTATAAAAAGGGTTGGATTTTGTTCGCCCGAAAAGGTGTGCAAATAAGTTTTAAATTTATATCTAGAACTCAAAAGCAAAGCGAACCCGCAGTGTACGGATCGGCTGTAGAAAGGTAAGAATTCCAGAGTCGAACTCAGGGATTTGGTGAGAATAATTCCAATTTCAATTATCTAGCGAAAAGTGCAAAAAGCTTTTGTGATCAAATAAGAGGGGAATGATTCCAAGGATTCAAGTATCCGATTTAGGCTTTCGATTCAAGACACTTCTATAGATATAGGACAGAATTTATATTACCAAGATTAAATGTTCAAAAAGTAGGATTCGTACAGTGAAGTTCCGAAACCTATATGACTAATCTATAGGTTCTCTCTATAAGGGTTGTTGAGGCTGCAATATAGAAAGATCTAGAGACAAGAATTATATTCAAACTAACTATCCAAAACTCCAGGATATGACTCTCCAAAGTATGAATAGAAAGCACACTTAAAACCTTAATAAAGGATGTCGAGTCTCTTTATTACCCGAATCTTGCAATCTTAATTTATTAAATGTAGAAACAGGTTTGAAGTGCATTCATACATTCAATTAAAGAGTAAGAAGGTTAATCAAGATTGGGATTTAGGCAAGGATTAGTTTTGATCAAAAGTTGATTCAATTAAAGTTCGTCAGAAAGATAAATCGCCCTGTTCATAGGAAAAATCGGCCGATTTTTCTCAAGAACAGCACGATTTTCCTGTTTGTCGCAAAACTAAAATCTAAATTCTCAGGGTCCTAATGTTTGAATGAGTTCAGTCTATCATCATCTAAGCCTTAATCATCAACTATTCTCCCCAGAATCACAAGGTTTTTAGCCAACCATTTTCAAAATCGAATCAAATTAATTATTGAAGAATATATCGCAAAGAAACCAAATCTTGAATAGAAAAATTCTATAATTCTCAAATCTGTAAAACAATCGTCAAATCTGTTCAAAGTATCTCTCAACAACTCAATTTCGTGTTCACAAACCACAAACAAAGCAATGGAACAAAGAAATCTCACAATCAAAGATCAAGATAGACTTTCCGGCAAAAGCTCTTCAATCTCTCTCCGAGAATCGTTGATTTCTTCCAAACGTGTAAAGATTATCCGATGCGACCTCCCCGTCTTCGTTCGTAGGGTTCTCTTCTATAGTTTCTTGCAGATGGGCCGTTTGGCAAAACTCCTCTCTAGCCCAAATTAATTGGGCTTTGTGTCGTCTTTTCATTTGGCTGAACTGTGAAGAAAATCGACCTAGTCGATTTAGGTGCAGAATCGTTCGATTTCATCCAATGAAAATCGTCCGATTTATATATCTGTTGGCACGATTTTCTTCAACAGAAAGTGTTCTTCTTTTGCTTCGTTTCCTATGCTTCTCCTTTGTAATTCCTTAGCATTTTGTGATTCTTCAAAGGCTCCTTTAGCTTCCTTAACATCCTTGGATGCTTCTTGCTTCATTATTGCTTCCAATTCAACTCTATTTACCTGCAATTCATCAAAATCTCGTGTAGACCTCTATTTCCGACAATTGATTGAATAGAACATAAAAGGTACGCAAAATCCCTCTAAATGCAAGGTAAATAGAGATAATGTGCTGCAATATGCATGAATATGATGGTACATAATTCATGTCATCAAAATACCCCATACTTGCCTCTTGCTTGTCCCTAAGCAAGACTCAAATTTAGAATACAAGATGTCATGGATTATGTATGTATGAAAACTCAAAAACTTTTCTTTTGGTAGTGCTTCTTCGTTTTGGATCACCCTCAAAGTGAAATTTCAAGGCATAAAAGAGCAAAGAATGTATCAATGATGACTATAAGACGAATAAACTCCCTTTTCTTCCTTGAAGCCATAAATAAAGAACATGATAGAGGTGTAGAGGCAATCAAATTCAAACAAATCTAAGCCATTAAGTCTTGAACACATGCATAAAAGTCTCAAGGTCTTCTAATCAAAGAAAGGGTTCAAGAAACGTATTAAGGGAAGAAATTCTTTTTGGCAATTGTGGTGCTAATCCGGGAAAGAGAAACACATAACACTTTTCAAGAATTTTCTTCAATGCACATGCTTCGCATGTAGAAAGCTTTGCTTTCATTATACTTTACTTTTCGAGAGTATGGACAGCGGTGCACAAAAACCGAAGCCTAGGAGATTGGCGTTTCTCAATTTCGAGATGCCTCAAACCCTAAATGCACATACCATATCCCGTTAGGACTTGTCGTTCAATCGGACTTTGGCAAGACACAAACACCCGGCTATGTGAATGGTGCCGAGTTACTCATCCTCATGTTCAACGTCCCCAAACTTATGAAATTTTGCACTTTTTCAATACATTTTCCTTGGCCCTCCCACATCAAACATGCCTTTTTTTTTTCAATCGCCTATCCTAATTCCCGGATGGTAAGAGGAGGGTTACATATTTTATTGAGGAGCTAGCATGATCAAGATATGAGGAAAGAAAAGAAGTGAATTGCCTTAGTCATCCTTAAATGGTGCAAAAGAACTTGCAATATAGCTTCGACTATTATTTCATTCTCTCATCTAAACAACTAAATCATATAACTTATTCATGTATTCAAGAAACAAAAGCAATTTCATTCATGCTATAGTCAAGATCTCAACATAACTAAGCGTCTTTTTGCCTATCCATATACACAATATTCATCATAGAGGTCATTTCCATATAAGAAGCACTTAAAATTTTTGAAAATTCATATTTTTGAAAGTGTCATTTCATGCAAATGCAAGTGTCATAATGGAAAGCAATCCGTGCAAGAGTTATTACAAGCCAAATTGTCAAGAGTAGTGGAAAGTGCATAGAATGCTAGAATGAAACATAAGGTATTGTAAGTACCCCCACCCCATACTTGACATCCACATTGTCCCCAATGTGAAAATCAAGCATAAGAAGGAGAAAAATACTTACAATGTAAAAGAAGTGGAAGCTCAATCCTCTGTCGGTGGTGGAGGTGGTGGATATGGATACATCGGTGCGGAGGGATCGTAGAAGTGGCCGAACTGGTGGTAGTACATGTCCCTCATCTGGCCATCGTAGGATGAATGCCTAGCGTCCGTCTCCTCCCTGTAGCTCCTGAACTGTGTGCTCAGGGTGTCATAGTCGGTGCGGAGGGTATGGTAGTCGGTGTTGAGGCTCTGGAAGCTAGTGACTAGCTCCCTGAAATGGCGTGGAGCTCGGCGTCCTCGTCTAGGGCCTGGAGCATGTGCATAAGAGTGTCGAGGTGGCTGCATGTCATCCTCCGTCTCCTCGTCCTGCCTACTAGTCCTGCTCGGTCCTGCTCCATGAGTGTCAGTGTCCATGGCGTCCGTAGCATGCCCGCTATGGGTATCGCTCTCAAACTCGAGCATAGTCTCCTGTCCTCCATCCTCCTCCTCCTCTGAGTCACCTGCATCATCATCATAATAAGTAGGAGGTGAGAACTCCTCAAGCATCGCCTCAAAGGTCTCCTTCCAGTTCCTCTTATTCCGAATGGTGTATTCGGATTTCCATATGATCTCGGACGGCTTCTTCTTCGGATCCCTATGCCATGGCATCGGTACATGAAGAGTTCCTCTCCCTCGAGGAATCAAGACCTGTCGAACCACCAACCTCTGTGAGCCTAAAGGAAGGGCACTCTCAGCTAGAGTGCATCCCGAGAAGTCATAACCTAGAGTCCTAGCCACATGAGTGACCAAGCCTCCTGCGCAGATGTCACCCTTGGCTTTGTTGGCTATCTTTCCTAGATAGTCAGCAAGCATGGTGGAGATGTCGGGAGTGGTGGTGGATGTCATGCAGTAGAGGATGAAAAGCTCATCAGCCTTGAGCTTCTGCGGAGTCTCAGTCCGGGCAAACAAACTCTCACTGAGTATCCTATGCACTACCTTGAAGGAAAGGTTGTACATGCTCGTCTCCTTGGAGTTTCCGGGTCTCCACTTATCCCCTCCGTACTCTCCTACGGAAATAGCCTCCCAAAAATCACTAGCACTAAGACCTCTAGCAAACGTGCCGGCATCGGAATAGGAGAAGCCAAACAAATCCCCAAAAGCATCAATAGACAAAGTGTGGTCTTGGCTCATGAGGCGGAAGGTGACCATCCTTTCCCTAGGATTGTGCTCAAATGTGCTAAGGAATTCTAGGGTGATCTCCCTATAAGCATCTTCCCTGATCGTAGCAAACTGTCTCAACCCTGCTCTATCAAGCATCATATCAACATCCTCTCGAACATATAATGAATCTAAGTCATCGAGCACTATGTAACGAGGAGGGGTGAATGGGCGATCTATAATGCGTTCATAGCGTTTCTTATGCTTGGATAGGGGAGGGGGAAGCCTAGGGATGTTGGTAGGTGGTGGTGGTGGTGGGTTAGGGGCTTTGGAAGAAGATCCCTTCTTCTTCCCCGTGTTTCTAGTTATCCTCTTGACAAGATCCATTCTAAGTCCTAAAAATCGGCCTGTTCTTCACAAAAATCGGACGATTTTTCTGGGCTGGGTCGATTTTTATCTCGATTCCAACGATTCTCACAATTCTGTAAAGTTCTGTTCAATCTATCACCACACACAGTTCTCTACAATGAATCCTAAGCAAATTCCTCTATCAATTCCAACAACAAAGCACTTCCTAGGCAACTTCGATTTCAAGAGAGAAAACTTAGGTTTTGGAAAGAAAAACCTGAATTTCTTGTGGAGCAGTCGATTGCCGTGCGTGTTGTTGTTAGATCCGTGTTCCTTGTTGAAAGTTCTTCAGTTTGGAGCCAACAAATTTCTTGAAATGGTTAAGGAATGATGATTTGAGGGTGTGGCGATTTTTCGGCGTTCTTGAGGGAGGGAAATCGCGAGTTGAAGGTGTGTGAATGAAGAAGATCGAGTGTGAAGTCTTTATATAGGGTCGACAATTTCTGAAGAAAATCGGCCGATTTTTCATGTCGATTTATTTGTCGGGTCGATTTTTCTCTCTGACCAAAGAAAATCGGACGATTTATTTTGGCAGGTCGATCTCCAGGTCGATTTATGTTTCTGTTGAGAAAAATCGTGCTACCTCTTCATAAATCGGACGATTTTTTTCTAGTAGGTCGATTTTAGTTTCTGTTGAAAAAAAATCGAGCTGAATCTTCAAAAATCGGACGATTTATTTCCGATAGGTCGATTTTCTTCCTTGTTTTCTTGGATCTCGATGATATAACTCGATTGTACTCCATCCTCCATGAATCTCTCAAATTTGAACCTAGTTTCCTGCGATTAATGACACAACAAACCAAGAGTGCATCGAGGAACATAAAAAGATAAAAACGAAGAAACAAAGCGATTAATCTATCCTAACTAAGTGAGTGAAAGAAGGGAAGCTATACTATCATTGGGTTGCCTCCCAAGAAGCGCTTTATTTATCGTCTTTAGCTGGACGGTGTATGATGTTGTGTTCAATGGAGGAGGATAGGAGCTATCTCCTCGACCGGAGCTTCCGGTGTGTATTTCTTCAACCTTTGGCCATTAACCTTGAAACTTCCGCTTTGTTCACCCCATACTTCAACTGCACCATGGGGAAAAATTCTTTTAATCACAAAAGGTCCTGTCCAACAGGATTTGAGCTTACCTGGAAATAGACGCAGCCTTGAGTTAAATAGGAGGACTTGGTCGCCTTCCTTCAAGTCTTTCGGGATGATGTGCTTGTCATGCCAGCGCTTTGTCCGTTCCTTGTAAATCTTTGCGTTCTCATACGCATTCAGTCGGAGCTCATCTAGCTCATTGATGTCTAAGAGCCGTTTCTCTCCGGCTTCTTTCATGTCGAAGTTGAGCCACTTGATAGCCCAATAAGCCTTGTGTTCTAGCTCTACGGGAAGATGACATGATTTACCATAAACGAGATTATAGGGAGTCGTACCTATTGGCGTTTTGAAGGCTGTCCTGTATGCCCATAGTGCATCGTCAAGCTTCATTGACCAATCTTTCCTTGTTTTAGAGACGGTTTTCTCTAAAATCCCTTTAATCTCTCTATTGGATATCTCAACTTGTCCGCTGGTTTGCGGATGGTAAGGTGTAGCTATCTTATGGGTGACCCCATACTTTGCCAATAGAGTCTCGAATCGACGGGCTGTGAAATGCGTTCCTCCGTCACTAATGATGGTTCGGGGAGTTCCGAATCTTGGGAAGATCGTCTTGTTGAGGAACTTCACCACTACCAATGCATCATTAGTGGGCGAAGCGATCGCCTCCACCCATCTCGAGACATAATCTACGGCAAGGAGTATATAGTGGTTGCCGCATGAAGATGGGAAAGGTCCCATAAAGTCGATGCCCCATACATCAAAAATCTCTACTTCTTGTATGTTGTTGAGAGGCATCTCATTCCTCCTGGATATATTACCTGTCCTTTGACAAGCATCACAAGAAACAACAAACTTTTGCACATCTTTGAAAAGTGTAGGCCAATAAAAGCCGGAGCGAAGTACCTTAGCACAAGTCTTGTGGGAACTAGCATGTCCGCCACATGGTAGAGAATGGCAGTGTCGGATGACACTATCTATCTCATCTTCGGGAATACATCTCCTGTAGATGCCATCTGGACCTCTTTTGAATAGGAGAGGTTCGTTCCAATAAAAATGCCGGACGTCTCTCAAGAACTTCTTCTTTTGAGCATATGAGAGTCCGGGTGGAATCTCCTGACAAACAAGGTAATTGACAATGTCAGTAAACCATGGATCATTACCTTGTGATATGTGTTGAAGGCACTCTTCAATCTCGTGTAGCTGCTCGTCAGGGAAGGAGTCGTCTATCGGAAGTTCATCCGACTTGCCGGTGAGTTGCGGGAGACGACTAAGGTGATCGGCGACGGAGTTCTCCGATCCTTTCTTATCACGGATCTCTAAATCAAACTCTTGCAAGAGTAAGATCCATCGTAGAAGCCTTGGCTTCGCATCCTTCTTCGTGAATAAGTATCGGATTGCGGAGTGGTCCGTATAGACTATCACTTTCGCACCTACAAGATAGGAACGAAATTTCTCAAATGCATATACTACGGCTAAAAGTTCCTTTTCCGTAGTTGCGTAGTTGTATTGAGCCTCATCTAGCGTTTTGCTAGCGTAGTAGATGGCATGAGTGCGACCATCTTTCTTCTGTCCAAGAACGGCTCCTATAGCGACATCGCTTGCGTCGCACATGACCTCGAAAGGAAGAGTCCAATCGGGTGGTTGGATGATTGGTGCTGATATCAATGCTTCTTTGATCCTGCAAAAGGCATCTAAGCAATCTTTCGAGAATTCGAAAGTCGCATCTTTCATCAAAAGATTAGTCAAAGGTTTTGAAATCTTGGAAAAATCCTTTATGAATCTCCTATAGAAGCCTACATGTCCTAAAAAGCTTCTAATACCTTTTACCGATGAAGGGGGAGGTAACTTTTCAATGGTCTCTATCTTTGATCGATCTACCTCTATTCCCCTTTGTGACACTAAGTGACCTAACACAATTCCTTCGGTGACCATGAAATGACACTTTTCCCAGTTTAAGACTAAGTTAGTGTCCTCACATCTCTTAAGAACTAGTGAAAGGTTATAGAGACAGTTATCAAAGGAAGAACCATATACCGAAAAATCGTCCATGAAGACTTCCATGATATTCTCTACATATTCGGAGAAGATTGCCATCATACACCTTTCGAAGGTGGCTGGAGCGTTGCATAAGCCGAATGGCATTCTTCTATAAGCGAACGTACCCCATGGGCACGTAAAGGTTGTCTTCTCTTGATCATCCGGATGAATGGGTATCTGAAAGAAACCGCTGTATCCATCTAAATAACAAAAGTAGGCATGTTGGGCTAACCTTTCCAACATTTGATCGATGAAAGGAAGGGGGAAGTGGTCCTTCCTTGTGGCTACGTTCAGTTTGCGATAGTCGATGCACATTCGCCATCCTGTAACTGTCCGTGTAGGGATGAGTTCGTTGTTCTTGTTGGCAACAACGGTAATGCCTCCTTTCTTAGGTACTACTTGTACCGGACTTACCCATTTGCTATCAGAAATCGGGAAGATGATACCTGCATCAAGTAGCTTAAGGATTTCTTTCTTCACGACCTCCTTCATTGCCGGGTTTAACCGTCTTTGAGGTTGGCGTGAAGGTTTGTAATCCTCTTCCATTAGTATTTTGTGCATACATAGAGAAGGCTTTATTCCTACTAAGTCATCAATGGTGTAACCTAATGCTTTCCTATGTTGCTTCAAAACATGCACGAGCTTCTCTAATTCATCATCATTTAAATTTGCATTGACTATAACTGGGTATGTGGAATTAGTGCCAAGAAATGCGTACCTTAAGTGTGTGGGAAGTTGCTTCAATTCTAGTGATGGAGGTACCTTGGTTGGTGATGAATCGTGACTTTCTGATGTTGTGGGGGAGGTCTCTATAGGTGTGGGTACTTCATCATTAGATTCGGAAGCGGCTGCGGTGAAGTTCGGAGAAGCCATAGAATCACTCAATAAATCGACCCCCTCTGTAATAAATCGGTCGATCTTCTGCACGATTTTTCTTTCTGTTGGAAAAAATTGTGCTACCTCTTCATGAATCGGACGATTTACTTCTGGTAGGTCGATTTTAGTTTCTGTTGAAAAAAATTGTACTGACTCTGAATAAATCGGACGATTTATTTGTGACAGGTCGATTTTCTTCACAGTTTCCGGAGTCCACTCTAGCTCTTTAATTTTTGCTTCTAGCTCTTCCTCCATAGCACTTAATGCTTTCACATCCTCATTGCAATCATGTTCTACTCCTTCCTCTACGATGCTCATGCTAATAACCTTTTGAAGAGGGTCTTTCATCAAGATCGAACTTACTATCTCTCTAGACTCTTCTTCCTCAACAATTTCGAAAACGTCATCTTTCAAGGCTGGCTCCTTGATTAAGGAGGATAGTATGAACTCTATCTTTTCTTCACCGATGTTGAAGGATAGCTGGCCGTTCTTACAATCTACCATGCATCCAGATGTGGCGAGGAATGGTCTCCCAAGGATGATTGGAACCGGGTAATCTGCAGGTATGTCAAGAACGACAAAATCTATAGGTATGTAAAACTTACCTAGCTTTACTGGAATGTCTTCTAATATCCCCACCGGCTTAGTGGTGGAACGATCAGCCATGTAGAGTGTGATCTTCACCGGTCTAGGCTCTCCTAGACCAACTGTCTTGCATAGAGCTAGAGGTATGATACTCACACTTGCTCCAAGGTCACAAAGAGCATCATAGGTAGCTTCTCCCAAGGTGATGGGTATGCAAAAGGATCCTGGATCGCGGAGCTTGGGTGGCATATTTTCCGTCATAGTCTTGATGAGTTCGGATGACTCCATACTCATCTTGACTTCTCCTATATCTTCCAACTTCCTCTTGTTGGAGAGGATCTCCTTGAGGAATTTCCCGTAAGCCGGCATACCTAAAATCGCATCCATAAAAGGTATGTTAATATGGAGCTTACTCATAAGTTCGACAAACTTACCGAAATGTTTATCTAGGCGTGCTCGCGCTCTAGATTGAGGAAAAGGTAGAGGTGGCTTGTAAGCGGGAGGAGGAACATAGACTTCTTCCTTCTCTTTTGCCTCTCCTTCTTTTGTGGAGGTATCAACTACTTGGGGTTGAGGGTCGACGGTCGTCTTCCCACTCCTAGTAGTTATAGCCATAACCCTTCCCTTTGGGTTATCTTCTGTCTTGCCGGGAAGTTTCCCTTGATCTCTTGGAACTTCTCCGGCCTTGTTGAAAACTTGGTTTTCTAAAGCTTTGTGAGCTTTATCAACCGAAGTTATGTAGCTCTCCAATCCTTGTAGCTTGCCTAGGATCGTTTCTAGCATAGGGTACGGCTTGTTTGATCCGCTTGATTGTTCCTGGCTTGTAGAAGGAGTAGAAGAAGATGGAGGTGTTAAAGCCTTTTCGGCATGTGAGTAAGGATTACCTGAACCTTGCTGATTTGACCTCCAATTGTTGTTATTCGAGTTCCTATTGTTGTTGTTGTTATTCCAATTGGAGTTTCGGTTGTTATTGTTGTTGTTGTTCCAATTGGAATTCCGGTTATCATTCCTTTGATTGTTGTCTCGCCCCATGTAGTTGGCTTCTTGCTCTTGAGTCCTTTGAAGACTCGTTTTGAGCACATCCCTCAATTCCTTGATGTCATCTTTGAGGGAGAATATTTGTGTTTGAGCCGCTTGATTCAACTTGGCTCCCGGATCGCCTTGATTCCGGCTACTTGATTCCACCTTCCGGTGGGAATACTTCTCAATCACTTGGGCTTGCTTCTCAATGAAGTCCCAAGCATCATCCTCTCTCATATCCATGAATGTGCCGCAGGATAGAGATTGGAGGTTGAATTGTGTCTCCACATCCAACCCTTTGTAGTAGATCTCCAATAATTCCAGCTTGGAAATGCCATGGTGTGGGCAATCCAACAAGAGATCTTGAAACCTTTCCCAAGATTGAAACAAGCTTTCGTTAGGTTTCATAGAAAAAGCATTTATTTTACCTCTTAATTCCGCCGTTTTGGATGGCGGAAAGAACTTGGTGAGGAATTCCGAAGACAGTTCCTCCCATGTAGCTAACTTCGCAGCCGGAAGTGTTTGGTACCAAGCTAGAGCCTTGTCCTTCAAAGAGAAGAAGAATGGCTTGATCTTGTAGTTGCTTGTAGTAGCCTTCTTCGGCTTCATAGTCTCCATGAGAATCTCAAAATTCTGCAAGTGTTGATGCGGAGATTCAGTACTTGCCCCGCCATATTGACTTTGGCGAACCATAGTAATGACTTGTGGCGAGAAACTAAACTCCTGGATGTCTTCAGCTCCAAAGTCCACACCTAAACGGCGCGGTTGCTGAATAGGATCCATCCGTTGCCCCAAAGTTCGGGGTCTATCTTCGTTATTAGCAGCTCTAACATTCTTAGTCGTAATGCGAGGGACGACCTTAGGTGTTGGAGTGTTTCGGTTAGGACGAAGTGATGGATCAATCTCTTCAAGTTCCGGCATATCCGGATCAATTCCGTCATCATCGGACGAGTCATCTCGAACGGACTTAGTTGGTGTCTTGACTTTCTTCTTCTTGGAGGCGTTCGACTCCAACTTCATGTCCAAAATCATAGCTCTTAGTTCATCAATTTGAAATTGATGACTTATTTCAGCTTCCTTTCGAGCTTTCTCACTCAGTTGGAGTTGGCGTTGAGCTTCGTTCAACTCAGCCTTGTAGTTTCTCTCATCGTTTTCGGCCATTTTCTTCTCCTTCAACTTTCTCCTCAAAGTTCTTTCTAATTCGGGGTCGAAAGGAATTAGATCTTTAGTGGATCTAGTCCTTCGCATATACCTAAAGAACCTGCAAGGATCACTCAAGTAGACTAATCAAATCACAAGAGCAAGAGCTCTCAAGCTAGACAACCGAAAACCGGATTTGATCTAGACCAAATCCCCGGCAACGGCGCCAAAAACTTGTTCGCCCGAAAAGGTGTGCAAATAAGTTTTAAATTTATATCTAGAACTCAAAAGCAAAGCGAACCCGCAGTGTACGGATCGGCTGTAGAAAGGTAAGAATTCCAGAGTCGAACTCAGGGATTTGGTGAGAATAATTCCAATTTCAATTATCTAGCGAAAAGTGCAAAAAGCTTTTGTGATCAAATAAGAGGGGAATGATTCCAAGGATTCAAGTATCCGATTTAGGCTTTCGATTCAAGACACTTCTATAGATATAGGACAGAATTTATATTACCAAGATTAAATTTTCAAAAAGTAGGATTCGTACAGTGAAGTTCCGAAACCTATATGACTAATCTATAGGTTCTCTCTATAAGGGTTGTTGAGGCTGCAATATAGAAAGATCTAGAGACAAGAATTATATTCAAACTAACTATCCAAAACTCCAGGATATGACTCTCCAAAGTATGAATAGAAAGCACACTTAAAACCTTAATAAAGGATGTCGAGTCTCTTTATTACCCGAATCTTGCAATCTTAATTTATTAAATGTAGAAACAGGTTTGAAGTGCATTCATACATTCAATTAAAGAGTAAGAAGGTTAATCAAGATTGGGATTTAGGCAAGGATTAGTTTTGATCAAAAGTTGATTCAATTAAAGTTCGTCAGAAAGATAAATCGCCCTGTTCATAGGAAAAATCGGCCGATTTTTCTCAAGAACAGCACGATTTTCCTGTTTGTCGCAAAACTAAAATCTAAATTCTCAGGGTCCTAATGTTTGAATGAGTTCAGTCTATCATCATCTAAGCCTTAATCATCAACTATTCTCCCCAGAATCACAAGGTTTTTAGCCAACCATTTTCAAAATCGAATCAAATTAATTATTGAAGAATATATCGCAAAGAAACCAAATCTTGAATAGAAAAATTCTATAATTCTCAAATCTGTAAAACAATCGTCAAATCTGTTCAAAGTATCTCTCAACAACTCAATTTCGTGTTCACAAACCACAAACAAAGCAATGGAACAAAGAAATCTCACAATCAAAGATCAAGATAGACTTTCCGGCAAAAGCTCTTCAATCTCTCTCCGAGAATCGTTGATTTCTTCCAAACGTGTAAAGATTATCCGATGCGACCTCCCCGTCTTCGTTCGTAGGGTTCTCTTCTATAGTTTCTTGCAGATGGGCCGTTTGGCAAAACTCCTCTCTAGCCCAAATTAATTGGGCTTTGTGTCGTCTTTTCATTTGGCTGAACTGTGAAGAAAATCGACCTAGTCGATTTAGGTGCAGAATCGTTCGATTTCATCCAATGAAAATCGTCCGATTTATATATCTGTTGGCACGATTTTCTTCAACAGAAAGTGTTCTTCTTTTGCTTCGTTTCCTATGCTTCTCCTTTGTAATTCCTTAGCATTTTGTGATTCTTCAAAGGCTCCTTTAGCTTCCTTAACATCCTTGGATGCTTCTTGCTTCATTATTGCTTCCAATTCAACTCTATTTACCTGCAATTCATCAAAATCTCGTGTAGACCTCTATTTCCAACAATTGATTGAATAGAACATAAAAGGTACGCAAAATCCCTCTAAATGCAAGGTAAATAGAGATAATGTGCTGCAATATGCATGAATATGATGGTACATAATTCATGTCATCAGATTTCCACAAATCCAACATCCGCTTACCCCGAAAAAAGCCGCATACGATCCGCTTACCCCGAAAAAAGCCGCATACGATCCGCTATCACCCCGCATACGCAGCAGCAGCATACTCCAAGTTGGGAGTTTTCGAAGAACCTTTTTCAAGGTTGAAGGAAGATTGAGGAACATAGCTTTTATAGCTTTATTGAAGGGTTTTGTAAGATTGTCTTCAATTCCCTCAATTGTTGTCTTGTCTTTTTGGATTATTATCCAAGGAACGCTTTGTTGTGATATTTGATTCAGTTATTGAAGTCTTTTCATTAAATTCTTCTTTGTTCAAATATTCACTTTCTTCCCATATATTTTAATACTTTCATTATGATGATGAGTGGCTAATTTCCTTGTGTGATTCTAGGGTGATTGGCTGAAGGTTGTGGGAAAAACAATGATAGAATAATCTTAGATTCCAGTAGGATCCTGAAAGTTCGAGTCTTTAACCTTAACCTAAGCATCTCGTTCGGTTGATGAACATCTCGGCCGGGGTGGAATTCTTCTGACCGAGGTGACTTATCCGAACCTAAACAGAAAGTTAAGTGTTAGAGTTTGCTTAATCCTATTCTTATTTTACCTTCCTGGTTCAAAGCAAGCTTAGGATGAGACTTACCCGGTAATTCCTTAGTTTGTGTATTAACGATCATAAGTGTAGGTAATAAAGGTTTATCCTTTATTGGGGTTTGAGTGTGCTTCCATCCCATCTTTGTGAGTTAGCCTGAGACTTACCCGGTAAAGGTTGATTCTATTCCCTTAGATGATGTGTTAGTTTGAGGTTATAATTCTTTATCTTGATTCCTTGAGACTTACCCGGTAATAGGAGTTACGGTTTAGGATTAGGGTGTAGTGAGACTTACCCGGTGATCTACTCCACTTTAGTAACACCTTCCCCACGCAAAAATCTCAGCTTTGTCCGCTTATCTATAGATCTTGAGTTGGAACCACAACTAGATGCTTTAATCCCTAGAATTGCATGTTTGCTTTATTGACTTCTTATTTATCTTTGATCGTGTTAATTGCTCTTGTGGTTAGACTTGACATAGCATACCGTATTGACTTTGTTTCACCGAGTCCCTGTGATCGACCCCTGGAATTTTCTTGCTTTTACTACGATTGACCCGTACACTGCGGGTTCGCATCCTTGTTTTAAGCTTAAGTCTAGGGTTATAAATTTAAAGCTTGCACACACCGTTAGGAGCGAACAAGTTTTTGGCGCCGTTGCCGGGGACTTGGTCTAGACCGAGCCGGTACGGTTTGCTCTTGGGGCGCTTGCCCCGTTTCATCTAACCACTCTACTTGAGTGACGATCTTTGCAGGTTCTTTCTTAGGTATATGCGAAGAACCCGCGCTGGGAAGGAAATCGTTCCTTACGATCCCGAACCAGAAAAGACATACAAGCGACGCTTAAGAGAAGCGAAGATGGCCCAACAAGACGATCACGATCTTGCGGCCCAATTGAAAGAGACGCAGGAGCTGCTACGTCTCAGTAAAGAAGAACTAAGGCAAGAGAAAGAGGAGAATCGTGCCAAGACTGCAGCAATCGAAGCTGAGATTGCAGTTATACGAGATCAGATTCTACTTCGACCGAGGGAAGATCCTCTTGTTGATCCTCGACCGATGCAGAATCCAGTAGTTGACCTTCGACCGAGGCAGATTCCAGTACCTGTCGCCCCGGCCGAGGTACTTCCACCTCGGATGCCAGTCCGAGATGTTCTTCTTGCAGGGATCCCGCAAACCCTAGGTCAAAGGATGGACCCAAATCAGCAGCTGAGGCGTCCAGGAGTGAACCTAGGAGATCCAACGGATCATGACTACGAACTTCGACCGCAAGTTTTGTCCATGATTCGCCAATGCCAATTCGGAGGGCTAGAGAAGGAGTCGCCGCATCAACATCTTCAAAACTACGAGATTTTGATGGAAACCTTGCGACCTTCCAGAATTGAAAATAACAACTACAAGCTAAGACCTTTTTACTTTTCTTTAAAAGATAGAGCTCTTACTTGGTATCAATCTCTTCCTCCAGGAAAAATTAGCACGTGGGAGGAGATGACTACGGAATTCTTAACCAAATTCTTTCCCCCCTCAAAGACCGCTGAAATGAGAGGGAAGATCAATGCTTTCATCATGAAGGACAAGGAGAGCTTGTCCAAATCTTGGGAGCGGTTCAAGGATATCCTTTTGGATTGCCCACATCATGGGATTCCAAAGATTGAGTTGTTGGAGATCTACTTCAAAGGGCTGGACGGAAGCACCCAGTTCAATCTCCAACTACTCTCCGCCGGTACCTTCATGGACATGGCGATTGACGAGGCTTGGGACTTCATTGAGAAGCAAGCCTTGCACATGGAGAAATATACCCACCAAGGAGCTGAAGGTGGAGTTAAAAGAGTCAACTTTCAAGAGACTCAACCCAACAACAATCAACTCACGTCGTTGAAGAATGACGTGAAGCAATTGAAGGAGCTCTTGATGGCTCAAACTAAGAAGGAAGAGCAAGGGCAAAGGAACAACAACAATAACGGGTACCGCAACAACAACAACGGTCCCCGAAACAACAACTACAACAACAACAATAGAGGATCCAATAGCAACAACTGGAGGGCGAATAACCAAAACCACGGTAACAATTATTCAAACTCCAACTCTAATGATTCCTCTAATCCTTTCCTCTCTTCTCCTTCTTCTTCTTCTACTCCATTAAAAAGCCAAGGGCAAGGATCGAGTTCGTCTCAACCGGAAAAGAAAGACGCAGTTCTGGAGGCAATCTTGATCAAGCTTAGCGCTATGGAGAATTCTATGACTTCATTTTCGAGGGCCCAAAAGTCCCTTGAACAACAACTTGCTAATAGGGCGAATGAAGCGCCAAGATATCCAGGGAAGCTTCCAGCAAAGACGGAAACTAACCCTAAGGGCCAGTGCATGGCCATAACGACGAGGAGTGGACTCAAAACTGCAGATCCAGTACCTCGCTCGACGCAGACCACCTCGGTCCAGATCCAGTCGAAGAACACCTCGACCGAGATGCCAACCGAGGCGGAGCAACATAAAGTAGGAGGAACGACAGAAACTTATGTTCCACCTCCTGCATATAAGCCACCACTTCCATTCCCTCAATCCAGAGCCAGAGCACATCTAGACAAGCACTTTGGTAAGTTTCTTGACTTGATGAATAAGCTACATATTAATATTCCTTTCCTTGATGTTATTTTAGGTATGCCCGCCTATGGGAAGTTCTTAAAAGAAATCTTATCAAGGAAGAGGAAGCTGGAGGATGTTGGTGAAGTTAGGATGACATCTAAATCTTCGGAGCTTATCAAGATCATGAAAGAAAAGATGCCACCTAAATTGAGAGATCCCGGCTCATTTTGCATTCCCATTCAAGTTGGGGATGTCACTTGTGAAGCCCTTTGTGATCTAGGAGCCAGCGTGAGCATCATCCCGCTGGAGCTATGCACTAAGATCGGTCTTGGAGAGCCCAAGCCGGTCAAGATTCGACTTTACATGGCGGATCGCTCCATTACCCATCCCGTGGGCATTTTGGAAGACGTTCCGGTCAAGTTAGGTAACTTCTATCTACCTATAGATTTTGTTGTAATTGACATTCCCGCAGATTATCCTGTCCCTATTATTCTCGGGAGGCCATTTCTAGCAACTTCGGGTTGCAACGTGGATTGCAAGAACGCCAAGTTGAAATTCAACGTTGGTGGCGATGAGGTGGAGTTCGCACTACTTGCAGCAATGAAAGGGGAGCAACTAACTGATGATATCTTCAACATCTACGATGAAGAAGAATCAAGAGAATTGGTGAGCTCTATCCTTATTAACGACCCACTCGAAAGAGTTATTAGTTTCAGTTTAATGGAGGAAGGTATAGATGCTTCTTGTGATGCAGATATACGGAGCTTGAAGGCACTAGAAGAGGATCCAGGAGCTAAAACTGAGAAACTAATCCAGAAGACGAAGATCTCCAGTCTCAGATCCAGTAGCAGTACCTCGACCGAGGCACCTTCTGGACTGAGCGAGGCGACCGAAGAACATCTCGGTCAACGCCTATGCGCCTCGACCGAGGTCGATAGCGAGATGATGTCAACTGAGATTGCTGAGAATAACAATTTTCTTACTCCCTTCTCTGACATTCATCCACTGTTGGTGGAACATTCCATCCACCAACTTTCTGATTATAAAGGTCCTTGGTATGCTGATATTGTGAATTATCTTGTTTGCCAGGAAACACCGCCCGGATTGACGTACTCTCAAAGGAAGAGATTCTTCAAGGAAGTACGACATTACTACTGGGATGAGCCATTGCTATTCAAGCGCGGACCAGATGGGATGCTTCGAAGGTGCATTCCGGAGGATGAAGTTAATAGCGTCATAAAGCATTGTCATTCACTTCCTTGTGGGGGGCATGCTAGCACCGATAAAACATGCGCTAAGGTATTGCGTTCCGGTTTCTTTTGGCCTACATTATTTAAGGACGTGCAATCTTTTTTTGTTTCTTGTGATGCATGCCAAAGAACAGGGAACTTATCAAGGAGGAACGAGATGCCACTTAATAACATCCAAGAAGTGGAAATCTTTGATGTATGGGGGATCGACTTCATGGGACCTTTCCCATCCTCCGGAGGAAACCTCTACATTCTCCTTGCAGTTGATTACGTCTCTAGATGGGTTGAAGCCATTGCTTCCCCCACTAACGACGCCAAGGTGGTTGTGAAGTTCTTGAATAGAACTATCTTTCCACGTTTTGGAACTCCACGCATCATCATTAGCGATGGAGGAACGCATTTCATCAACCGGAAGTTTAAAGCACTTCTATCGAAGTATGGGGTAACCCACAAGGTATCAACCGCTTATCACCCTCAAACTAGTGGACAGGTCGAGATCTCGAATAGAGAAATCAAAGCAATTTTGGAAAAGACCGTCTCTAGAACAAGGAAGGATTGGTCCATGAAATTGGACGATGCTCTTTGGGCGTACAGGACCGCATTCAAGACTCCCATAGGTACCACCCCTTATAATTTGGTATATGGGAAGTCTTGCCATTTGCCCGTTGAATTGGAGCACAAGGCGTATTGGGCTATCAAATGGTTGAACTTTGACATCAAGGAGGCTGGTGAGAAGCGACTATTGGAACTTAACGAGCTGGAGGAGCTGCGTTTGAACGCTTACGAGAATGCCAAAATCTACAAAGAAAGGACGAAGAGATGGCACGACAAGCGTATCGTTCCAAAGGAGCTTAACGAAGGAGACTTAGTTCTACTCTTCAACTCCCGCCTCCGCCTTTTTCCAGGTAAGTTGAAATCTAGATGGACCGGACCTTATGTTGTGAAACATGTTTTCCCTCATGGTGCAGTTGAGATATGGAGCGAAACTAGCGGAAGCTTCAAGGTCAACGGTCATAGACTTAAGAAGTACCAACCGGAAACACCGGTTGAGGAGGTTGCATCAATATACCTCCTTTGAGACACATCATGGTCCAGCTAGCGACCTTAAATCAAGCGCTTCTTGGGAGGCAACCCAAGGTATTGCTTTCTTTTCCCGTTTTCTAGTCTAGCTTAGATAGTTTTTGTTTTTGCTTTGCTTTGCTTTGTTTTTGGCGTTCTGGACAGACAACAGGGAATATCTAAGGAAGGAGCACAACTAGAAAGACAGAAGTTCGAGATTTTGAGAAGACAGAAGCACCTCGGTTACTGTCAGAGCACCTCGACCGAGTTGATTCTTGAGCAACCGAGGCGACTAGGGTTTCTGCAGAACTACCTCGGTCCGTACCACCTCGGTCCAGTCGAGACCATCTCGACCGAGGTGACAGCAGATCCAGTGACAGTATAAAGGGGGAAAAATTACTTTTCACATTTTTTTTTACCTACCTCGACCGCGGCGACAGATCCACTTCGCTCCCTCTCAAATCTTGCTAGTTTTCGACGTTTTCTGCTTCCAAACCGAGATTGAAGGGTAGAGGAGTCGATTGCAACAACAAATCTGCAAGAAATTCGAGCGATTCGGCTGGAACGAGGTAAAAACGATCAAAACCCTAAACTCGTTCGTTTACTTCGAATTGGGCTTTGGTTGCCCTTGAATCTGTTGAGGAAAAGCTTAAGTACCCCTTAGGAAGCATCTGTAGTGATTTTAGGGGGAAAAGAACTTAATTTTTGAGAGTTGAAATCGCGACTGTCTTCGCCTCGGTCCAGTCGATCTGCACCTCGGTCGAGGTTATTCTTGGAATTTGTCAGTCGACCGAGGTAGTCTGACAGTATTGTTTGAAGATGAGTTCTGACAGATTGTTAGCCCTTAGAGATAGATCCTCTCCTTCCCCTTCTTCTTCCTCATCCCGACCTTCTATCCCGGTGATCCACGAGAGACACCAGGTGGATTATGAGCGCATTGCTAGCCGTCCAGTGATCGCACCTAAGTTTCTGGACGTTTCTGCTTTCGACTGTCTCCACGTAGATGGAGATCTTAGAAGGATGATCACCACCGTCGGGCTGGATCAGTTTACTGAGATCCGAGCCCCAGCCTACTTAGAGCCGACGCTCGAGTTTGTCAGTTCCTTCACTTACCTCCCCACAGAGAGGGCTGTAAAGTACCGGTTGATGAACCGGAACTACTTAGTACCTCTAGATCACTAGAGAGATATTTTTGGCTTCCCTGCCCCCACTACCGTAGACTTCCCGACCCGAGCCGTAGCTAGAGAGTTCTGGGGTCAGATCGCTTATGTTGTGGAGCATGCAGATAGGTGGCGCCCTGGTGATTCCAGGGAGAAGCTTATCTTCCATCTTGCTTTTCGACTAGCACACCGGATCTTCAGCGAGACGCTTCTGGCGCGTACTGAGACGCCCCAGAAGGTCCGACAGGGGGAGCTCTTCGCTTTATACTGCATGGTCACAGGTGGATACCCTGACTTTGGATTGATGCTGGCAGAGGATCTGCACAAGATCAAGGCCAAAGGGAAGGGAGATATATGCTGTGGAGGGATAGTGACCCATATCGCTACTTATCAGGATATGGATCTGAGTAGGTGTACTATGGTGGCGGCTGCCAAGCCGCTCGGATTACAGGAGATGATTACACGGAGGATTCTAGTTCCCCGTGGTTTGACTACACCTTACGTCGCTATGCCATGGGAGCTGACTGCACCTCAGGGCATCAGGTGGTCTGCACAGTTCTCAGTCTTTGATCCATATTTCTAGCAGACCGCTTGGGATCCATTGATTGAGGATTACAGAGAGGGAGCAGCTGCCCCTGCTGCAGCTGAGGAGGAGGCTGAGGATGAGGATGACGACGATGATGATGAGACAGTAGATGAGAGAGGAGGTGGCGTCCCGATGGACACAAGGACAGATACAGCTGGGACGAGCGCGCCACCTATTATAGATTTGGATGACGAGGAGGACACTGAGCCAGCACCAGCTGAGACTTCTCCGGTCAGACCTGCTAGACGCAGGAGGCGGGGAGTGAGAGATAGAGCTGCTCACCGACGGATTGATGACCTGACGGATCAGGTTATCGACTCATATGCTGCACTTTCGCTGGATATCCGCGAGATGCAGGAGCGGCAGCATCATCAGCACATCATGGCTCAGCTGCAGTTCGAGCGGATCATGGGCCATCCTTACGATCCGACTCAGTATCCTTATGCACCACCGCCGGATCGAGACTATTGAGGAGCTGCAGGATTTTATTATTATATTTTTTATGCAGTTCGGCTTTTATCCGGTGAGTTCTCTTTTGTTTAGACTTTTATTATACCCACTGGGACAGTGTGTCTCAAGTATGGGGTATTTGTTGTTATTTGACTACGTGACTACGTGATGTATTTGACACCTTTGATGTATTATATTTATCGGATATTTTCGTATTTATGCTTCATTGCCTTTATATGATTATCTGATATTACATGCATACCTACACGTTAATTGATTGAGAAAAACGTCGAAACCGAAAAAAAATAGTTTTTAAAAAAAAATTTTTGACCTCGACCGGGGAGATTCTGGCCGAACGAGGTGTTTCACCTCAGTTGAACCAAGAACACCTCGACCGAGGTGGGTTAACAGAAAGTTTTCGAAAACGATTTTGTATTACTTATCTAGATATGATCTCAGTGAAGATTTTGTTTACTTAGTGGTTTTAAATTCTTTATGTGTTTGAAAGGTTTTATAATATGTTTAAGTTGCTAAATGCTTTGTTTGAAATTATTAGCATGTTTAATACTTTGTTTTTATCCAAATTATGTTGAATTTGAAGGTTGACACCGCAGGATAAGTTCTCTCACTTTCTTCTTGGAAAGATCAAGGCAATTCTTCTTCTTCTTCTTCTTCTTCTTCTTGATCATGCTTAGCCCCTCATATACATTTTGCCTCCCTTTACCTATCCGGGAATTTGGAAGCAAGCGAAGTGGTGAAAGCAAGTTAAAGTTGAGAAGTGGGCTGGAAGTGAAAGTGTTAGAAAGCAATAATAGGTTTGGGGAAGTCAATCATGAAGATGAGTAACTCGGCACCATTCACATAGCCGGGTGTTTGTGTCTTGCCAAAGTCGGATTGAGCGATATTTCTAACGGGTCATAGTATGTGCATCAAGGGTTTGATGCATCTCGAGAAATTGATGATTGCAGATTTCCTAGGCTTCGGTTATTGTGCACCTCTGTCCATGCATCCCAAAAAGTAAAAAAAAAAAGTAAAGTAAAAAGAAAAAGTGTGAGATAAGCGAAGCTTATTGGTGGAAGATGTTGCAAGTCAAAGTGAAAGTGAAGTTCATCCTTTTCCCGGATTCTAGCACCACATTACCTTACATACATCCCTACCCTACACGTTTCTTGACCTTTTCTTTTGGGAAGCCCTTGAGACCTTGAGCTTGTTGATTGACTTAGCGGTTTAAACTGGATTATACATGATTAATTTTGATAATTATGATTTATTATGCATTCTATGATTTTATGCAAAGATGAACAACTTTCTTATATTTATAAAATGTTTTGATCATATTGAGTTTTTAATTCCAGGAAGTATTCTCTTAGAGTGATCTATGATAGTTGCACACCATTAAATGTTTTTGAAAGACTTTTTCATTGATTTTCTTGACTTATAATCCATTCTATCTTGTCTTTTATATGCGGAACTTGCTTGGGGACAAGCAAGGGCTAAGTATGGGGTATTTTGATAGCATGAATTATAGTCTATATTTTGGGGTTTGTTTGGACGTTTTATCCTTCATAATTTGCATGTTTGTATGTACGTTATGTGATTTTACTACCATTTCATCTACCTTTGCGAGAATCGAGGTCTACACCTAGTTTCGTTGTAATTGCAGGTAATATGGTACGTTTTGCATCGAAAAGGAGCAAAAGGAGTCATGAGACATATGGAGCTACATCCAGGGAGCATAGCCATGTATTAAAGATTTACTTTGGAGCAGATTCGAGAGATTTCACATTCTGTCGTGAGTCACCTCGGTTGACCATTGATTCACCTCGACCGAGGTGATCCAGAGACGCCGACTCGACCGAGACGAACACCTAGGACGCGGCGAGAATATTTTATTCCTGGAAGAGATCTTTTAAATTTGGAAAGTGATCTTATATTTTTGGGCTTGGCTCCTGGAAGGAAGGAGATATGCAGAATCATATATTTTACCTATTTTTATGGGAAGATATCTTTCTAAGATATTTTATCTTTGGAGGGTTATTTTCCTATAAAAAGGGTTGGATTTCCACAAATCCAACATCCGCTTACCCCGAAAAAAGCCGCATACGATCCGCTTACCCCGAAAAAAGCCGCATACGATCCGCTTACCCCGAAAAAAGCCGCATACGATCCGCTATCACCCCGCATACGCAGCAGCAGCATACTCCAAGTTGGGAGTTTTCGAAGAACCTTTTTGAAGGTTGAAGGAAGATTGAGGAACATAGCTTTTATAGCTTTATTGAAGGGTTTTGTAAGATTGTCTTCAATTTCCTCAATTGTTGTCTTGTCTTTTTGGATTATTATCCAAGGAACGCTTTGTTGTGATATTTGATTCAGTTATTGAAGTCTTTTCATTAAATTCTTCTTTGTTCAAATATTCACTTTCTTCCCATATATTTTAATACTTTCATTATGATGATGAGTGGCTAATTTCCTTGTGTGATTCTAGGGTGATTGGCTGAAGGTTGTGGGAAAAACAATGATAGAATAATCTTAGATTCCAGTAGGATCCTGAAAGTTCGAGTCTTTAACCTTAACCCTAAGCATCTCGTTCTGTTGATGAACATCTCGGCCGGGGTGGAATTCTTCTGACCGAGGTGACTTATCCGAACCTAAACAGAAAGTTAAGTGTTAGAGTTTGCTTAATCCTATTCTTATATTACCTTCCTGGTTCAAAGCAAGCTTAGGATGAGACTTACCCGGTAATTCCTTAGTTTGTGTATTAACGATCATAAGTGTAGGTAATAAAGGTTTATCCTTTATTGGGGTTTGAGTGTGCTTCCATCCCATCTTTGTGAGTTAGCCTGAGACTTACCCGGTAAAGGTTGATTCTATTCCCTTAGATGATGTGTTAGTTTGAGGTTATAATTCTTTATCTTGATTCCTTGAGACTTACCCGGTAATAGGAGTTACGGTTTAGGATTAGGGTGTAGTGAGACTTACCCGGTGATCTACTCCACTTTAGTAACACCTTCCCCACGCAAAAATCTCAGCTTTGTCCGCTTATCTATAGATCTTGAGTTGGAACCACAACTAGATGCTTTAATCCCTAGAATTGCATGTTTGCTTTATTGACTTCTTATTCATCTTTGATCGTGTTAATTGCTGTTGTGGTTAGACTTGACATAGCATACCGTATTGACTTTGTTTCACCGAGTCCCTGTGATTGACCCCTGGAATTTTCTTGCTTTTACTACGATTGACCCGTACACTGCGGGTTCACATCCTTGTTTTAAGCTTAAGTCTAGGGTTATAAATTTAAAGCTTGCACACACCGTTTGGAGCGAACAAGATGGCATGAGATTGATGAGATAAGTAGCCGACAGTATGCATTCTCCCCAAAACTTCAAAGGTAGATGGCCTTGGAGACAAATGGCTTGAGCAGTAGCTAAGAGGTGGCGATGTTTTCTTTCAACCCTGCCATTTTGCTGAGGTGTATATGGACAGGATTTATGATGGAGAATTCCTTGAGATTGAAGAAGAGATTGCAAAGCAGTTTGAATGAATTCAGATCCATTGTCAGATCAAATGATCTTGACTGTGCCATTAAATTGTGTCTTGACATATGCCAAGAAATCAGTAACTATTCGAAGTACCTGCAACTTATCAGCCATGAGAAATGTCCATGTACATCGACTGTAATCATCCAAAATTGTGAGAAAATATCTGGCACCACAAGCAGATCGAGTATGGTAAGGGCCCCAAATATCCATGTGTAATAAAGCAAAAATATGAGCAGCATAAGAAGTACTTCTAGGAAATGGTGATTTGTGTAGTTTAGCAAGAACACATACATCACATTGTAAAGTAGAAAGAGATGTAGATGGACAAGCAGTTGTGTGTTGTAGTTTAGGTAATGAAGAATGACCTAAACGAGCATGAAAAAGATGAATGGAAGGTTTATCAATGCTATTACAATCAGCTATGTTATTAAAAGCTGGAAAAAGAGCATAGCTATCAAGCTTGTATAATCCACCATCCAAATATCCTTGAGCCAAGATATTGTCAGTAGTGTGGTCCTGAAAGAAGCAATGACCAGAATTAAACATTGTCTTGCAAGAAGTCTGGACAATAATCCGATGAACAAAAAGTAGATTGTGTTTAAAATCAGGTATGAACAAGACATTGTTCAAAGTGAGATTGGGAGAAATAGGAACTGCTCCAGAATGAGTCACAATCTTCATAGAACTGTTAGCATGAAATATTGTGGTATTTTAGGCACGTTTTCTAAGTGTCTTTGATCCATATTGATAGTCTTTGATTGAGCATTGATGCATTTGTGAGCTAGTTTGTCTATAATGTCGATATAGAGATCTACACAAGCTTTATGTTGATTATAGGTAATTAAGAGCTATTTCCGAACGGAATTGAGCAAGGATGGAGTTGTTTGAGCATGTCCACGGATTGAGGACATTCATAGGAGCTAAGGGAGTGTCAACTTGAAGAATGCACGAGACTAAGGAAGAATCACGTTCTTGCCCTAAACCACGCTCTAAAATACGGCCGTACTACTTTCCACGTTCAAGTCCACGGCCGTGGAACCATGGCTAGGGAAGCGTGGTTCATTCCAGTAACTTACACGGCCGTGGAGAAGATGGTTCAAACCGTGTTGATTTCCACGCTCTAAATTACGGCCGTGAAACCCTTCCACGACCGTGATGTTGGCGATCTTTTTCGCCACACTTTAAGCCACGATCTCCTACGCAATTGGGCCGGGCCGATATTTTATCTTACACTATAAAAGGACGGACGAAGGGAGATTCCGTCACCTCTGCTTAGACCTTCGCTTACGCATAGACGCATCTTACGCTTGCGCTTGGAATTTCCCTAATTTCGCATTTGGCGGAAGTTGTGTTTGAGAGATTTTGGCGCATTGCTATTGTGATTTCCGGATTGACGGAAGATTGAAGATTCGGAAGATTGTTTGTAAGCAGATTTTGCTTCTTACTTAGGTTTGATTTAGAAGACGGATTGACATCCCGTTCTTCATTCTTATCTAAGATTGTGATTGTTTGTTCTATTCCGAATCTAGTGACGATTATTGTTCTTGATTGTGACTTTGAGATTGATTTGGAAGTTATTGAAGGTTTTCGGAAGTTTTCACGTTTCAATCTTTTAAACCTTGAATTTGATATCATTATGACTATCGTTGGCTAAAACCCCTTAACAATTCTAAGGTGAAGGGTTGATAGTTGTGGCTTAGATGATGATAGATTGATCGTAAACAGATTGGACCCTGAGAGTTAGAGAGAATCGCCGATAACCCTAATCCACGGTCTGTTCTTGAGCTTCCACGGCCGTGGAACTCAAGAACTACCCGTAATTTTGTGTTAAGTTACGAACCTGCTTTTACTTTAATCCAAAGTTAAAGATTTGCTTTAACTTAGTCTTGGCTTGCCTTTTCTAGGCGGTAGTGAAGCCTCAACAACCTCTACCTCGATTGTGTGTGTAACAACCTTAATCGGTTAAGTTAGTCTTGATCCTTGGATTACAATTTTGGGTATTTGACATTAATTCTTACCTTTAGAACCTTTCTATATTGAAGCCTCAACAACCTTTATAGAGAGTGTCTTGTAGGTGAGTCATATAAGGTTTTTGGAACTTCACCGTACAATTACCTTACATTAGCATACCTTTGCATATCTTAAATCTGTCCTTACATCATTAGTATATCTTGAATCGATTGCCACAGCTGGATTCCTGGATCTTTAGGATTGTTGTTTTCCCAATATTTGCAAAGCTTCTTACATTTACTCGCTTGATAATCTACAATTGAATTTATTCCCCCCAAATCCCTGTGTTCGATAATGTGGAATTCTTGCTTAACTATATCGATCCGTACACTGCGGGTTCGCTTGCTTGATTTCTAGTTTTATAATTAAAGCTTATTTCCACGCACGCTAAGTGGCGAACAAGTTTTTGGCGCCGTTGCCGGGAATTTGGTTTAGGCCGAATTCGGTTGCCGGTTGTCAAGCTTGGGAGCTTGCTCTCGTTATTTGATATCTCCTTGAGTGCATGTGCAGGTCTAGGAACACCGAGGACCTCTTACCTCTTGATCAAGAGCTTGAGAGGACTTTAAGGCAAAAGCGTAAGGAAAAGAAAATGGCTGAAGAACGTGATCTTCAATCGGAGCTAGCGGAGAAAGAAGCTCAACTCCAATGGAATGAGAAGATTCGCCGAGATGAAATGGATCGTCATCAATCTCAAGTTGACGATCTAAAGGATATGATGTTCCAGATGAGGATAGAACTAAGCAATCTTAAGAATAAAACGAGCAAGAAATCCTCGAGGAGATCCTTAAGGTGGAATAGAGGCCATTCATCCGCTGAAGATAGCGACTCTTCCATGCCACCATTAGAGGAGATTGATCCAAGGATCAATGCGAATCCATTCGCTCCACGGACAGCTGCGAACCGCTGTGTTCCACCTAGGAACGCTAGGCTGAACCGCGTAGATGAAGAGCCAAGAACTCTTGGCCAAAGGATGGATCCAACGCAGCAACCACGCCGTTTAGGTGTGAACTTTGATGCTGATGATGTACAAGGGTTTAGCTTCAACCCTCAAGTTATTACTCTTGTTCGCCAAAACCAATTTGGCGGGACAAGCGCTGAATCTCAACACCAACACTTGCAAAACTTTGAGTGTATGATGGAGACAATGAGACCGAAAAATGCAACCACCAACAACTATAAGCTCAAGCCTTTCTTCTTCTCCTTGAAGGGGAAAACATTGTCTTGGTATCAAGCTCTTCCAAGTGGAAAGCTTGAGACATGTGAGGATCTTTCCGCGGAGTTCCTCACTAAGTTCTTCCCGCCATCTAAAACAGCAGAACTAAGAGGTAAGATTAATGCATTTTCCATGAGATCAAACGAAAGTTTGTTTCAATCTTGGGAAAGGTTTCAGGATTTGTTATTGGATTGCCCTCATCATGGCATATCCAAGCTTGCATTGCTGGAGATATACTATAAGGGGCTGGATGTGGAGACACAATTCAAGCTCCAATCCCTCTCATGTGGTACATTCATGGACATGAGGGAAGATGACGCTTGGGACTTCATTGAGAAGCAAGCAAGAGTCATAGAGAAGTATTCCCACCGGAAAGTTGAGGGAAATCGTGTAGAGCAAGGAGCAAAGCTCACACATGAAGCTCAAACTCAAATCTTTTCTCTCAACAATGAGATTAAAGAGTTGAAGGAAGCTATCAAGACCAACTTCCCAAAGCAACAAGGAAAGGATGTTGGCTACTTGGGCAACAACAATAATGGTGGAGAGAATACAAACCGCAACAACAACAACCGGAACAACAATTGGAACAACAATAGGGGTTCAAACAACAACAATTGGCGCTCCAATCAACAAAACTCCGGTAACTCTTATCCTTCCAATTAGAATTCACTAACTTCACCTTCCTCTTCCTCTACTCCTTTGAAAAGCCAGGGGCAAACATCTAATGGAGGAAACACTTCGGGGAAGGAGAAGCCCGATCCCATGTTGGAAACGATCTTGGGAAAGCTTCAAGGGTTGGAGAACCGCATCATGAAGGTTGATGATCAAATTTCTAAGGTTGATAAAGCCCAAAAGGTTTTAGAAAACCAAATGTTCAGCCAAGCGGAGGAAGTTCCTAGGAATCAAGGGAAACTTCCAAGAAAGACGGAGGACAACCCTAAGGGAAGGGTGATGGCAGTCACAACTAGGAGCGGAGTGACTACCACCGATCCGCAGCCTAAGTTTGTTGAAGTCCCTGTTGAGAAAGACAAAGAGAAGGGGAAGGAGAAGGAAGATGTCTACGTTCCTCCTCCGGCTTACGAACCTCCCCTACCATTCCCTCAATCTAGAGCGAGAGCGCGTCTAGATAAACAATTTGGTAAGTTTATAGAACTCATGAGCAAGCTGCATATTAATATACCTTTCATTGATGCTATTGTAGGTATGCCGGCTTATGGCAAGTTCTTGAAGGAAATCCTCTCAAATAAGAGAAAGCTAGAGGATTTCGGAGAGGTTAAGCTGAGTTCGGATTCTTCGGATCTCATCAAGACCATGAAGGAGAAAATGCCCCCAAAGCTAAAGGATCCGGGGTCGTTTTGCATTCCCATAGGAGTGGGAGATGTCACATATGACGCTTTATGTGACTTGGGAGCAAGTGTGAGCATCATACCACTTGCATTATGTAGGAAGATCGGTTTAGGTGACCCTAAACCGGTGAAGATGACGTTGTACATGGCGGATCGATCCATCACTCGCCCCGTCGGTATTGTAGAAGACGTCCCGGTCAAGCTAGGTAAATTCTTTGTTCCCATTGATTTTGTTGTGCTTGACATTCCTGCAGATAGTCCGGTCCCGATCATACTCGGAATACCGTTTCTTGCAACTTCCGGTTGCATAGTCGATTGCAAGAATGCTAGATTCGCCTTTGACATAGGAGAGGAGAAGGTAGAGTTTGTTCTTTCCACTCTAGTGAAGGAGCCAATCTTTGATGAGGATATATTCAATATCCAAGATGAAGAGGGGTTGTCTAGAGAGGAGGTAAGTGTTATTCTCTTCAAAGATCCTTTACAAAAGGTTATTACTATGAGTCTAACGGATGTAGGGGAAGGAGAAGAGTGCAATGAGGCAATTGAAGCCTTAGAAGCACAAGAAGAAGTGGGTGAAGTGGAATTTGAGATGCTCCACGACGAGGCAGAAAACGTGAGAATCCACGGCCATACACTATATTCCACGGCCGTGGATTTCACCAACCAAACCGTGTCCCACTCCAGAGAGTTATACGGTCGTGGAGGAAGCAGAGCAACCGTATTTCCTTTCCACGCCCTAAACCACGGCCGTGGAGGATGCAGGGAAACCGTGATTCTGGCCGTGGAAGAGGGTGATCGTGCCTCTTCTTCAACTTCTCTTGATTCTTCTCCTACACCTTCTACTTCCTTAGACACTTCTAAGGAAGCATCGGAAGCTCCACAAGAGCCATTGGAAGCTCCGAAAGCAATGGAACTAAAGCCACTTCCTACTCATCTAAGGTACGCTTTTCTAGGACCTAATTCTACCTTTCCGGTTATTGTTAGTTCCGATCTAAGCATAGATGAACATAATGAGCTCATGGTTGTCCTTAGGAAACATAGAAAAGCTTTAGGATATACTATTGAGGACTTAGTAGGAATCAAACCTTCTCTATGCATGCATAAAATACTAATGGAAGAGGACTTTAGGACTTCAAGACAACCTCAAAGGCGGTTAAATCCGACTATGAAAGAGGTTGTCAAGAAGGAAATTCTTAAACTTCTTGATGCAGGTATCATCTATCCTATCTCCGATAGTAAGTGGGTGAGTCCGGTTCAAGTAGTTCCGAAGAAGGGAGGAATGACGGTCATCACCAACAAGAACAACGAACTCATTCCTACCCGAACCGTAACAGGATGGCGGATGTGCATAGACTACCGCAAGCTCAACAATGCGACGAGGAAGGATCACTTCCCATTGCCATTCATTGATCAAATGCTTGAAAGGTTAGCACAACATTCACACTTTTGCTATCTTGACGGTTATAGTGGTTTCTTTCAGATTCCGATACACCCGGATGATCAGGAGAAGACCAGATTCACGTGCCCATGGGGTACGTTCGCTTATAGGAGAATGCCGTTCGGGCTTTGCAACGCCCCAGCCACCTTTCAAAGGTGCGTGATGGCCATCTTCTCCGAATACATTGAGGAAATCATGGAGGTCTTCATGGATGACTTCTCCGTATACGGTTCCTCTTTTCACAATTGTCTTTCTAACCTTGCTCTTGTATTACAAAGGTGTGAAGACACTAACCTAGTTCTTAATTGGGAGAAGTGTCAATTCATGGTTAAGGAAGGAATTGTTTTAGGACACTTAATCTCTAGTAGAGGGATTGAGGTGGATAAGGCGAAAATAGAGACTATAGAAAAGCTTCCTCCCCCAACTTCAGTAAAACCTCTTACTAATCTATTGATGAAGGATGCGGGTTTTGAGTTTTCGCAGGAATGTTTAGATGCGTTCAATATGATCCGGGAGGCTCTAATTTCAGCACCTATTATCCAACCTCCGGATTGGAACCTTCCCTTTGAGGTTATGTGCGATGCTAGTGACGTAGCTATAGGAGCTGTTCTTGGACAACGAAAGGAAGGGCGAACGCATGCCATATACTATGCTAGCAAGACGCTAGATGAAGCGCAGCTCAACTACGCCACTACGGAAAAGGAATTTTTAGCCATTGTTTATGCTATTGACAAGTTTCGCTCTTATCTTGTAGGTGCAAAGGTGATTGTCTACACGGATCATGCAGCGATCCGGTACCTCCTTGCAAAGAAGGATGCGAAGCCAAGGCTAATTAGATGGATTCTTCTCCTACAAGAATTCGATCTTGAGATCCGCGACAAGAAAGGTTCAGAAAATTCTGTTGCGGATCATTTGAGTCGCCTAACACATCTAGGGGACAACCACTTACCTATAGATGACTCCTTCCCGAACGAACACCTACATATCATTGAGGAGTGCATCGATGTGATCTCCAAAGGTAACGAACCATGGTTTGCTGATTTTGTTAACTATTTGGTTTGTCAGGAGGTACCGCCCGGATTATCCTACGCACAAAGAAAGAAGTTCTTTAAGGATGTCCGGGAATACTTTTGGAATGAACCTCTCCGTTTTAAGAGAGGTCCGGATGGCATCATTCGGCGATGTGTGCCGGAAGATGAGATGCAAAGTGTCATCCGCCATTGTCACTCACTACCATGTGGAGGACACGCTAGTTCGAACAAGACTAGCGCAAAGGTATTGCAATTTGGATTTTTTTGGCCTACTCTATTTAGAGATGTGCAATCCTTTGTTTCTTGCTGCGATGCTTGTCAAAGAACAGGTAATATCTCTAGGAGGAATGAGATGCCCCTCAACAACATCCAAGAGGTGGAGATTTTCGATGTTTGGGGAGTAGACTTTATGGGACCGTTCCCATCCTCTTGTGGAAACCAATACATACTCTTGGCGGTGGATTATGTTTCTAGATGGGTGAAAGCGATTGCCTCTCCCACCAATGATGCCATGGTGGTGGTTAAGTTCTTTAACAAGACCATTTTTCCGCGATTCGGGACACCAAGGACTATCATTAGTGATGGAGGTTCTCACTTCATTGCCCGGCGCTTTGAAGATCTTCTAGCTAAGTATGGGGTTACTCACAAGATCGCCACCCCTTATCATCCACAAACTAGTAGACAAGTTGAGATCTCAAACCGGGAGATCAAATGAATTCTAGAGAAGACGGTTTCAAGGACTAGGAAGGATTGGTCCTTGAAGCTTGATGATGCATTGTGGGCATACCGGACTGCGTACAAGACTCCCATAGGAACCACACCATACAACCTTGTGTATGGGAAGTCTTGTCACTTACCGGTGGAGTTGGAGCACAAAGCGTTTTGGGCAATCAAGTGGTTGAATTTTGGCATGAAGGAAGCGGGAGAGAAACGTCTCTTGGACCTTAATGAGCTGGAAGAACTCCGCTTGAACGCCTATGAGAACGCTAAGATTTATAAGGAGAGAGCAAAGCGTTGGCATGATAAGCATATCATTCCAAAGGACTTCAAAGAAGGAGATCAAGTTCTCCTTTTCAATTCAAGGCTTCATCTCTTTCCAGGTAAGCTTAAATCTCGTTGGACCGGACCTTTTGTAATTAAGCGTATTTTCCCCCATGGTGCAGTTGAAGTATGGGGTGAAGCGGGCGGAAGCTTTAAGGTGAACGGTCAACGACTCAAGAAGTATACGCCGGAACTCCAAGCTGAAGAGTTCGCGCCCACCGCACTCAAATAAGTGCGAATTTGGTCTAGCTACGGACCTTAAACAAAGCGCTTCTTGGGAGGCAACCCAAGGTATTGCATTTGCGTTTGTTTCCGATTCATAGTTTAGCTTAGTTTAGACGTTTTTGCTTTGTTTTGCCTTCGATTCCTTCCGGTATGTTCGTGTTTTTGGATGTAGGAACAGTGGAAAAGGAAAAGGGAAGAGTTATTTTGAAGAAAAGTGACGAAACTTGGACTTTGGAGCATTACATAGAGTTCCACGGCCTAAACCACGGTCGTGACAGCTACAATGACCGTAATTTCCAAAAGCCTTTGAAAAATCACCAAAACCACGGTTCCGTACATTTCCACGGCCGTGGAAACCCCCGATAGACCGTGGTTTTCAAAATTTTGCCTGTCACTATATAAACCACGTTCTTCACAAAAACACTTCACAAATACCCATTTCCACGACCCTTTTCGCCGATTCCACGCCCTTCACCTCAAATCTCCGTTCGTTAATCGTTTTCAACGATTCTTCGTTCCAAATTGAAGCAAATTCGACCACCAACAAGATCCAAGCAACGAATCGAGCAGCAAATCACCAAGGAACGCAAAATTCGGATTTTAAAATCCGAAACCTAGGTTTTTTTCCACTCTTCTTGATCTTTGTCAATTTGGGTTCGTTTTTGCTAGAAATTATAGGAGAACTGATTGAAATTGGAAGGAATTAGACTAGGGCTGCCTGATTGCTGAGTTTGAGTGCTGTTTGTTGAATTTTGAGAAAAGTCGAGACGAATCACGGTCTTTGTCAGTTCCACGGCCGTGGAAATACCAAGAACAGACCGTGATTTTGAACAGTGATGGACTTCGTGAGGAGAGTTTCTGGGAGAATTAAGGAGAAGAAGAATGACCAAAACAAAAAGAGGAAGGGTAACCCCTCTTCTTCTTCATCCTCTAGAGCAGCACCACCTTCCTCCCCTTCACCTCCATCATCACCTTCATCACCCGCACCTCCTAGCCCTAGAGTACCGACCATTCATGAGGATCACCTCGATGCACTCGAGAGGATCCATAAGAGGGTTGTGATAGGACCTAGGTACCTATTGTTGGAGGATTTAGCTCCTCTTAACATCATAGATGACCTTACTTGGCTCTTGGATAGAGCCGGACTTGTTGTCTTCTCGGCTATCCGAGAAGACGCTTATGAGGAGATCACGAGAGAGGTTGTGACGTCGTTTGAGCACAGCCATGTGGATAGGACCGTTTCTTTCCGTCTCATGGAAAGAAACTATGACTTTACCATCCGAGAGTTTGGAGCCTTCTTTGGGTTCCAAGAGACCTTCAATGGTCGTTTTCCTAGTGGCGTTTACGGCAAAGATTTTTGGGAGGAGGTTGCTATGATTTACGCCAGCGAGGACCGCTGGCAACCAGCTGATACCAAGGCTAAGTTGATGTATCACTTAGCCTTGAAGATTGCTCACCGTGTTCTTTCTGAGTGTCTCTTCCCTAGGACGGAGACACCTCAGAAGATCAAGACGGATGAGCTCTTCCTTCTGTACTCTATGTTGTATGGGCGCCCTGCTGACTGCGTCACCCTCTTAGCTGCTACGATGAGCAAGCTTAAGAACAAGAGGGCGGGGAATATCGGATAGTCACCCACCTTGCTAGGATATTGGGGGTTGATTTTTCTGCATGCACACGCATACCAGCTATACCCCTAGGACTCCAGGCCTTCATGACTAGAGGCCTTATCTTCCCTACCCATAGAGGTCCGCCTTACGCAGCTATGCCTTGGGAGAGCAGGACGGGGAGGGGCATTGAGTGGCTACCGGAGTATTCCATTATGGCTGGACGCCATAATTGGAAGGAGACGTTCGCTGCTATGCATGCGAACAGGATTGCAGCTCCTCCGTATGTCCCACCACCGCCCGTAGTTGAGGAGGAGGAGATGAGGGATTAGTATGAGGGAGGAGGAGGAGCAGAGCAGGAGTTTGGCACGTTTCCGGATCAGCCGGATGCGGCCCCTCACATGCCCAGACGTTCTCCACGTCCAGCCAGAGCTTCAGGATCGTCCTCTCGCCGCGCCAGCGTGAGTGAGAGGCCTACTTGGATGGATACACCTCCTGCATGGTACGGAGCTCCACCTCCATGGTCCGCACAGCAGCCACCAGCACCAGCACCAGCACCGTCAGACGCACCGGGGGGGTATAGTCATGCTTCAGGATGGTATGAGCAGATGCCGGAGTGGGCTACTAGCCTTTCTGACAGAGTAGGAGCATTGGAGATTCGAGCCGATGCTAGAGATGGACGCATGGATGACCTCGATCACATGATGAGAGACGTCTACCGCCAGCAGTTCGGGCGGTACTACGACCCCAGCTTCCATCCATTCCCACCTCCACCGGCGCCGCAGTGACGATGATGAGGACCGATAGCTTTAGCCGCTCCACCGCCATGTTGTGAGTCTTTTTCTTTCTTTTCTTTTCTTTCTTTTATTTGAACATTAGAGACAATGTTTGTTCCAAGTATGGGGTGGGGTGTGACTAAAAGTTGTAATAACTCTTACTCACTTTGATTGCTTCTATTTGAGACTATCTTGCATGTTCATTATATTGTTGCACGTTTCATTATTACATTGCATGAAAAAGAGTTTGAAAAACCCATAAAAATTGAAAAATTTTGAAAATTTTGTGCTTCTAAGGAATTGAGACGATTTCTATGATAATCGCTACTTGTGAATTGAGTTTGATGACAATTGCATGCTTAAACGAATAGTGAATTGAAAAGAGATTGAATGAGTTGATTTTTCTTCTTTTTGCAAGTCTCATAATGTGATGAATGTTACCTAAATCATGTTGAGGAATTGAAGTTGAAATCACACTATAAGTTCTTATGCTTCTTGTTGAGATGATTAAGGCAATTCGATTTTTCTTTCTTCTCTCTTTGATCATTTAGCCCCTCATTGAAATTATGGCCTCCTCTACCTATCCGGGAATTTGGAGGTGTTGATTTATATTGGCATGTTTGATGTGGGAGGGCCTTGAAAGCAATTATTTGCAATCAAAAGAATAGAAAGAAATTGTAGGTTTGGGGAAGTCAATCATGACGATGAGTAACTCGGCACCATTCACATAGCCGGGTGTTTGTGTCTTGCCAAAGTCGGATTGAGCGATATTCCTATCGAATTATGGTATGTGCGCTAAGGGTTTGAGGCATCTCATAAAAATTGAGAAACGCCAATCTCCTAGGCTTCGGTTTTTGTGCACCTCTATCCATAACTCCAAAAGTAAAGTCGAAAAATGAAAGGAAGAGAGCGAAGCTCTAAGTTGAAAGTGTGCGGAAACCGCAAGAGAAAAATAAAAGAGTAGTTATCCATTTTCCCGGATTCTTGCACCACATTCCTTAAAAGTTTCCTTCCCTTTCCACATTCTAGACCTTTTTCTTTGAAAGTCCTTAAGATCAAAAGAATGTTATATGACTTGGTGATCTAAATTAAAGTTTCTTTATGATTGATTTTGATAATGTTTGAAGGTTATGATGTTTGTATGGAAGTTTGATTGATTCATGATTTTTCTTTACCCTTTACTCTTTGATTAAGTGTCAGAAAGTCCTATAAACGAATGAAGCAAGATTTGAGAATGATCTATTGATTAGAAGGCACATTCATCCAAAAGAAGTATTGCTTTGAGAAGGTACACATATTTCATCCTAACTCTTGTTTTATAAGCTTTTTGAAAGACCTTGCTTAGGGACAAGCAAGTGGCAAGTATGGGGTTATTTGTTAGCATGAAATATTGTGATATTTTATGCACGTTTTCTAAGTGTATTTGATCCATATTGATAGTCTTTGATTGAGCATTGATGCATTTGTGAGCTAGTTTGTCTATAATGTCGATATAGAGATCTACACAAGCTTTATGTTGATTATAGGTAATTAAGAGCTATTTCCGAACGGAATTGAGCAAGGATGGAGTTGTTTGAGCATGTCCATGGATTGAGGACATTCATAGGAGCTAAGGGAGTGTCAACTTGAAGAATGCACGAGACTAAGGAAGAATCACGTTCTTGCCCTAAACCACGCTCTAAAATACATCCGTACTACTTTCCACGTTCAAGTCCACGGCCGTGGAACCATGGCTAGGGAAGCGTGGTTCATTCCAGTAACTTACACGGCCGTGGAGAAGATGGTTCAAACCGTGTTGATTTCCACGCTTTAAATTACGGCCGTGGAACCCTTCCACGACCATGATGTTGGCGATCTTTTTCGCCACACTTTAAGCCACGATCTCCTACGCAATTGGGCCGGGCCGATATTTTATCTTACACTATAAAAGGACGGACGAAGGGAGATTCCGTCACCTCTGCTTAGACCTTCGCTTACGCATAGACGCATCTTACGCTTGCGCTTGGAATTTCCCTAATTTCGCATTTGGTGGAAGTTGTGTTTGAGAGATTTTGGCGCATTGCTATTGTGATTTCCGGATTGACGGAAGATTGAAGATTCGGAAGATTGTTTGTAAGCAGATTTCGCTTCTTACTTAGGTTTGATTTAGAAGACGGATTGACATCCCGTTCTTCATTCTTATCTAAGATTGTGATTGTTTGTTCTATTCCGAATCTAGTGACGATTATTGTTCTTGATTGTGACTTTGAGATTGATTTGGAAGTTATTGAAGGTTTTCGGAAGTTTTCACGTTTCAATCTTTTAAACCTTGAATTTGATATCATTATGACTATCGTTGGCTAAAACCCCTTAACAATTCTAAGGTGAAGGGTTGATAGTTGTGGCTTAGATGATGATAGATTGATCGTAAACAGATTGGACCCTGAGAGTTAGAGAGAATTGCCGATAACCCTAATCCACGGTCTGTTCTTGAGCTTCCACGGCCGTGGAACTCAAGAACTACCCGTAATTTTGTGTTAAGTTACGAACCTGCTTTTACTTTAATCCAAAGTTAAAGATTTGCTTTAACTTAGTCTTGGCTTGCCTTTTCTAGGTGGTAGTGAAGCCTCAACAACCTCTACCTCGATTGTGTGTGTAACAACCTTAATCGGTTAAGTTAGTCTTGATCCTTGGATTACAAGTTTGGGTATTTGACATTAATTCTTACCTTTAGAACCTTTCTATATTGAAGCCTCAACAACCTTTATAGAGAGTGTCTTGTAGGTGAGTCATATAAGGTTTTTGGAACTTCACCGTACAATTACCTTACATTAGCATACCTTTGCATATCTTAACTCTGTCCTTACATCATTAGTATATCTTGAATCGATTGCCACAGCTGGATTCCTGGATCTTTAGGATTGTTGTTTTCCCAATATTTGCAAAGCTTCTTACATTTACTCGCTTGATAATCTACAATTGAATTTGTTCCCCCCAAATCCCTGTGTTCGATACTCTGGAATTCTTGCTTAACTATATCGATCCGTACATTGCGGGTTCGCTTGCTTGATTTCTAGTTTTATAATTAAAGCTTATTTGCACGCACGCTAAGTGGCGAACAAGAACCATCAGGAAGAGCAATCTGAATAGACTTGGATAAGAGAGTTAAATTGGAAAATAACTCTCGACAATAGCATATGTGATCAGTTGCTCCAGAATCAACAATCCAAACATGTGGTGGTGAAGATGCATTAGCCAGAAAAGAATGTGTAATACCTGGAAAATTAATAGAACCTAATGTTCTAGTGTTTCCTGATTTGGCATTGAGAATCTTTAACATTTCTTGAAAAACCATGGAGACAGTATTAGTATCCATGATATTAGTTTCTCGATCATCCAGAGGAGTATGCAACAGTGAGCTGGTAGATGCATTTGCTGCCAAAGAAGGATTTCTACTAGAACCTGTATTTTTGTCATTAATAGAAGTTCTGAGACCTTTATACCAATCAGGAAATCCATAGAGCTTAAAGCAACTCTCCTTCAAGTGTCCTTTTTCCTTGCAATAGTCACACTTCCTATCCCATTTTTCTTTGTGAAAATCCTGCCTGCTGCCACCTGCTTGTCGATGAGGAGGTTGACGTTCAGCTGCTAATGCTTCATGAGGGATAGCCAGTGTAGAGGTGACTTCTCTTTGCTTCTCCACTTGGAGAACCATATGAAAGGCACGATTCAAGGAAGGTAATACTTCTAAAGACAGAATAGTGGATCTTACATGATCAAATTGATCATTAAGTCCCATAAGGAATTGAATAAGTCGAGTTTTAGCTTCTCTTTCAACCAGAAGTTTAGGTATCTCACATTTACAATGTACAATTCCAGCACAACAACAAATTGGCAAAGCATCATGTGCTTGCAATTCATCCCAAAGACGTTTCAATTTTCCATAATAAACTGAAACCGTAGAATTTTCTTGTTTTATAGAAATGAGATTTTTATGAATTTGATAGATCAAGAGAGCATTAGAGATTTGATACCTCTCTAATACTTCATCCCATAACTCTTTGGCAGACTCGACATAAGAGAATTGTTCTACAACTTCTCTTTTCATTGAGTGGATCAACCAGCATCGAATCATGTAGTCATCTTGAATCCAGCGAGCTGCTTTCTCCATATCTTCACCATCCTTCACACAAGATCCAGTAATGAATCCTAGTTTCAACTTCGCACCAAGTGCCATATGAATCCCCCTTTTCCAGGACGAAAAATTCAAGCCATCAAACAGTGTTGAAACCAGCTGCATGCCAAGATTTTGAGAAGGTGCCAAATAGAGCGGATCGATCGAATTTCCAGGTAGAATACCTCCTGCTATAGACGAGGTATATTTGTATCGATCATTCGATTGGATTGGATTCGGATCTGGAGGATCCTCATCATGCGTATCACTATGATCATCCATAGATGATCAATGGAGTAATCTGAAGAAATGTGTTTAGAAATCTCAAAAAAATCTCCGGTGCTCTGATACCATTTCAAGATAGAGATAGAGATAAAGACAGAATGAAGAGATTCTGATATTTAGTTGTAACTAAAATCTGTTACAAAGAGGGTATATATACCCACGTGTACAATGTAATACCCGAAAATTTTAAACTCCGTTTAATACAGGACCAAACCGGATTCCGATCCGCCGGCTTTTATTCTTTTAAATAAAATAAAACAATATTAATTTCTATCATTTTATGTGACCTTAATTCACATAAAATGATAAGTTATGTAACCGTAAATAATTCCGTATATTTTTTTTAAAACCGAAGAGCGGTTCCGTGCGGGTAACGATTTAATTATCAACCCATCTTAGTTAGATGAGCAGGCCCAACAGGCCCGGCCCAAATATATGTCAGCCCAGCCCATAATCTAATTAACCTAAACCATGCTTAAGCCTAAAACTAATTCCTTCCCCTAATCTAATTTACGTTACCCTAATTCGCATCAAACCCTTCCCACCTGTAGCAGCAGCCGCGCATCCCATCTGTAGCGGCAGACAGGCACCATGCAGACCATCACCGCCGCCCCGCTGCTCAGTAGCCACCACCACCACATCGGACTCGCTACCGGGGACGAAGTCCCGTCTTCGTCGGAGACCTTGAGAGACGCAGCCGTCTGCAGTTACCACCGAACCCCGACTGCCACCTTGGAAGAGCCCACCGGACTCCAGTAGCGCTGACACGCCGCCATCCTCGACGTCGGAACCTGCTTCGTCCTCCTCGGAAAGGTGAGTACCGACTTCTTCCCCTTCCTTTCCGCAGCGATAACTGCTGCTCTAACCTTGTTGTTGCCCAGCCGTCGCGCCGCTGAGTACCCACCTCGCAAGACCACCACCGAAGTCGCCTTTGTCGCCGCTGGAGTCGAACGGTCCGGACCTTACTGCCGCCGCTATAGAGGGGGTAACAGGTAACGTCCTGCACAGTTCCTCTCCTCCTCCTCTATTGTCACTGCAAGCATCTAACCACCCCGTCTCGCCGCAGGACCGGTACGGACCGCTGCTGCAGTAGGAAGCCAACCTCTGCACACCGCCTTCCTCTAGCCGTCTGTAAGGAGCTGTCACGATCTTGATCGGAGAAGGCCGGTTGGGGTGAGCGTTTACACTATCATCTCTAAGACTTCAGCAGCCAAGGGTGAATGGGGGTAGAGTTATGGGCATTTGCAGCAGGCCAGTGTACATAAATATATGCGTACTTGGAAGTAGAATCTGAAGGAGAGAAGTATACAAACTTATATATATCCTCAGTGTACATTTTATTCGTATTCATAGTTGTGAGTTGAGAGAGGTGAATATAGTTATATATATGAATAAGCAACGGACATGTATAAATATATACACATAGATATATAAGTTTGGATAGGTGTAAGTTTCATATAAAAATAAGAAGTGCCAATAGCTGTAGATATGGATGTTAATTAGATACAAATGTAGAATAGGGTGAAAACTGTATATATATAAATACATTTGCAGCAGTGCACGTAGTTGTCGATATAAAATTTCACATGGAAATAAGAGTGCTGAACATATAAGTATATATATACGTATGGGAGTATAAACGTATATAAGTATATACATGTACGGATAAGATATAAGTATGGTATATATAAATATATATGTGAGTATATATGTGTATAAGTATAAGTGTAAGATATATATAAGTGCATATATATTAATAGGTAGAGTGTATATATATATATATACATAAGTATATATACATAGATGAGTAAGAGTAACGTATAATATACGTACACACACATAAGTATTAGAGTGGAATAACCGGAGAAAGGATAATGTAGTTCTCTTTGACGAGAGTTTGAAATTGATCTTATAACCTCTAAGTAAGCTATCTGTGAGAACCAAATTTTGGAAACAAGTTCTAAAAATGAATGTTATATTTTAATGATAGACTTTGAGAATTTTCGGCACTAAGGGTAAAATGGTCTTTTACCGTAAGAGAGCTTTTTCCGTAATTCCTTCGCATGAGGTTGGACATCTGGATGTGATTTTGATCCACATGCCTTATTTGACAAGCGTTTGAGTTACCACGGGTTCGGACCGAGTTGAGATTTGAGAAAGCGATTTTTGATCAAGGTAAGTCCTTGCGACTTACTTAGCTGGTTTCTGGATGTTAGTTGGATGACGATAGTGGTGTGTGTTGTGTGTTTATAATAACAACTTGTTAGGACGACCGTTGTTGTTATGTTTTAAGGCCCAAGTGTATGTATAACGGGCCGTGACATCACTGCCCAACTCTGTCAGGAGACTGGGAGGTTCTCTATACCCAGACCATACAAGTACACGGTGAGATGCATCGGATCCACTCCTGATGGGTACACGGGGCGGAGGCGAGGTTTGGGAATCCCTCGTGTCACAAAATAAGTATCATTAGAGTGAACGACTTAAATGAAGATAATAAATGGATTGTTTGAAAGCATGATGAGTGTTTATGATTTTATGTGTATGTGTGCTATTATTATTCTCCTAATGTTTAGATAACTAGCTAATGGTTGTTTTGTTGTGTTTTTAGTTTTACCGCAGGTTAGAACAGCAGCTGAGTGATCTGGAAGTAGTGGTCAGCCGGGTCTCCGTACTCTCTAGAGTGGGGTTGGGTGTTTACCTTGTGGTTTCTTTCTTCTTGTTAAAGACAGTTAGTCTTTTTGTGGTTTAAGTATTATAGGCTGTTAGACGTTGTTGCATTCATCTCTTAAAAATACTATTTTTTTTTGAATTTCGGTTTTTCTTATTTGTGTCCTGTTGCAAGATCCTAGTAATATTGTTGTCAAACTGAGGTCGGGACCCATTGTGAGGTCCTAACCAGTAACGTCCCGAGTTCTGAGAATTCGGGGTGTTACATACAATACACTTATACTCCACTAGATGTCCTTTATTTATACAATATATCCTATACTTTCATCATGTACATATTATACCCATACATCGGCCGTCAAGTCTTCGGCATTGCAGGACTTCAGTTTCACCGCCAGGTCCGCCGGGAAGAAGTTGTCATCGCTTCCCTGCTTCGCCGCCCTTGCAGCCGGACCTGCTTGTCGTCGTTGCCTTTCCACTCACTACTACAAAAATGTGTTTATATCCCGTACAATATATCCCGGGCTTATAAATCATGAGGTATAAAATTAGATTTTTAAAAAAATTTAATTTGGAAACCTATAATAACACGGATGTTGTAATAACCGGGTTATAAAGTTATGTAAAATAAGGCAAGAGTCACGTAAATAATGCGAACATTGTTATATCCGGATTATATAAAATATTTATAACACGGTTACTTTGACCACCGGGTTATATAGTAGGCTAAATTTGTAAATTCATCAAAACGCCCGGAATATATGTAAAAAAACTTTACCTTTCAACTTTACTTTTCTCCCTCGATTGACGACATGCGACTAGCGAGCACCGAACGACTTGCGACCATTGTTGTCTCCGACCACTATCGGATCTTCCTCCGGTGACTAGACTTGGCTCGGTAGTCGCTACTCTCTTCAACTCTCTTGCATCGCTCTCGATTCTCGGCGATTGATGACTTTTCTCTTTTCTCAATCTCTGTTGCCTCCAACTAGGTTTTTTGAACGAATATGCGATCCTCCAAGACCCACCACTTCATGAGGTAATTTTTTCAATTATCTTTGAATCCGCCAATTTTGACAAATTAGAGCTCCATATTTGACATATAAAAGACCTTTTATCTTCTTTTTCTAGAAACCGTGGGGTGTGATGGCAACTTCTGGGTACTCCCTGAATGTTGCACACCACTTGTTTGTTAAAATGTCCCATTGAACAACCAGGTAAAAATCAAAATATTTTATAGTTTCAATCTCACAATGCCTTCAAAGCTAATCGGAGTGTTTATATTCTTTGACCAAAGATATATTCATTTGTTTATATTTGCTTGAATTTGGTACTGCAAGTAATAATAGATAAAACTTTTTCGATTCTTTGAAGAAGTTGTATGGTGGTTCTAAGTTATCACAACTGTAGTTGAACGTAGGTTGTTGTGGAGATGAGTCGTCATCAGCTGTGTATACTTAGTCCTGGACACTTAGAGGGTCTGGAATCTGGGCTACATTTGCGGATATGGACTTGAATAAATTGAAAACAGGTTTTTCCTCTCCTTTTGTTGTGTTTTGATTTCCCATAAATTCTCTATTCTGTGTTCAGTTTTGATTTGAGTTTGCTTAAAATTTGATATTTCACAATTGTTTATGTTGTTGGGTTTAACTAGCACATTCTATGGAATATATTATGCTAATGTGTTCATATTAAATTTTAATTTGAGTTTTTCTAAACATACTACTGTTGAATCTGTGAGGAGACTGGTGGAGGAGAGAGTGCAAGACAATATTCAGGAAGGAGATAGTTTGATAATACAATACAAAATTATGTTTGTTGCTTGCTTAATTACCCTTTCACGCTTACATTGTTCTATTAATAACCAACAATCGTATTTGAACAAGAGGTGTCTGTCTACTAATGTCATGTGAACTTATAAACGCCTTATAAACTCAATATTGTAAAAAATTATGTTTATTTTAATCTATCACCTCCTGGATATATTGAGAGGTGAATCTATGCTTTAATGGAATACTTATATTTTAAAGAATATCAACATATTTAACTTTGATTCTAATAAAATCAACTGAAAGGGTATACAAAATTGCCCCTTCTAGTATATAAACGATGTCATCTTCATCTCAAAACACACAATCAAAAGATCAAAAATGGTGAAAGGTAAGAGGACAAGTGTTGGTTCTACTACACTTGATGGACACAAGCCAATGACATCGTTTGACTTGGGGATTTAAATGAACACAAAATGCTATTTAGCGATGCAAGAAAATCCCAAACATAACACAAGCTTTCATGGCTTTGATTCCTATTTTAAACAAACTGGTTTTCATTTCTTTCTAGCTAGCTATCTTTATTATTGGTTTTTGGTGATGGAAGTTTGCAGAAGCTAAGAGGAATGCGAGAATTTATGTAGATAAGACAATAGGGAAGTTTAAAGACATAGTTAGTTGTTACTTCTGTTTCATTCTCGATTTGTCATTGCTGTTTTTGGAAGATTACTCCGTGAAAATTATGCTTCATGGTAAAGGTTATATATAGGATAATGTATTTGATTTTTCCACCATTGTTTTTAAGTACAAAATAACCAGGATCTATTTGAAAGGAAAGATTTTGGAAAATCTTCTATTTTTGTAATGAAATTGATTTTGACAAATCTTTTATATTTGTTATAATATCATTTTAGCCTTTTCAAATACAGTAACAATTCTAAGCACGTGTGACATGCAGCTTATTGGTTATGAAATTTGTCTATGATAAAATAAACCCAAAATGTTACAGTAATCAAGCAACATTTAATGAGAAAGATAATCCTCCTTATATAGCTTGTTATTCAATCTAGTGTACAAAGCATTCAACATTGTGTTGATATATCATAGTCTTAATAAACTTGGTAAGAGATTACTGCAAAGTATAAATGATCCCAAGTATGTAAGTAAATTGAATGGTTAATCGAGAAGAATTAGGTTATAAAGAATTTGGTTCCATGTCTCAAGAACACCCGCAAGCACCAGTGAATACCAAGACCATGTCCATGTCTTCCTTGTGACATTTCCATTTGTTCACTTCTTTAATTTACTAGGACCGTTGGATCTATTTTTCTTACCTTCAGATTCTTAGCTGCTTGTTTCTTGACAAGTAAATTGAATGGTTATAAAGAATATGCTTCCATGTACTAGGAGTATATTTACTTTTTTATATTTTACTTATCTTGTTTAGTTTTGCTGGATGATGTGTTATTAGCTACTTATTTCTTGTATTTAAAAATAAACAGTGGTGTCTTCCTATGGCAATGCTTTGATTCAGATTTTTATTTTACAAATTAATTGGTATCTAGATTATTGCATTGAAGTTTCCTTTATAAACTATTAAGGATTAATGTTATCTTAATTCCACTGCCAAGCCTTTAAAACCAAATCAACATTTAATTCCTACTACTAGGTTGTTATTGTATTATTGTGTTACTGATGTTTGTGATGTTTTATTTTATATATAGTTTAGGTAGGGAAGCAACAGAAATTTCCAAATGGAATAAAAGTTCGTGCAGTCTGGAGTGAAGACGGGGATAGGTGAGTAAGATAAATACGGAGAGGCCTCTTAATGCAATAATTGTTTATATATATATATATATATATATATATATATATATATATATATATATATATATATATATATACACTTCGATCATACATGAAATTGAACTCATTTTTTCTTTCGTATTATCTGGATTACTAGAATTATTTTTTGATGATTCATTGTAATTTTATAATTGCCTGATGAAAGATGAGTTCATGAAACCAAATTTATTTGTAGCCCTATATGACAGGCGTAGATTCCTTGTGCTTTTATTTGCTACATGGAATTTCATATCCTCAAAGCTTGTCTCAGGGGATTACATTACCTTTCATCTTGTTATGGTTTTTACAAAATTTCAAATTTTGTGTATTTGTGTCAAGATGGTCAATTAGCTTATGGCTGGAGTTCATATACTACAACTGAGGCTTTAGCTTTTGGAGCCTACCTTGGCCTTCACACAAGAATAGTATTTGATTTTATCACAAATAGCGGAGGAACATCTTGGTAAATCAGTCTATTCCTGTGATTGCCACTACTATTTTATACCAAACTATTGCTTATTGATGATGAACAGTACTGCTTCACTTTGGTACATTTTTTGTTTTTAGATGTGACAAATGATAGTGTTTTAAGATTCTTCAGTCCTTGCTTTTTTTTTTTTATAAATTTGCAAGAGATTCTGCAAAAAATGTGGTTTATTTTTCTTTTCTTTATTCTTAGCACATTTGGCATATAGGTTGTACATCCATAATAAACGATTTATCAGAGCATAAATGACTTATTGACAGCTCCTTTGGCACTTTTTTTTCTCTCAAGCATACCTGTTCTCTTTTCTTTGACACTCTTTATTCCGCTGAATGAAAAACCTGGAATGAATTTTATTCAGTTTTTCATGACTGATTGCCTATCGTAGGATCTTGATAAAATTCCATAAAGCAATCACCATATAAAATTCATAAATGGGAGATAATTTATAAGCTAACTAGTGTACTTAGAATGTTGTTATTCCAATATCCTTAAGAGTAACATACCATGATTGATGTATCTACCCTCTTGGGTACTGCAATTATGTATCATTCCTAGCTGTGATTGATGTATTCCATAAATATATTGTCCAATGCCTTTTGGTTTATCATTTTTAGTAGTCTTGTTTCAGGATGCTTGAAAAGCGTGGTCCGCATATGCTTGACAATGATCACACACCACATTCTGCACTCAACATCTTTTTGAAGGATTTGGTTAGATTTTTTTTATTATATTAAACCCAAATATCCGATGCGCTTGACAATGATTTTATATTAAGTTCGTTGTAAATTTTGGCAGGGTATTGTCTCTCATGAATGTGCTAACAGAAAAATTCCCCTTCACATAGCTGTTACAGCACACCAGTTGTTTTTGGCAGGTATGAAATCATGAATTTATTTTTCATCGTTGCATATTGAGTTGCAAAATCAATTGACGACCAATTTAATCATTGGGGTTGACATGAAACAAGTCTCAAGCTTGAATGCTAACGCATGTAGGCTACATAACATGTGTTAGAACAAGTCTCAAGCTTGAATGCTAATGCCTGTAGACCATGCAGGTAACGGAATATTATGCTTCTGTTAAATAGGTTCTGTTGTTGGCTGGGGTTGGTTGGATGATGCTGATGTTGTTAAGGTAGTGCTAATTTCTTCTTTTTTCATAGGTATATGAATCCCTCACAGGTGCCAAAGTTGAAGGAAAATGTTTGACATGTCCATAGATTGCATTGAATGTCCTTTTCTTCTAGTATATATTTTGTATTTGAGACTACTTCGCATAGGGCTCCATATACCTTTCACATTGTAACTTTCCCATACTTGGTGTTATTGTGCTCTCCAGGAAGATTCAAAGCAGTGATGATGACGAGATTGAAAACTCGATCTATTGTAAGGCTTCATGACCTCTTAGGCAAAAACAGTGCAGATTTCATCACGGTTATCTTCTAATTGATGTGTATTGCTAGCACGATGAATATTTCTTTAAAGATTGTGAACATTTAAAATTTTACTTGGTGACATTTAGTTTAAGAACGTGTCTCAGTTTCAATTCGGATGTGATATTGGTGATCACAAAACGATGATGCTTTGAGTTAAGTAAGTACATGACTTTGAATCATGTTTGTGAATGGAATTGGTTGCTTCTGTTTTTTTTTTCCATTTGGGCAGGTACAATTTGTGAAAGCCATGAAATAAGTATAGAATCCGGACGTTAAATCTGGGTTACATTCTATACAATGGTCTCGTAATAAATTTTATACCAAATAACACGGATCTTAATTGTCAAGATTATTTCGTGGTCACATAGTTGAATAACCCAAATCCTAACCTCCGGGTTATTTGTTGGTATCAGATAACCCGCTTCCCAATATCCGGTTATTTATTATTAAAATAAACGGCTGATTTAAATTTGTCAAATAACCCGGTCCGTATCCGGTTATGTGTCATTCTCAAATACCCCGGGTATAAGTTTGCGGGGTTATTTGATAGAATATATCCCGGTTGGTGTCGTTGGTACAAAAATCAAAAGAGAAAAAAATAACCCGGATATTTGTTAACAAACGCCCGGGGTATAAAGTTTGTTGACCAAATATCGCCCTAACCTTTAACCCGGTTGTAGTCCGGAGTATATTCTCACAAACGCCCGGGTTATTTTACACTTTTTGTAGTAGTGACTAGTAGTCACCACGCCGGGAACGAAGGAGCCGCCACCGGAGCTCTCACGAAACCCTAATTGGTAGTGAGAAATATTTGGTATAATTACATAATCAACCCGGCGTATACTTTGTAATTACGTTGATGACCCATATTGCTAGAATTTGCAAATTTGTCCCAAACTGGATAATTACAAGAAGCATCCCAGGTTTATATATACAGGAATGACCCCGAACATACGGAAGTACAAAAAAATTCCCGGAGTTGAATAATTACAGGATATGGCCTAAATTTATAATTACAGAAAATGTACCAAATATTTATAATTATAACTAATGGCCCAAGTTTAAACAAATGGAGTTAAACTTGTGTAGTCCACTTGTTTATGTTATTTTTAGGTACTTGGTTGCTTGGACTGGTATTGGTGATTATTGAGTTCGTCTTTATGAGGTAAGTTATATTGAATTACTTAGTTGTCGTTCTATTTCAGGTTAAATTTGTTGTGGTTTGTGAGTAGGACTTCAATTATTATTATTATTATTATTATTATTATTATTATTATTATTATTATTATTATTATTATTATTATTATTATTGTTATTATTATTATTATTATATTTTTGCAAATGTTTTTAAAATAAGTTATGTGTTGGCCTTATTATCTTAGAGATTTTAGATAATACTTGTTGTTAGTGTGAGTAGTCGAGAGTTGTGTTGAGCTGCGTTTGTAAGGATTGAGATCATGATAGATAAAGTTAGGTTTGAGACTGCGGAGAACATAGTTGTGTTTGAGATTGTGATAGACCAAATTATGACTAATTTTGTGAGTGGTGATGAGAATAGGGTAATTGGTTATGTTATGCCCTGACAATTACGCTTAGAGGGTAATTAGTTATGCTACGCACTGATAATTACACCTCATGATGTTGAATTGCAATAGATGATTTGTATGATATATTGGACTAGGCTAATTGGTTATTTTATGCACTGACAGTTAAGCCTAGGGGACAATTGGTTATATTACGCACTGACAGTTATGCCTCAAGAAACCCATTCGTGATAGACGGGTTATATGATATATTGAACTAGGCTAATTGGTTATGTTGCTCACTGACGGTTAAGCCTAGAGGGTAATTGATGATGTGACGCATTGACAATTACACCTCAACAAACCAAATGGTGAATGATTGTTATGAACAAGATATGTTTGTATATATGGACATTAAGGAATGACGGTTATGATTACAAAAATATGTTGGTTGTTATATATGAGCAGTGAGAGGTATAGTCAGAGATGATTAGAGTTGTTGATGAATAGGGATAGGGTTAGGGTCGGCGTTACCTCACCTTGTGTTTACTTGTTGTTATGGGTTAGTTACTATATATTTTATATCGTTCACGTTCTTGCGTAGCTTGCTTCTTCTTTTTCTTGATGCTTTTCACTAGTTGGTTTACACTTCTAAGTATATACATATATTTTAGATGTTACTATTAATAGATTGATTTTTTTGTCCCTTACATGATACGTACGAATTTAATCTAATTCCGGAGCCTGGACTCCATTCTTGGAACGTTAGCAAATGGTTCCCCAATTGTTGTTTTAGGACCTTGTTTCAGGTATTGGACTTGCCTTGGAGACTATCTCCTGGAAGATGATGGTTGTTGTGTTTTGGTCTCGAGTTTTCTAGTTGTTAAGTTTGAGTCGGGGATTTATTTCACCTTTAATTTGTACTTCTTTTTTTATGGTTTTAAGTTAGCATTATCTATTTTTTTTGAGAATAACGGTCAGAAGTTTTATTTCATATTTGTCGTGCTCTTATTGGAAGGTCCAATAATGAATTGTGTCAAGCTAATTTTAGTGGACCCACTGTGTCGTCACATCCTAGTAACACCTCGGGTTTCAAATCCAGGGTGTTACACCATGACTGCCGAAGGGAAGCAAGCAAAGAGGAGAATAATGAAGTGTCATTGCCGCAAAATCTCGAGTAGGGATGTCAATGGGTTGAGGATTCCCCGAAATTCGCGGGTATTACCCGTCATGGGGATGGGGATGGGGATTTTAAACGGGTACAGGGACGGGGATGGGTTAAAAATTGATTCCCCACTTGGGTATGGGGACGGGGATGAAGATAGGGGTATTCGCCCCGCTTCCTGATCCGAACCCGAACCCTACGGGGAATCCGACGGGGAACCCAGACGGGGAATCCGACGGGGAACTCGGTGGGAGACCCCGACGGGGAACTCGAGTGGGGAATCCCGGGGAACCCAAAAAAATTATGTTTATTTTAGACTGTCATTGTAGTTTCAAGCTAGTTTAATTGAAATTTAATTCAGAAACTGTGTTTAAATTTAAATTGCCGATGGTTTTTAAATTTCAAACTATATACACTTTTATGCTTTTAAGAATTAAGAGTATCATACTCATTCCTACAATCCTACTTGCACAAAAAATGTATTTAGAAAAATGTTTTAAGGTTATATTTTTGTATGATTATCATATGTGTAAATTATGCTAATGCTAAGTGAAGTAAGTGCTAACCTATTATGGTGGACATGTTAATGGTGTTTGTGGTAGTGATGGTTGAGAACAATTATGAATTGTTCTTTTTACTATTAATGATTTTATTTGTAGGTTTTTAAGGTCTGTTATTTTTCATGAGATTAGACATTGAATTCCAACAGATTTTGATTTTGCAGTTATGAATAGTTCTTTTTCTACTATTATTGATTTTTTTTGTAGGTTTCTAAGGTCTGTTATTTTTTCATGAGATTAGATAGTGGTGATTGAGAACAATTAAAATGCGCTGAATATGACAAAGCGGAGTAACACTGCAACAAAATAATCCTTTCCTTAGAGTAAATTGCAAAAGCAATTGTTTAACAATTGTCAAGAATGCTTTGGCTATCAAGGTGTTGGGATGCACGTTGCATAACTACTACCTACAAGGATGATCATATATACATAACATCATTACCACTTCATATAATTTAGTATATGTTGCATTGAGAACTAGTATTGAATACATGCCACAATAATTATCCATGTCAAGTCATCATTTAAATCTATAATAAGGATTTGATTTAGCCAAACTTACTATGTTTAAAAATATATTCGAAAAAGCTAAATACACTTGAGGACAAAAAATGGGGACGGGGAATTTCCCAATGGGGACGAATTTCCGATATAGATGAGGAATTTTGCGGGGAAAACTTATAAAACTTTAAAATGGGAAAAAATATACGGGGACGGGGATTCCCCGATGAGGACGAATATCCGACGGGGACGGGGATGGAGACAGTTTTCAATACCCGAACGGGTATGGGGATGGGGACGGGGGGCATTATACTAAACGGGGATGGGGATGAATATGGTACTCCCCGACCCATATCCGACCCATCGACATCCCTAATCTCGAGTCTTCTTTGTCATAACAAGTCGTTCGTGGAAAGTGGGCAAATCTTTATTTATAGATTTACCGATATATTAGGAATAGTGGGCTATAAATTAGAAATATATCCTAATTATGAATTATTTAAAAATTATTATTAATTAAGAGGGGGTCTAGTCTTCTTCTACATAATTAGTCGAGGTGGCATCACCGGTTGCTTGACATGTGATAAGCGTCCTTTATTTAAATCCTTGATTTATAACTTACAACTTGTATTATTAGTGATGAATATTTGAAATTGAAAGTTAAAACTAATAATACATTATATATATATATATATATATATATATATATATATATATATATGAACTCATAAATAAATTCAAAACACTATAATAAATATCTAAAAAACAAATAATTTTTTAAAAAATATATATCTTACATACCGGTGTCGTTTGTTTGCTATAAAATGACAAATATCATATTACAAATTCAATTTGTTGCAAGCCAATAACATATGATGCTTCGGAAGGTTATACATTATAGTAAGCACAAACCGCAAACAAGGGAAATGCACCATTTTAGGACCGCAAATTGCTTAGATACGTAAAAGCACATCAAAGATGTTATCTTTATACCCGGACCACACCCGGACCACATCCTGGGATTTACCTTCTCAACACATTTCAGAGGTCGGGTAATAGGTTTAGGGTTTAGTGAGGTTGGGTAATAGGTTTAGGGTTTAGTATTTATCACAACGGAAACCAACTTGATCATTAATTATTTTATTTATTTTTTTTAAAATGAAATGTTAGTATTTACATAGGATGTGTGTAAATGTCCCACATCGATAATATGATACTACGTTAACCTAAAATATAAGTCATAGTGAATAATTTTAAAGTTCATTTTCCAAAACAAAAATCATAATGAAAACTTTTACGTAAACTTATCCCCAAGACCATCTTAGGCGAAGATGAAGAACTGAAAATCGGGTTTGGTTACAAGTGGTTTTGTTTGAGATGCTTATCGCCAATGGATCTTGACACTGTTAAAGAACTCTATATCTTTTACTTGATCCAATATCTTCTTCCCAAGCTTCGCGCAACTACGAATTCAGATGACGTTGCTCCTCCGTGTCCATCAAGTACACCAGAAAACGCCTAAAATTGAAATCGATTTTACAGTCATCAGTCAAATGACTTAGTTGAATCTTCAAAATCAAGAAAATCAATTACCTGTTTGGAATCGTAAGAAAGAACGTTACAGCATCTTTATCCAAGATACTTAAAATTGTTTCTTATCTGACATTTTTATTTATTTTTAATTCACAAAAATATTTTAAGAACCTCTCTCTCCTCTATTCCAAAATTCACCAAAATTTCTTCAATTATTTTTGTTATCTATAAATTATTAAAGAGCCACTTACCTCCCTACATTTATGCAAAAAATAAAAACAAAATCTATGATCTGTGGAGTTGGGCAGGAAACTTGTGAGGTGGAATTTGTTACTTGAGATACTTCTCTCCACTCATCACCTTCTTCTATAATAAAATCTGACATTTATTTTTATTGTTAAGATAAGAAATGGTTAAAGAAACTCTAAATTTCTGGGATGAAGATGCTCTTAATAAAAATGCTATTTAAGTAACCAAAGAGAGAAGACAAAAGGTGCAAATTAGTGCAAATAGGTCGATCTCAGACGACCCTCACGTACTAGTTCTTTATTTATCATATATAGAAACACGAGACCATGCAAGAACAAAACTTAAAAACGGATAGAAAAAAGAAAAGGAAAAACTCAAACAATTAACAAAAGAGGAAAAAAAAACACAGCATGGCTCTTATTCTCTTAAAAAAACACAGCATGGCCTAGGGATGACGGCAAACAAACAAGCACCACTTATTGTCACCGCACTTATGTTGGCAGTAATCGTTGCTTCTCGCCGGTGCACCAATGTTGCTTCTTCCCTGTCCGAACTCCTCGTCATCGTAGCTTTGTCGCCGTCCTTGTTGCCTCTCGAGTTGTTTCTCGCAGCGTTGCTCGCACATGCGTTCTTGGCGGCCGCCTTCCTCTCTGGTCTGGCAGAGACGCTGGCATTGACGGAATTTCTGAAGTGGGTCGTGGCTATATGGGTTGTATGACTCTTCGTCTTCGTCATCGTAGCTTTGTCTCCCTTGTTGCCTCTCGAGTTGTTTCTCGCAACGTTGCTCGCACATGCGTTGTTGGCGACCGCCTGGCTCTTGGGTCTCGCACCGACGCTGGCATTGACGGAATATCTGATGTGGGTCACGGCTACGTGGGCTGTATGACTGATCTTCTTCATCCTCATCATCGTAGCTTTGTCTTCCTTGTTGCCTCTCGAGTTGCTTCTCGCATCGTTGCTCGCACATTCGCTGTTGGCGACCGCCTTCTTGTCGGGTCTGGCACCGATGACGGCACTGTCGGAATTTCTGTTGTGGGTCACTGCTACGTGGGCTGTATGACTCTTCGTCTTCATCGTCGTAGCTCTGTCCTTGTTGCCTCTCGAGTTGCTTCTCGCATCGTTGCTCACACTGGCGCTGTTGGCGACCTCCTTCTTGTCGGGTCTGGCACCGATGACGGCACTGGCGGAATTCCTGTTGTGGGTCACGGCTACGTGTGTCAATTGTGTAGCTGTTCACTTCCTTGCTAGGCTCATCATCGAACGCAGCTCTCTTCTCACATCTCTCCAGGCACTCTCGCGTCTCACGGAAACCCTGTGAACGGTCCTGGATTTGGTACAAAACGACGATTTAGGCTCATATATATATATGTCGACAGAGTAATAACATATAAATATTAAGATGAAATATTGTCGTTAATCTCAATACCTTGCAGCGCTGGCGGCACTGTTCGATGTGACGACGTGGATCACGAGGGTTGATGAGATCGTCACCCATCAAACGCATGGATAAGGCCGAAGAGGCCATCAGGGACAAGACAACCACTAGGATCGGAAGACTCGATTTCATACTCATTGTGCTCTTACTGTTATATGATCGATGTGGGATGATGAAGTTGAGTTGGGGATTTGGTTATTTATAGTAGCTGTGGAAGTCTACATGTGGCGATGCAGATAGGATGACATGCAAAGAGACGAGTGTACATATAATGCGGCGATGAGGTGTGTAATGCAGCAAATCGACGTGCTTTCATTTTTCTGAGCTTTAAATTGGCATTACGTGCATGTTTCTGATTGTGTTATTCGTTCTTTATTTGAATTTGATATCTTCAAAATTCAAAATATGTCAAATGACGCAACGAACAAAAAAGGAAAACCTAGACGCAGTACACACGTTAGCTTGCATGTCACATTATATATATATATATATATATATATATATATATATATATATATATATATATATATATAGAGTATAGATCCTATGAGAACACCCCCTAACGTGAGAACATGAGAACAGATTCGTAATTATTATCAGTTTTGTTACGAATGTGCCATATCGTTTAATGTATTATTCGTAGTTATTGTTGGTTGAGTGATTGTTGGATTCCTAATTATTATTATTCGTAGTTATTATTATTTTTGATATCTACTCTAAATCTCAACCCTTAATACTCACATCCAACGGTGTACGATTGTTCTCATGTTCTCACGTTAGGGGTGTTCTCATGGGAACCACACCCTCTATATATATATATATATATATATATATATATATATATATATATATATATATATATATATATATATATATATATATATATATATATATATATATATATATATATATATATATATATATATATATATATAGAGTATAGATCCTATGAGAACACCCCCTAACGTGAGAACATGAGAACAGATTCGTAATTATTATCAGTTTTGTTACGAATGTGCCATATCGTTTAATGTATTATTCGTAGTTATTGTTGGTTGAGTGATTGTTGGATTCCTAATTATTATTATTCGTAGTTATTATTATTTTTGATATCTACTCTAAATCTCAACCCTTAATACTCACATCCAACGGTGTACGATTGTTCTCATGTTCTCACGTTAGGGGTGTTCTCATGGGAACCACACCCTCTATATATATATATATATATATATATATATATATATATATATATATATATATATATATATATATATATATATATATATATATATATATATATATATATATATATATATATTCGCAGAGACAACATTTTTTTAGGGGATAAAAATAAATTTGTATTAGACATTTTGTAATTTGAGTTAATAATTAAGAATTAAAAATTATATATTAAATATAAAATAATATACTAAGTTTTCGTTGTAAATATTTTGTATATAGAGAATAATTAAATTAATTTTAAATATATATAATTTGTTTTATAAATAAATTGTCAAATAAATTAGGTAGTCATGACGAATTATTGTATTTGAAATTATATTGCATTGATTAAATTAGATTAACTAAAAATAAATTTAATAATAAACTTCACTTAAACTCTATCTAAATATATGTATATTTTCTTAAAGAGAAAGTTGTCTAAACAATACCTCATCTTTTAGGCTGACTAAAATTTGGTATCCCATGTTTAAACTATCAGAACGGTTGAGCCCGACCAAAGATTAGTACTTCGACCACTGTTCACACGTTAAACCATCTGAACGGTGTTAAATATCAGGGCGCAATTGTTATATTACCTTAGATAATGTATTGTATCATTTTTTAATTTAATTTTTTCTTTTTCGAGGACTTTATTTTGCAAAATTCCCAAATTTTTTTCCAAACCCTAATTTTCTCTCTCCTCAATTTCACCGCCTCTCATATATTTGTATCTCTTCTCTTAGCTTTCGAGATGATGACTATTTGGCTTGAGGATGAAGGTAAGTTCTCACACTCAACATTTACAGACCTCGACAACATCATAGAAGGCCTCGAAGTTGCCTTGTGAAATCAATCTGCATTTTCACTTGTTTTTGTTGCTGAAACTGATTCACCTAAAACCCCTCCCTCAATCCGTCAGTAAAACCGTGTAAGGTATTCCCTGCTCCAGTTGCACGACGATTGTAAACTTCAGAAATGCCCTACTTCAACCCGTGACTTTGTGGCCAACCGGTTGAATGAACACATTAGGAGCAGGAGCAACAATTTCATTCCTCTTCTCACTCTGCATAGGCATAGCTGCAACTGGGTCATCAACCCTAACTAGCAGTGAAGAAGACGAGAAAGAAAGCTTGACAACCTACACTATCTCCAAGCTCTCAGGCACTGATCTAACGGACCCTAATTCAGAGTTTGATTTCAGCAAACTCGCAGGACCTAAATTGTAGCAAATTTGGCAAGAAATGACCGTACCTCACACAAAAATCAGAGTTTGATATCAACAAATTAGAGACCCACACATGCTTCCTCGACTCGATGCACTTCCCAAGACCTCCTTGTCATTTCGGAAAGGAGAAGTACATCGACACCAAGAAAAGCATCTCAAGATCAGTAACCCTATCGAGCCTACAAGACAAATAGTCATCATCTGAACCCCCAAATAGGGCATTCAATTTCTGTAGAACCCTCTTCTTCATCTTTTGTTGACCTTCATCCTCAAGCCGAAAGCTAAGAATTCAAGCCACAACCTGTAATTTGTGGTGGTTCATCGAGAGAAGGCATGAATACTCAGCAAAGAAGGCCCTCAAAAAAGGGAAATTAAAAATGAAATATTACATGCACAATTTTTCCCCTGATATTTAACACCGTTCAGATGGTTTAACGCGTGACTAGTGATTGAGGTGCTAATATTTGGTCGGGCTCAATAGGTGAGATACCGTTCTGATAGTTTAAACGACGGGGTACTAAAGTTTAGTCAGCCTAAAACATAGGATACTGTTTAAACAAATTTTCTCTTTTCTTAAAATGAATATATACAAGAAGTAGGTTTGTTTTGTATATTAAATTTATAGTTGTGTTTTATATAGATAGATATAAAGGGGTAACACTCGAAGGTGCTTTAGGAAAGGTCGAGAGTCATGGAGAAGCTCAGATACAGTTTTGTTTTGTGGTGGAGGATAGGGGAATGGATCCATTGATAATGTAGCAAGCGGTGAGAATACATTCTTCCCAAGTGAAACAAGTAATTGCCCTTGGAACATAAGAGCTCTAGCAACATTAATAATGTGGATCGCACTACAAAAATTAATTTAATTAGCCACGCATGTTGGCGACGACAACACTTTTCCGTTGCCATTGGTCTTTATTTGGCGACGGCAAAGTGACGGCAACATCAACGTGGCAAAAATACCTATTATTGGCGTTGGTGGATTAGAGCCGTCGCTAATAGTCATATAATTGGCATCGGATAATCTTGGTCGTGGCTAATATAATGGACAATTGGCGACCGCTTATGTTGCCGACGCCAACAAACAAATTAATTGGCGCCATATTAAAATACTATATTAAAATATTTTAAAAAATAATATATATAAAAAAATTTCTTCAAAATATTTAAAATTCAAAGTTCCCACTTGATAAAATATGATAAAACCGTTATAACCCTTTAAATATAATTTGGTCCGGTCCGGTGTCATCCTATTAAAGTGTTCAAAACACTTTTAAAATTAAAAATGTAAAATGAAAATAAGAGAGGGTAAAGTGAAATAAAAATTAGGGAGAAATTCACTTCTCGCTTGTTAGACATGACAACTTCATCTGAACCCGACAGACACCCGATCCATAGTAAAAGGGTGAAAACCCGATTTGAAACGGGTGAAAGTAGGGCTGAGCATATTGCAGTTTGGTTCACTGAACCGAAAATTGCGGTCCAAACCGCAACCGAACCACAGTTGATCGGTTCAGTTTACGGTTCACAAGGTTTATCGTTGCGGTTGCGGTTCAGTTCATCAACCAAACCGCAAACCGTGCGGTTCAAAACCGCAAAAAAAACCCGCAAAACTGCAAAATGCTGTTCAAACCGTAACCGAACCGCAAACCGAACCACAATTTTGCGGTTCGGTTTGCGGTTCACGTTTTCTAGGATTGCGTTTGCGGTTTGGTTTGCGGTTTTACGGTTTTGAACTGATGATCAGCCCTAGGTGAAAGCGGGTGTCGGGTGAAGCGAATATTGTCACGCTAAGATCGTGTGATGTGCACGCAATAAGCTTTAAATTTATACTCGTTATAATTATCCTAACTCCTAGCGAACCCGCAGTGTACGGGACGTTTGTAGAAAGGTAAGTATTCCGAGGTCGAACACAAAGACTAAGGTGAAATCGAGTCAAACAATGGTAATAGATAGTGTGGATCTAAACTAAGAGAATAGAAAGAAATAAAGAAAAGAAAATCCAAATGTTTTTGGTGGGTTTTTAGGTGATCAAGCAAGATCACAAATCGAACAAGATATCAAAACAAACTAACAACTCGAGAAAGCAAGGCAAACAAGTAACACAAGCACAAGATATATGATCAATGGAGAATAGTGGATTCTAGAGGTCAAGATTTCCGGTTATGGCGTCGGACTCAAGGTTCTAAAGATTCTAAGGACAAGCTGCGGTGTTTGGGAAAGAGTGTTTCACTAATGGAAGCAATTACCGGGTAGGTCTCTCACTTCACTAATCCCGCATCAAACTCCTATTACCGGGTAGGTCTCAAGGGGTTAGACTAAGGAATTCCACACAAACTAGATACTACTTAAAGGGTATCCCTCATCCTTACCGGGTAAGTCTCGGAATAGGGAAATCTCAAGTAATAACCCTAGCACACTCGATCCAATAGCGGCTTATGAGGCTCACTACTACCTAGCATTCATCTTCTAAGGTATCTAAGATCGGAAATCATCGGGTAGATCTCTTCCCTCACTTAGGTTGAAAGCATTAGGGGATCCTAAGCTAAATTGGGCTTAATAAACACTAGGATTTAAACAACCAAGGACCCTACATTCAGATTTATCATTTAAAGAGCATCAGGAGAATAAATCGGGTTGTTCTACAGATAAATCGGCCGATTTATCTGATGAACAGGTCGATTTTTCTTTCTGTTGTGAGTTTCGTGCATATAAATCATCCTAAACTAACATATAAGCCCATCCTATCATCACCCTAGCCATAACCATCAATCCATCACTCCAGAATCACAACAAACTAGCCAATAGTATGCATATTAAGATCCAAAATCATCACACAAGCATACATGGTGTTCATAGATGGATAATGAAAGATGAGCAAATAAAATCAACAAATCTCAACTGAATCCAAGTTGTAGCAAGACCTACAAACTCTTAAATGAAGATTCAAAACGTTCTTAACAATCCTTGCAATTAGTTCTTCAATCCAAGACTACAAAATCACTCAAAATCACTCAAAACTCTTAGAATGGTGTTCTTCTTCTTCCTTCAATCCTTGAGAGCTTTTCTTCTCCTCCAATCTTGCTTCCAAAACCAATGAGCGGTGAATGAGAGTGTGGGAGAGGAGAGATCCTCAACAACCACCTGCAGGACCACTTATATTCTCCACCAAGAGCAAGGACGGGCAAGAGATCGTGGGACACGTGGCTTAAGCTGTCAAAGCCCCAAAAATCGACCCAGTAGGAGAAAATCGTCCGATTTAGCTGCTAGCTGGTCCGATTTTCTTCAGCAGAAACATGCTATGCTCGTTTAGCCATGAGTTGATCCATTGCTTGCACCAATAGTGGTATTTGTGTCCTTTGTTGCTCCAATTATGCTCCTCCAAAGCTTTGGATGTGTACCATCATGAGGCTTGGCCCTCTAATGTATCGGTTAATGTCCAAAAGACCCCCGAAATACCTACAAAGCAACGCACAAGTCCGTGTAGACGTCTATCTCGACAAAATACGTGAATTGAGTGCAAACGTCGCGAATTTGTGCTAAACCGTGCATGAATGAGTGATGAATCTATCTAAATGATTACCTAAACTTAAGTCATAAATTGTGTTATCAAAAATACCCCATACTTAAGGTTTGCTCGTCCCCGAGCAAATTCTCAACTATAGACTACAAGATGACATGATTTATGTATGCAGAAAAATGGCAAAATCTTTTTGGGTTTGTGCTTCAAATTTTGGATCACCTTCATAGTCATGTTTAATGGCAATGGACAAGCAATCATGTATCAAATAAATGAAACATGAAAAGACAATTACACTTAACTTGATAGCATGCAATGAAATGTAAAGATGAAGAAGTCAAGATGATCATGAGCATATCCAATCTAAATCACTTAGTCTTACACACATGCAAGTAGGTCATAAGGACTTGTGAAATAAAAGGCCAAGAAACGTTGTGATTAGGCGGGAATTTTCTAGGCTATGTGATGCTAATCCGGGAAAGGAACTAAACAACCACAACTTCAAATTTTTCTTATCAACTTCCCTCAAGTGTATATTTTTCTTCATTTTCTTTTCTTCTTTTATTTTTGAGACAATGGCATTAGTGTACAAAAGCCGAAACCTTGGTGATTAGCCATTCTCGGGCTTTTTCTATTTTTCGAGATGCATCCACACCGGGCACACATACCAAAGCTCGTTAGGACTATCGGTTTATTTGACTTTGCCAAGGCACCAACACCCGATTATGTGAAGTGTACCGAGTTACTTGTCATTTAAACTAACGTCCCCAAACCTATGTTTTTTTGTCTACACTTTCACAACAAATTCAGCATTCTTATTCATCACATTCTTTCATCAACATCTTCACCCCACACTTGCTCTTCACACACATCAACACACTATCATGCTCCTATTCCCGGATGGGTCAAAAGAGGTTAAATTTATTATCAATTGAGGTGCTCAAACAACATGATCAAGATGGAAAGTAGAGAAAGATGAATTGCCTCATTCATTCCTAAATGATGTGCAAGAACTAGCATGCAATTTCGACTTTCAATACTCAATTCAATCAAGGCAAACATTCATGATCACAAATCTTTCATGGGATTCAAGATAAGTACTTCAAGTCCACATATGCATCATCTATTCAACACATAAGGCCATCCATAGCCAATTCACAAGACAATTTCATCATAAGGGTCATTCCCAAGCTTTAGAAGCACTAAAATTTTTTAAAATTTTCTGATTTTTTGGATTTTTCGAAATATGTATATACAATGCAAGACATAATGAAACATGTGACAAAATTAAACTATCCTAGATGCTAATCATGCAAGTGATCATGAAAACCCCACCCCATACTTAGAAACACATTGTCCCTAATGTGTAAATAAAATAAAGAAGTGAAAGAGAGTCCTCACAATGTAAAATTGGTGATGCTTTGGTATTTCGGTTCACATTGGATGATGATGGTGGATGATCGATCAAGGATGGTAGAGAGCTCTTGATGTTCATTAAGGTGTTGGAACCCGCGCTTGGCACCGCAAGCCGTCCAAGTTCCACGTCCGCTCCACCCATGCTTGATTGGAGATCATCACTTTCCTTTACAGAGGAAAAATCGGACCAGCTACCCAGGAAAATCGGCCGATTTTGTGCAAGATCAGTCCGATTTTCCTGGGTGCTTTCTTCCTCATCCATGTGCTCGGATCTTGTACCTTCTTCCCAACAGTTCCATGAGGTTTTCGCATGACCTCCAGCATCTCAACACACATGACAACAACAAGATCTAGCACCCAAAAACACAAAAGAAAAACAAAGCACACCAAGAGTGAGATTAAACAAAAGCAAGAAAAACAAAAGGGAAAAATATATACCAATGGGTTGCCTCCCATTAAGCGCTTCTTTAAGGTCATTAGCTTGACCAAATTCAGGAGCGTTTCAATCAAGGTGAAGCGGGGCAATCACTTCCACTGGGGCTTCCGGGATGTACTTCTTCAAACGATGCCCATTCACCTTGAAGTTACCACAATGATCTCCTCCTATCTCCACCGCTCCATGAGGAAAAACTTTCTTCACCACATATGGCCCGGTCCATCTTGATTTGAGCTTTCCGGGGAAGAGCCGCAGCCTTGAGTTGAAGAGAAGGACAAGGTCGCCTTCGCTCAACTCCTTTGGGATGAGGCGCTTGTCATGCCAACGCTTGGTCCGCTCCTTGTAAATCCGGGCATTCTCATAAGCATCCAACCGGATCTCTTCAAGAGCGTTCATGTCTAGCAACCGCTTCTCACCGGCTTCCTTGAGGTCAAAGTTTAACCACCTTATAGCCCAATATGCTCTATGCTCCATCTCTACCGGAAGGTGGCAAGACTTGCCATAGACCAACTTGTAAGGAGTGGTGCCAATTGGTGTCTTGAAAGCGGTCCTATATGCCCACAAGGCATCATTGAGCTTCATAGCCCAATCCTTTCTAGTTCTAGATACCGTCTTCTCAAGAATGGCCTTTATCTCCCGGTTGGAGATCTCCACTTGGCCACTAGTTTGGGGGTGGTAAGGTGTTGCCACCTTATGAGTCACCCCATACTTAGCCAAAAGTGCTCCAAAGTTCCTATTAGTGAAGTGCTTCCCTCCATCGCTTATGATCACCCTTGGTGTTCCAAACCTAGGGAAGATCACTCGGTTGAAGAACCGCACTACCACCTTGGCATCGTTTGTGGGAGAGGCGATTGCCTCCATCCATCTTGAAACGTAGTCAACCGCCAATAGGATGTAGAGGTTGCCACATGAAGAAGGGAAGGGTCCCATGAAGTCCACACCCCATACATCAAATATTTCTACCTCTTGGATGTTGTTCAAGGGCATCTCATTCCTCCTTGAGATGTTGCCCGTCCTTTGGCAAGCATCACAAGCTACTACAAAGCTTTGCACATCCTTGAACAAGCTTGGCCAAAAGAAGCCCGATTGCAACACTTTAGCACATGTCTTGTGGGAGCTAGCATGCCCTCCACATGGCAAGGAATGACAATGGCGGATGACACTCTCCACCTCATCCTCCGGTATGCATCTTCTAAACATCCCATCCGGCCCTCTCTTGAACAAAAGTGGCTCACTCTAATAGTAGTGCCTCACATCCTTGAAGAACTTCTTCCTTTGGGCATATGTTAATCCGGGAGGCACTTCCTCACACACCAAGTAGTTCACAATATCGGCGTACCATGGCTCGCTTCCTCTAGACACTTGGAACAAGCACTCCTCCACCATTTGCAATTGCTCATCCTGGAATGAGTCATCAATCGGGATGTCATCTCTCTCAATCTCTAAGGGAGGTAGTCTACTAAGGTGATCCGCCACGGAGTTCTCGGATCCCTTCTTGTCCCGGATTTCCAAATCAAACTCTTGAAGAAGAAGGATCCACCGAATCAACCTAGGTTTGGCATCCTTCTTTGTAAGGAGGTAACGGATCGCAGCATGATCCGTATAGACAATGACCTTTGCTCCAACAAGGTATGTGTTTGCTCCAAACGGTGTGTGCAAGCTTTAAATTTATAACCCTAGACTTAAGCTTAAAACAAGGATGCGAACCCGCAGTGTACGGGTCAATCGTAGTAAAAGCAAGAAAATTCCAGGGGTCGATCACAGGGACTCGGTGAAATAAAGTCAATACGGTGTGCTTATGTCAATACTAACCACAAGAGCGATTAACACAATCAAAGATGAATAAGAAGTCAATAAGCAAACATGCAATTCTAGGGATTAAAGCATCTAGGTGTGGTTCCAACTCAAGATCTATAGATAAGCGGACAAAGCTGAGATTTTTTTTGCGTGGGGAAGGTGTTACTAAAGTGGAGTAGATCACCGGGTAAGTTTCACTACACACTAATCCTAAACCGTAACTCCTATTACCGGGTAAGTCTCAAGGAATCAAGATAAAGAATTATAACTTCAAACTAACATACCATCTAAGGGAATAGAGTCAATCTTTACCGGGTAAGTCTCAGGCTAACTCACAAAGATGGGATGGAAGCACACTCAAACCCCAATAAAGGATAGACCTTTATTACCTATACTTATGATCTTTGGTAAACAAACTAAGGAATTACCGGGTAAGTCTCATCCTAAGCTTGCATTGAACCAGGAAGGTGTAATAAGAATAGGATTTAGCAAACTCTAACACTTAACTTTCTGTTTAGAATCGGATAAGCCACCTCGGTCAGAAGAATTCCACCCCGGCCGAGATGTTCATCAACCGAACGAGATGCTTAGGGTTAGGGTTAAAGACTCGAACTTTCAGGATCCTACTGGAATCTAAGATTATTCTATCATTGTTTTTCCCACAACCTTCAGCTAATCACCCTAGAATCACACAAGGAAATTAGCCACTCATCATCATAATGAAAGTATTAAAATATATGGGAAGAAGGTGAATATTTGAACAAAGAAGAATTTAATGAAAAGACTTCAATAACTGAATCAAATATCACAACAAAGCGTTCCTTGGATAGCAATCCAAAAAGACAAGACAACAATTAAGGGAATTGAAGACAATCTTACAAAACCCTCCAAAAAGCTATAAAAGCTATAGACTTCAATCTTCCTTCAACCTTCAAAAAGGTTCTTCGAAACTCTCCACTGGAGTATGCTGCTGCTGCTGCGTATGCGGGATGTAAGCGGCCTCCTGGAATTGTGGAAATCCAACCCTTTTTATAGATAAATAACTCTCCAAAGATAATAAATCTTAAAAAGATATCTTCCCATAAAATAGGTAAAATATATGATTCTGCATATCTCCTTCCTTCCAGAAGCCAAGCCCAAAAATATAAGATCACTTTCCAATTTTAAAAGATCTCATCCAAGAATAAAATATTCTCGCCGCGTCCTAGGTGTTCGCCTCGGTCGAGTCGGCGTCTCTGGATCGCCTCGGTCGAGATGAATCTCTGGTCAACCGAGGTGAGTCACAACAGAATGTGAAATCTCTCGAATCTGCTCCAAAGCAAATCTTTAATCCATGGCTATGCTCCCTGGATGTAGCTCCAAATGACTCATGACTCCTTTTGCTCCTTTTTGATGCAAAACTTGCCATATTACCTGCAATTACAACGAAACTAGGTGTAGACCTCGATTCTCGCAAAGGTAGATGAAATGGTAGTAAAATCACATAATGCACATACGAACATGCAGATTATGAAAGATAAAACGTCCAAACAAACCCTGAAACATAGACTATAATTCATGCTATCAAAATACCCCATACTTAGCCCTTGCTTGTCCCCAAGCAAGTTCCTCATATAGAAGACAAGATAGAATGGATTATAAGTCATTAAAGTTAGTGAAAAAAAAAAAAAATTCTTTCAAAAACATTTTATGGTGTGCAACTATCATAGATCACTCTAAGAGAGTACTTCCTGGAATTAAAAACTCAATATGATCAAAACATTTTATAAATATAAGAAAGTTGTTCATCTTTGCATAAAATCATAGAATGCATAATAAATCATAATCATCAAAATTAATCATGTATAATCCGATTTAAACCACTAAGTCAATCAACAAGCTCAAGGTCTCAAGGGCTTCCCAAAAGAAAGGTCAAGAAACGTGTAGGGTAGGGATGTATGTAAGGTAATGTGGTGCTAGAATCCGGGAAAAGGATGAACTTCACTTTTACTTTGACTTGCAACATCTTCCACCAATAAGCTTCGCTTATCTCACACTTTTTTTTCTTTTTACTTTACTTTTTGGGATGCATGGACAGAGGTGCACAATAACCGAAGCCTAGGAAATCTGCAATCATCAATTTCTCGAGATGCATCAAACCCTTGATGCACATACCATGACCCGTTAGGAATATCGCTCAATCCGACTTTGGCAAGACACAAACACCCGGCTATGTGAATGGTGCCGAGTTACTCATCTTCATGATTGACTTCCCCAAACCTATTATTGTTTTCTAACACTTTCACTTCCAGCCACTTCTCAACTTTGACTTCACTTGCTTTTACCACTTCGCTTGCTTCCAAATTCCCGGATAGGTAAAGGGAGGCAAAATGTATATGAGGGGCTAAGCATGATCAAGAAGAAGAAGAAGAGAATGAATTGCCTTGGTCTTTCCAAGAAGAAAGTGAGAGAACTTAATCCTGCGGTGTCAACCTTCAAATTCAACATAATTTGGATAAAAACAAAGTATTAAACATGCTAATAATTCTAAACAAAGCATTTAGCAACTTAAACATATTACAAAACCTTTCAAACATATAAAGAATTTAAAACCAGTAGGTAAACAGAATCTTCACTGAGATCATATCCAGATAAGTAACACAAAATCGTTTTCGAAAACTTTCTGTTACGCACCTCGGTCGAGATGTTCTTGGTTCAACCGAGGTGAAATGCCTCGTTTCGCCAGAATCTCCCCGGTCGAGGTCAAAAAAAATTTTTTTTTTTTTAAAACCATTTTTTTTTCGGTTTCGACGTTTTTCTCAATCAAATAACCTGTAGGTATGCATGCAATATCAGATAATCATATAAAGGCAACTGAAGCATAAATATGAAAATATCCGATAAATATAATATAATACATCACAGGTAGTCAGATAATACAAACACCCCATACTTGGGACACACTGTCCCAGTGGGTCAAATAAGTCTAAGGACGGGATACTCACCGAACATAGCTAAACTGCATGAAGAAGTAAGAAACAACTCCCAGATAAAACCATCTCGGTTGGCGAAGCACATCTCGGTCGAGGTGTTCTGACAGTACCCGAGATGTATCTCAGTAAAGCTCGTTTCCTCAACTTCTCGAAATTTTGTTCTTCCAGTGTAGCTCCTGAACTGTGATCCTTCCTTTTGGAATACCTGGTTGTTGTCTAGAGGAAAGCAAAAACAAAAACTATCTAATCTAGAATAGAAAACGGGAAAAGAAAGCAATACCTTGGGTTGCCTCCCAAGAAGCGCTTGATTTAAGGTCGCTAGCTGGACCCTTCTCCATAGAATTACTCAATGTACCTTGAACACCATGGAGTGCTCATCACATCCATCATAAAATTCTTCCAAAAAGGTTCCGGTTCCTAATTTCACCGGCAAATGGTAAGATCTCCTACGTACAAGCTTGTACGGTTTGATTCTCATCGGAATCCTTCTAGCCTTCCTGCACTTCAATGGGACATAATCTAGCCTTGCGTCCCATCCTTTCCTTGATCGAGAAAATAGTTTCTCGAGAATCATAGCAGCTTCCCCATCTATAGCTTGGGGATGGTACAAGGTCCTTAGCATGCGAGGGACCCCATACTTGAACAAAAGACACTTCATCGCCTTAACGGTGAAGTGCTTGCAAACTCCACTCCTTTTAATCCAAGGAGTATCTTCTTCCAACGGTTTCAAGGGAGGTTTCGTCTTGATCTTAGGAGGTTCTTTCGGAAGAGACCTCCAACTCTCCGGTGCATTTCTGAAAAATTCAGAAATTTTAATAGGGATTTCAAATAAAGTAGGAGAATGTACCTTGTAAAGTTCTCCAAGGCTTGAGACAAGTTTCATGTTGGATTGATAATCCACACATGAAATCCCTCCCAACTCAGCTGGTCTTTCTTCCACCTTGACCACAGTCTCAGTGATTTGGCCAAGGTTCGCCGCATCTTCCAGTTCCAGTTTTGCAGATTCTTCTTCCATCTCGGCCGAAATCTCTTCCACCTCGACCGAGGTTTCAACAGTCAGATCGAATTCTTCCACATCCCCCTCTTCCACAAAAGCTTCAGGAGAAACTTCCGGTTCGACCAAAGGAATTCTTGGAACGTGCAACACTTCCTTATGCTCCTCTTTCGGCTTAGCATAGGATAGGGTGCTTTCCTTGAGCTCCTCCACCTTCTTCATCAACTTCTCCAATCTTGATTCGAGAGAGTCTTCAAAAGGTTGCTCATAAATGTTTTTAGGGACATTCTTCTCATCCCATATCGCAAGTTCATGTTGAATGGCCTCTTCTCTTTCCCATTCATTGTTGAACCAATAGAAGGAGTACTTCTCCTCCAAGTATTCATAATGGTCCGCCCTAGCACTTTGTCTTGCTATCCAGGCTGGATCAAATGTAGTCATCGGAAATCCTGAAAACTACAAAACTCATAGAAAGAGTAGTTAGTAGCAACAGGGGCAATAGCCCCGAAAGCAAACCGAAACCGGTTCGGTCTAGACCAAGTCCCCGGCAACGGCGCCAAAAACTTGTTCGCTCCAAACGGTGTGTGCAAGCTTTAAATTTATAACCCTAGACTTAAGCTTAAAACAAGGATGCGAACCCGCAGTGTACGGGTCAATCGTAGTAAAAGCAAGAAAATTCCAGGGGTCGATCACAGGGACTTAGTGAAACAAAGTCCAGTACGGTATGCTAGTGTTGATGCTAACCACAAGAGCAAGTATACAATCAAAGATGAATAAGATGTCAAATAAGCAAACATGCAATTCTAGGGATTAAAGCATCTAGTTGTGGTTCCAACTCAAGATCTATAGATAAGTGGACAAAGCTGAGATTTTTGCATGGGGAAGGTGTTTCTAAAGTGGAGTAGATCACCGGGTAAGTCTCAAGGAATCAAGATAAAGAACTATAACCTCAAACTAACACACCATCTAAGGGAATAGAATCAACCTTTACCGGGTAAGTCTCAGGCTAACTCACAAAGATGGGATGGAAGCACACTCAAACCCCAATAAAGGACAAGCCTTTATTACCTAAACTTATGATCGTTGGTATACAAACTAAGGAATTACCGGGTAAGTCTCATCCTAAGCTTGCTTTGAACCAGAAAGGTATAATAAGAATAGGATTTAGCAAACTCTAACACTTAACTCTCAGTTAAGGATCGGATAAGCCACCTCGGTCAGCCAGTTTCCACCCCGGCCGAGATGTTCATCGACTGAACGAGATGCTTAGGGTTAAGGTTAAAGACTCGAACTTTCAGGATCCTACTGGATTAAGATTATTCTATCATTGTTTTTCCCACAACCTTCAGCCAATCACCCTAGAATCACACAAGGAAATTAGCCACTCATCATCATAATGAAAGTATTAAATATATGGGAAGAAGGTGAATATTTGAACAAAGAAGAATTTAATGAAAACACTTCAATAACTGAATCAAATATCACACAAAAATCGTTCCTTGGATAATAATCCAACAAGACAAGACAATCAAGGAAAGGAATTGAAGACAATCTTACAAAACCCTCCAAAAAGCTATAAAAAGCTAATCTTCAACTTTCCTTCAACCTTCAAAAAGGTTCTTCGAATCTCCCAAATTGGAGTAGGATGCGGCTGCTGCGTATTCTTTGCTGTAATCGAGATCGTATGCGGTGTATGCAGCCTCTAAGCATCATCGGATTTGTGGAAAATCCAATCCTTTTTATAGGAAAAATAAACCTCCAAAGATAATAAATCTTAAGAAGATATATTCCCATAAAAATAGGTAAAATATATGATTCTGCATATCTCCTTCCTTCTAGAAGCTCAGCCCAAAAATATAAGATCACTTTCCAATTTTAAAAGATCTCAGCCAAGAATAAAATATTCTCGCCGCGTCCTAGGTGTTCGCCTCGGTCGAGTCGGTGTCTCTGGATCGCCTCGGTCGAGATGAATCTCTGGGCAACCGAGGTGATCATAACTGAGTGTAGAATCTCTCAAAACTGGTCCAAAGTAAATCTTTAATCCATGGTTGTGCTTCCTGAATGTAGCTCCAAATGACTCTTGACTCCTTTTGCTCCTTTTTGATGCAATACGTACCATATTACCTGCAATTACAACGAAACTAGGTGTAGACCTCGATTCTCGCAAAGGTAGATGAAATGGTAGTAAAATCACATAATGTACATACAAACATGCAGATTATGAAAGATAAAACGTCTAAACAAACCCCAAAATATAGACTATAATTCATGCTATCAAAATACCCCATACTTAGCCTTTGCTTGTCCCTAAGCAAGTTCCTCATATAGAAAACAAGATAGAATGGATTATAAGTCAAGGAAATCAATGAAAAAGTCTTTCAAAAAATATTTTTATGGTGTGCAATTATCATAGATCACTCTAAGAGAGTACTTCCTGGAATTAAAAACTCAATATGATCAAAACATTTTATAAATATAAGAAAGTTGTTCATCTTTGCATAAAATCATAGAATGCATAATAAATCATAATCATCAAAATTAATCATGTATAATCCGATTTAAACCACTAAGTCAATCAACAAGCTCAAGGTCTCAAGGGCTTCCCAAAAGAAAGGTCAAGAAACGTGTAGGGTAGGGATGTATGTAAGGTAATGTGGTGCTAGAATCCGGGAAAAGGATGAACTTCACTTTTACTTTGACTTGCAACATCTTCCACCAATAAGCTTCGCTTATCTCACACTTTTTTTTCTTTTTACTTTACTTTTTGGGATGCATGGACAGAGGTGCACAATAACCGAAGCCTAGGAAATCTGCAATCATCAATTTCTCGAGATGCATCAAACCCTTGATGCACATACCATGACCCGTTAGGAATATCGCTCAATCCGACTTTGGCAAGACACAAACACCCGGCTATGTGAATGGTGCCGAGTTACTCATCTTCATGATTGACTTCCCCAAACCTATTATTGTTTTCTAACACTTTCACTTCCAGCCACTTCTCAACTTTGACTTCACTTGCTTTTACCACTTCGCTTGCTTCCAAATTCCCGGATAGGTAAAGGGAGGCAAAATGTATATGAGGGGCTAAGCATGATCAAGAAGAAGAAGAAGAGAATGAATTGCCTTGGTCTTTCCAAGAAGAAAGTGAGAGAACTTAATCCTGCGGTGTCAACCTTCAAATTCAACATAATTTGGATAAAAACAAAGTATTAAACATGCTAATAATTCTAAACAAAGCATTTAGCAACTTAAACATATTACAAAACCTTTCAAACATATAAAGAATTTAAAACCAGTAGGTAAACAGAATCTTCACTGAGATCATATCCAGATAAGTAACACAAAATCGTTTTCGAAAACTTTCTGTTACGCACCTCGGTCGAGATGTTCTTGGTTCAACCGAGGTGAAATGCCTCGTTTCGCCAGAATCTCCCCGGTCGAGGTCAAAAAAAAAAAAAAATTTTTTTTTTTAAAACCATTTTTTTTTCGGTTTCGACGTTTTTCTCAATCAAATAACCTGTAGGTATGCATGCAATATCAGATAATCATATAAAGGCAACTGAAGCATAAATATGAAAATATCCGATAAAATATAATACATCAAAGGTAGTCAAATAATACAAACACCCCATACTTGGGACACACTGTCCTAGTGGGTCAAATAAAAAGTCTGAAAATGAGAGTACTCACCGGATAAATAGCTGACTGCATAAAAGAAAATAAAGAAAATCCTGCAGCTCCTCAATAATCTCGATCCGGCGGTGGTGGTGGTGGCACGTACGGATACTGTGTCGGGTCGAACGGATAACCCATGACACGCTCGAATTGCAGCTGGGCCATGACGTGCTGATAGTGCTGCCGCTCCTGCATCTCGCGGATATCCAGCGATAATGCAGCATATGAGTCGATAACCTGATCCGTCAGGTCATCGATCCGTCGGTGGGCAGCTCGATCTCTCACTCCGCGCCTCCTGCGTCTAGCAGGTCTGACTGGAGAAGTCTCAGCTGGTGCAGGCTCCGTATCCTCCTCGTCGTCCAAGTCTATAATCGGTGGCGCGCTCATCCCTGCAGTATCCGTCCCTGTATCCATCGGGACTCCACCGTCTCTTTCGTCCACCGTCTCCTCATCATCGTCGTCCTCCTCCTCCTCAGCAGGGGCAGTTGCTGCCTCTCTGTGATCCTCCATCAGAGGAGCCCAAGCTGTCTGCCAGTAATGTGGATCAAAGACTGTGAACTGTACAGACCAGCGGATCCCCTGAGGTGCAGTCCGCTCCCAAGGCATGGCAACATATGGAGTGGTCAAACCACGGGGAACTAGAATCCTCCGTGTGATCATCTCTTGTAATCCCAGCGGCTTCGGAGCCGCTGCCATCGTGCAAACACTGAGGTCCATCCCGTGGTAGGTAGCGATATGGGTGACTAGACCTCCGCAGCAAATGTCTCCCTTCGCCTTGGCCTTGATCCTGTGCAGATCCTCTGCCAGGAGCAAGCCAAAGTCTGGGAAACCTCCTGTAACCATGCAGTAGAGGCTGAAGAGCTCGCCCTGTCTGATCTTCTGGGGCGTCTCAGTACGCGCCAGAAGTGTCTCGCTAAAAATCCTGTGGGCTAGTCTGAAGGCTGGGTGGAAGATGACCTTCTCCCTGGAATCTCCAAGGCGCCATCTGTCTGCGTGCTCAGTAATATGGGCAATCTGCCCCCAGAACTCCCTAGCTACGGATCGGGAGGGGAAGTCGGTGGCGGTGGGCTCAGAAAAGCCAAAAATCTCTCTCCATATCTCTAAAGGAACTATGAAGTTCCGGTTCATCAACCGGTACTTCACAGACTGGTCTGTGGGGAGGTAGGAGAAGGAGCTAACAAACTCTAAGGTCGGCTCCAAGTAAGCTGGGGCTCGGATCTCAGTAAACTGATCCAGCCCGACAGTAGCAATCATCCTCCTAAGGTCAGCATCTAACCCTAGGCAATCAAAGGCCGACACATCCAGAAATCGTGGTGCGATAACTGGACGGCTAGCTATCCGCTCATAGTCTACCCAGCATATCTCGTGGATAACCGGGCGGTAAGGACGGGAGGAAGAGGAAGAAGGGGAGGGTGAGGATCTGTCTCTGAGGGCTAAACGACGATCGGAACTCATTCTCACTCAACACTGTCAGACCACCTCGGTCACTGACAAGCCCCAAGAATCACCTCGGTCGAGATGCAGTTCGACCGGACCGAGGCGCAGCAGTTACGATTCCAAATCTCAAAAATTCAGTTCTTTTCCCCCCAAAGTCACTACAATCGCTTCCTAAGGGGTACTTACTCCTTTCCTCAGCAAAATCAGGGGCAACCAAAGCCAAATCAAAGCGAACGAACGAGTTAGGGTTTCGACTTGTTTTACCTCGTTTCGGTCGATACGCTCGATTTCTTTGCAGATCTGTTGTTGCAATCGGTTCCTCTACCCTTCAATCGCAGTTTGGAGGCGGAAATCTTCGAAAACGAGCAGGATTCGAGAGGGAGCGAAGTGGAAGTCGCCGCGGTCGAGGTGGGTAAAGTAAAAAGTGAAAAATAAAAATTTTTCCCTTTTTATTCTGTTCCTGGATCTGCTGTCACCTCGGTCGAGATGGTCTCGACTGGACCGAGGTGATATGGACCGAGGTGGTTCTGCAGAAACCCTAGTCGCCTCGGTTGCTCAAGAATCAACTCGGTCGAGGTGCTCTAACAGTAACCGAGGTGCTTCTGTCTTCTCAGAATCTCGAACTTCTGTCCTTCCAGATGTGCTCCTTCCTTAGATATTCCCTGTTGTCTGTCCAGAACGCCAAAAACAAAGCAAAGCAAAGCAAAAACAAAAACTATCTAATCTAGAATAGAAAACGGGAAAAGAAAGCAATACCTTGGGTTGCCTCCCAAGAAGCGCTTGATTTAAGGTCGCTAGCTGGACCATGATGCGTCTCAAACGAGGTATATAGATGCAACCTCCTCAACCGGCGTTTCCGGTTGGTATTTCTTAAGCCTATGACCGTTGACCTTGAAGCTTCCGCTAGTTTCTCCCCATATCTCAACTGCACCATGAGGGAAAACATGTTTCACAATGTAAGGTCCGGTCCATCTAGATTTCAACTTACCTGGAAAAAGGCGGAGGCGGGAGTTGAAGAGTAGAACTAAGTCTCCCTCGTTAAGCTCTTTTGGGACGATACGCTTGTCATGCCATCTCTTCGTCCTTTCCTTGTAGATTTTGGCATTCTCATAAGCGTTCAAACGCAGCTCCTCCAGCTCGTTAAGTTCCAATAGTCGCTTCTCACCAGCCTCTTTGATATCGAAATTTAACCATTTGATAGCCCAATATGCCTTGTGTTCCAATTCAACGGGCAAATGGCAAGACTTCCCATATACCAAATTATAAGGAGTGGTACCTATGGGAGTCTTGAATGCGGTCCTGTACGCCCAAAGAGCATCGTCCAACTTCATGGACCAATCCTTCCTCGTTCTAGAGACGGTCTTCTCCAAAATTGCCTTGATTTCTCTATTCGAGATCTCGACCTGTCCACTAGTTTGAGGGTGGTAAGCAGTTGATACCTTGTGGGTTACCCCATACTTCGATAGAAGTGCTTTGAACTTCCGGTTGATGAAATGCGTTCCTCCATCGCTAATGATGATGCGTGGAGTTCCAAATCGTGGAAAGATAGTTCTGTTCAAGAACTTCACAACCACTTTGGCATCGTTAGTGGGAGAAGCAATGGCTTCAACCCATCTAGAGACGTAATCAACTGCAAGGAGAATGTAGAGGTTTCCTCCGGAGGATGGGAAAGGTCCCATGAAGTCAATCCCCCATACATCAAAGATTTCCACTTCTTGGATGTTATTAAGTGACATCTCGTTCCTCCTTGATAAGTTCCCTGTTCTTTGGCATGCATCACAAGAGACAACAAAAGATTGCACATCCTTAAATAATGTAGGCCAAAAGAAACCGGAACGCAATACCTTAGCACATGTTTTATCGGTGCTAGCATGCCCCCCACAAGGAAGTGAATGACAATGCCTTATGACGCTATTAACTTCATCCTCCGGAATGCACCTTCGAAGCATCCCATCCGGTCCGCGCTTGAATAGCAGCGGCTCGTCCCAGTAGTAATGTCGTACTTCCTTGAAGAATCTTTTCTTTTGAGAGTACGTCAATCCGGGCGGTATCTCCTGGCAAACAAGATAATTCACAATATCAGCGTACCAAGGACCTTTATTATCAGAAAGTTCGTGGATGGAATGCTCCACCAATAGTGGATGAATATCAGAGGAGGGAGTAAGAAATTTGTTATTCTCAGCAATCTCAGTTGACATCATCTCGCCGTCGACTTCGGTCGAGGCGCAGAGGCGTTGACCGAGGTGTTCTTCAGTCGCCTCGCTCTGTCCAGAAAGTGCCTCGGTCGAGGTACCGCTACTGGATCCGAGACTGGAGATCTTCGTCTCCTGGATTAGCTTCTCAGTTTTAGCTCCTGGATCCTCTTCCAGTGCTTTCAAGCTCCGTATATCTGCATCACAAGAAGCATCTATACCTTCCTCCATTAAACTGAAGCTAATAACTCTTTCGAGTGGGTCGTTAATAAGGATAGAGCTCACCAATTCTCTTAATTCTTCTTCATCGTAGATGTTGAAGATATCATCAGTTAGCTGCTCCCCTTTCATGGCTGCAAGTAGTGCGAACTCCACCTCATCGCCACCAACGTTGAATTTCAACTTGGCGTTCTTGCAGTCCACGTTGCAACCCGAAGTTGCCAGAAATGGCCTCCCGAGAATAATAGGTACAGGATAATCTGCGGGAATGTCAAGTGCAACAAAATCTATAGGTAGATAGAAGTTACCTAACTTGACCGGAACGTCCTCCAAGATGCCCACGGGATGGGTAATGGAGCGATCCGCCATATAAAGTCGAATCTTGACCGGCTTGGGCTCTCCAAGACCGATCTTCGTGCATAGCTCCAGCGGGATGATGCTCACGCTGGCTCCTAGATCACAAAGGGCTTCACAAGTGACATCCCCAACATGAATGGGAATACAAAATGAGCCGGGATCTCTCAACTTAGGCGGCATCTTTTCCTTCATGATTTTGATAAGCTCCGAAGATTTAGATGTCATCCTAACTTCACCAACATCCTCCAGCTTCCTCTTCCTTGATAAAATTTCTTTTAAGAACTTCCCATAGGCGGGCATACCTAGAATGGCATCAAGGAAAGGAATATTAATATGTAGTTTATTCATCAAGTCAAGAAACTTACCAAAGTGCTTGTCTAGATGTGCTCTGGCTCTGGACTGAGGGAATGGAAGTGGTGGTTTGTATGCAGGAGGTGGAACATAAGTTTCTGTCGTCCCTCCTGCTTTCTGTTGCTCCGCCTCGGTTGGCATCTCGGTCGAGGTGTTCTTCGACTGGATCTGGACCGAGGTGGTCTGCGTCGAGCGAGGTACTGGATCTGTAGTTTTAAGTCCACTCCTCGTCGTTATGGCCATGCATTGGCCCTTAGGGTTAGTTTCCGTCTTCGCTGGAAGCTTCCCTGGATCTCTTGGCGCTTCATTCGCCCTACTAGCAAGTTGTTGTTCGAAGGAATTTTGGGCTCTCGAAAATGAAGTCATAGAATTCTCCATAGCACTAAGCTTGATCAAGATTGCCTCCAGAACTGCGTCTTTCTTTTCTGGCTGAGACGAACTTGATCCTTGCCCTTGGCTTTTCAATGGAGTAGAAGAAGAAGAAGGGGAAGAGAGGAAAGGGTTAGAGGAATCATTAGAGTTGGAGTTTGAATGATTGTTACCATAGTTTTGGTTATTCGCCCTCCAGTTGTTGCTATTGGATCCTCTATTGTTGTTGTTGTAGTTGTTGTTTCGGGGACCGTTGTTGTTGTTACGGTACCCGTTATTGTTGTTGTTCCTTTGCCCTTGCTCTTCCTTCTTAGTTTGAGCCATCAAGAGCTCCTTCAATTGCTTCACGTCATTCTTCAACGACGTGAGTTGATTGTTGTTGGATTGAGTCTCTTGAAAGTTGACTCTTTTAACTCCACCTTCAGCTCCTTGGTGGGTATATTTCTCCATGTGCAAGGCTTGCTTTTCAATGAAGTCCCAAGCCTCATCAATCGCCATGTCCATGAAGGTACCGCCGGAGAGTAGTTGGAGATTGAACTGGGTGCTTCCGTCCAGCCCTTTGAAGTAGATCTCCAATAACTCGATCTTTGGAATCCCATGATGTGGGCAATCCAAAAGGATATCCTTGAACCGCTCCCAAGATTTGGACAAGCTCTCCTTGTCCTTCATGATGAAAGCATTGATCTTCCCTCTCATTTCAGCGGTCTTTGAGGGGGGAAAGAATTTGGTTAAGAATTCCGTAGTCATCTCCTCCCATGTGCTAATTTTTCCTGGAGGAAGAGATTGATACCAAGTAAGAGCTCTATCTTTTAAAGAAAAGTAAAAAGGTCTTAGCTTGTAGTTGTTATTTTCAATTCTGGAAAGTCGCAGGATTTCCATCAAGATCTCGTAGTTTTGAAGATGTTGATGCGGCGACTCCTTCTCTAGCCCTCCGAATTGGCATTGGCGAATCATGGACAGAACTTGCGGTCGAAGTTCGTAGTCATGATCCGCTGGATCTCCTAGGTTCACCCCTGGACGCCTCAGCTGTTGATTAGGGTCCATCCTTTGACCTAGGGTTTGTGGGATTCCTGCAAGAAGAACATCTCGGACTGGTCTCCGAGGTGGAAGTACATCGGCCGGGGCGTCTGGTACTGGAACCTGCCTCGGTCGCGGGTCAGCTACTGGATCCTGCATCGGTCGAGGATCAACAGGAGGATCTTCCCTCGGTCGAAGTAGAATCTGGTCTCGTATGACTGCTATCTCAGCTTCGATTGCTGCAGTCTTGGTGCGATTCTCTTCTTTCTCTTGCCTGAGTTCTTCCTTGCTGAGGCGTAGCAGCTCTAGCGCCTCTTTCAATTGGGCCGCAAGATCGCGATCGTCTTGTTGGGCCATCTTCGCTTCTCTTAAGCGTCCCTTGTATGTCTTTTCTGGTTCGGGATCGTAAGGAACGATTTCCTTCCCAGCGCGGGTTCTTCGCATATACCTAAGAAAGAACCTGCAAAAGTCGTCACTCAAGTAGAGTGGTTAGATGAAACGGGGCAAGCGCCCCAAGAGCAAACCGTACCGGCTCGGTCTAGACCAAGTCCCCGGCAACGGCGCCAAAAACTTGTTCGCTCCAAACGGTGTGTGCAAGCTTTAAATTTATAACCCTAGACTTAAGCTTAAAACAAGGATGCGAACCCGCAGTGTACGGGTCAATCGTAGTAAAAGCAAGAAAATTCCAGGGGTCGATCACAGGGACTCGGTGAAATAAAGTCAATACGGTGTGCTTATGTCAATACTAACCACAAGAGCGATTAACACAATCAAAGATGAATAAGAAGTCAATAAGCAAACATGCAATTCTAGGGATTAAAGCATCTAGGTGTGGTTCCAACTCAAGATCTATAGATAAGCGGACAAAGCTGAGATTTTTTTTGCGTGGGGAAGGTGTTACTAAAGTGGAGTAGATCACCGGGTAAGTCTCACTACACACTAATCCTAAACCGTAACTCCTATTACCGGGTAAGTCTCAAGGAATCAAGATAAAGAATTATAACTTCAAACTAACATACCATCTAAGGGAATAGAGTCAATCTTTACCGGGTAAGTCTCAGGCTAACTCACAAAGATGGGATGGAAGCACACTCAAACCCCAATAAAGGATAGACCTTTATTACCTATACTTATGATCTTTGGTAAACAAACTAAGGAATTACCGGGTAAGTCTCATCCTAAGCTTGCATTGAACCAGGAAGGTGTAATAAGAATAGGATTTAGCAAACTCTAACACTTAACTTTCTGTTTAGAATCGGATAAGCCACCTCGGTCAGAAGAATTCCACCCCGGCCGAGATGTTCATCAACCGAACGAGATGCTTAGGGTTAGGGTTAAAGACTCGAACTTTCAGGATCCTACTGGAATCTAAGATTATTCTATCATTGTTTTTCCCACAACCTTCAGCTAATCACCCTAGAATCACACAAGGAAATTAGCCACTCATCATCATAATGAAAGTATTAAAATATATGGGAAGAAGGTGAATATTTGAACAAAGAAGAATTTAATGAAAAGACTTCAATAACTGAATCAAATATCACAACAAAGCGTTCCTTGGATAGCAATCCAAAAAGACAAGACAACAATTAAGGGAATTGAAGACAATCTTACAAAACCCTCCAAAAAGCTATAAAAGCTATAGACTTCAATCTTCCTTCAACCTTCAAAAAGGTTCTTCGAAACTCTCCACTGGAGTATGCTGCTGCTGCTGCGTATGCGGGATGTAAGCGGCCTCCTGGAATTGTGGAAATCCAACCCTTTTTATAGATAAATAACTCTCCAAAGATAATAAATCTTAAAAAGATATCTTCCCATAAAATAGGTAAAATATATGATTCTGCATATCTCCTTCCTTCCAGAAGCCAAGCCCAAAAATATAAGATCACTTTCCAATTTTAAAAGATCTCATCCAAGAATAAAATATTCTCGCCGCGTCCTAGGTGTTCGCCTCGGTCGAGTCGGCGTCTCTGGATCGCCTCGGTCGAGATGAATCTCTGGTCAACCGAGGTGAGTCACAACAGAATGTGAAATCTCTCGAATCTACTCCAAAGCAAATCTTTAATCCTTGGCTATGCTCCCTGGATGTAGCTCCAAATGACTCATGACTCCTTTTGCTCCTTTTTGATGCAAAACTTGCCATATTACCTGCAATTACAACGAAACTAGGTGTATACCTCGATTCTCGCAAAGGTAGATGAAATGGTAGTAAAATCACATAATGCACATATGAACATGCAGATTATGAAAGATAAAACGTCCAAACAAACCCTGAAACATGGACTATAATTCATGCTATCAGTATGACCGAAACTTCTCAAAGGCATACACAACCGCTAGCAACTCTTTCTCGGTTGTGGCATAGTTAAGTTGGGCATCATCTAGCGTCTTGCTAGCATAATAAATTGCATGAGTACGCCCATCTTTCATTTGCCCCAAAACAGCCCCAACGAATACATCGCTTGCATCACACATGATCTCAAACGGTAGGCTCCAATCCGGAGGTTGCATGATGGGTGCGGAGATCAAGGCGTTCTTTAAACTACAAAAAGCTTCAAGACAATCTTTGGAAAAGACAAATTCAACATCCTTCATTAGTAGGTTAGTGAGAGGCTTAGAAATTTTAGAGAAATCTTGAATAAACCTCCGGTAAAAACCGGCATGCCCTAAGAAACTCCTTACCCCTTTCACCGAGGTAGGTGGTGGCAATTTCTCTATCGTTTCAATTTTGGCCCTATCAACCTCAATGCTACGGTTAGACACCAAGTGTCCTAACACAATACCTTCACTTAACATGAAGTGGCATTTTTCCCAATTCAAGACAAGATTTGTCTCCTCACATCTTTGCAATACTAATGACAAGTTAGCCAAGCAATCATCAAAGGAAGAACCATAAACAGAGAAATCATCCATGAACACTTCCATTATATTTTCTATGTATTCCGAAAAGATAGCCATCATACACCTTTGGAAGGTGGCGGGTGCATTACACAACCCAAATGGCATCCTCCTATATGCAAAAGTACCCCACGGACATGTAAAGATTGTTTTCTCTTGGTCATCGGGGTGGATAGGGATTTGGAAGAATCCACTATAGCCATCTAGGTAGCAAAAATGAGAGTGTTGAGCTAACCTCTCTAGCATTTGGTCAATGAAGGGGAGAGGGAAGTGATCTTTCCTAGAGGCCATGTTAAGCTTTCTATAATCAATACACATCCTCCATCCCGTAACCGTTCTAGTGGGGATTAGTTCATTGTTCTCATTAGTCACTACGGTCATCCCACCCTTCTTAGGTACTACATGAACGGGACTAACCCACTTACTATCCGAGATAGGGTAGATAATCCCTACATCTAGCAACTTAATGATCTCCTTTTTGACTACCTCTTTCATTATGGGATTCAATCTTCTTTGATGTTCAATAGAGGGTTTATGATTATCTTCCATCATTATCCTATGCATGCACAAAGATGGCTTGATGCCAACAAGATCATCAATGGTGTATCCTATTGCCTTTCTATGCAGTTTCAATTCATTCAGCAGTCTATTAAGCTCATCATCATTCAAAGATGCATTCACAATCACCGGATAAGTAGAATTTGAACCGAGGAAAGCATACTTTAAATGAGAAGGAAGAGGTTTAAGATCAAGTTGAGGAGGACTTTTTTCGGTTAGAGACGATCCATACAATGTAGGTTGAGATGATTGCAAAACCATGGAAGCCTCCTTGAAGTCCCTTGATGATTGCTCACATTCAAGTTGTTGGTGCTGAAAAGACTCAGGAAAATCGACCCAGGAGAAAAAATCGGACGATTTTTCTGTCAGTGGGTCGATCTGAGTTTCTGTTTTCGCTGAACTGGCTGAAATTTCAGCACAAGGACAAAAATCGGCCGATTTTGTCCAGGCAGGCCGATTTTTCTGTCTGTTTTCCTCTTCTTCTAGCACTTCAAATCCAACACTTGGTAGCTCGTCCAATGCATTCAAGGCCTTGATTACTTCATTGCTACTCTCCTCAACTCCTTCCTCCATCAAGCTTGAGCTAAGAACCCTCTCAAGCGGATCCTTGAGCAAGATTGAGCTCACAACCTCTCTAGACTCCTCTTCTTCAACTATGTTGAATACATCCTCATCAAGGTTGGCCCTTTCATCATTGTGGACAGCTTGAACTTGATGTTCTCTTCTCCAATGTTGAAGGAGAGAGTCCCATTCTTGCAATCTACTAGACATCCGGAAGTAGCTAAGAAAGGTCTCCCCAAGATGATAGGAACCGGATAGTCCGCCGGGATGTCCAAAACAACGAAGTCTATGGGCACATAGAACTTCCCTAATTGCACCGGAATGTCTTCCAAGATCCCAACCGGATGAGTGATTGAGCGGTCCGCCATGTAAAGGGTCATCTGACCGGCTTTGGCTCTCCTAGCCCAACCTTGTTGCAAAGTGCAAGCGGAATGATGCTCACACTTGCCCCAAGATCACATAGGGCGTCATATTTCACTTCTCCTACTCCGATTGGCACACAAAAGGATCCCGGATCCCTTAGCTTAGGAGGCATCTCCTCCTTCATCGTTTGAATCAACTCCGAGGATCTCTTAGTCATCCTTATCTCCCCATACTCCTCCAACTTCCTTTTGTTGGAGAGTATTTCCTTCAAGAACTTGCCATATGCCGGCATACCTAAGATGGCATCCATGAACGGAATGTTAATATGCAATTTAGACATTAGTTCAAGGAACTTACCAAAATGATTGTCCAAGCGAGCCCTTGCTCGTGATTGAGGGAACGGTAGTGGTGGCTTGTATGGAGGCGGTGCCACATAGGTTGGCTCTACATCCTTGCTCTTGCCTCCATCTCCTTGCAAAGTTTCTTCTTCATTCACCACTTGCTTCCCTTTAGCATTCTCCTTGGGCAAAGGATCCTTCATGCTTAACCCACTTCTTGTTGTAATAGCCAACACTTGGCCCCTTGGGTTTTCTTCGGTTCTTCCGGGAAGCTTTCCCGGATCTCTATGTGCTTCACCCGCCTTTTGGAACACTTGTGCTTCCAAAACCTTTTGAGCTTTAGAAATTGAAGTCACGGTGCTCTCAAGACCACTCAACCTTCCAAGCAATTGCTCAAACATCATTTCGGTTCTATCTTTTGGAGGTTGAGTAAATCCGGGTGGAGGTTCTTGTGAAGCTTTTGGTGGTGGAGTTGTGCTTGTGGAGGCGGGAGGGTTCAAGGCTCCATCCGGGTTAGAGTAGGAGAACCCCGGATGGTTGTGGTTGGGCCGGTAATTGTTGAATTGCCGGTTGTTGTTGAAGTTCCTTGGGCCTTGGTAGTTGTTGTAGTTGCCCCTTCCCATATAGTTCACATCCTCCTCCTTGGAAGACAAGTTGGCTTGTGGAAGCACTTGAGGAGTTGCTTGGTTCTTCAAAGTTGTAGCACACAACTCCCTCAAGGACTTTAGCTCGTTGTTGATGGCGTCAAGCTTGAAATTGCTCATGGTGACCTCACTCACCTCATATGCTCCCTCCTTTCTCCCTTCACTCTTCCTATGGGAGTATTTCTCAATCACTAGAGCTTGTTTCTCCACAAACTCCCAAGCATCATCTACATGCTTTTCCATAAATGTCCCACCGGAAAGAGATTGAAGCTTGAATTGGCTATCTTCATCAAGTCCCTTGAAGTATATCTCCAATAGCTCAATTTTCGGTATGCCATGGTGTGGACAATCTAGGAGAAGGTCTTTGAATCTCTCCCAAGACTTGAACAAACTCTCTCTATCCTTCATCACGAAGGCATTGATCTTCCCTCTTAACTCGGTAGTCTTGGAGGGTGGGAAGAACTTAGTCAAAAACTCCGTTGTTATCTCCTCCCAAGTACTCACTCGCCCTTGTGGAATAGATTGATAACAAGCCAAGGCCTTGTCCTTAAGAGAGAAGGAGAAAGCCCTTAGCTTATGGTTGTTGCTCTCCAATCTTGGCGGTCTAAGAGTCTCCATCAAAATCTCGTAGTTCATCAAGTGTTGATAAGGAGACTCTCCTTCCATCCCTCCAAATTGATTGTGCCGGATTATTTGTAGAACTTGAGGGCGGAGCTCATAGTTGTGGGTAGCGGGATCTCCTAAGTTCACGCCCGGACGGTGTGCTCTTTGTGCCGGATCCATACGTCTCCCCAAAGTTTGTGGCTCTTCAATGGCAATGGGCACAACCCTAACATTCGCCGCCGGCTGCGGTTGTGGTGGTGGAGGAGGTGGAGGTTGTTGACGATTAAGCTCCCCTTGTACAGGGGCTTGCCTAATCTCATCAATCTCCCTCCTAGTTGCTTCTTGCCTCTCATTGGCAAGTCTCCTTTCTTCCTCTAAAAGCTCATCTCTTAGCCTTATTTGCTCTAAGGCTTCATCCAATTCAGCTTGGAGATCTCTTCCGGCCATCTCTTTTCCCTTTTTGATGCTCTTGGATCTAGATCTAAGGGTTTTCTCCGGTTCGGGATTGAATGGAGTTAAATCCTTACCACGAGATCTTCGCATACACCTAAGAGTGAGAGATGTCCTGAAAAGCAAAGACACACACCAAAGAGAGATCAAAAGCAACAAGAAAGATCTACACTACAAACAATCACAAAATGACTCAATCTAGACCTAGTCCCCAACAACGGCGCCAAAAACTTGTCACGCTAAGATCGTGTGATGTGCACGCAATAAGCTTTAAATTTATACTCGTTATAATTATCCTAACTCCTAGCGAACCCGCAGTGTACGGGACGTTTGTCGAAAGGTAAGTATTCCGAGGTCGAACACAAAGACTAAGGTGAAATCGAGTCAAACAATGGTCATAGATAGTGTGGATCTAAACTAAGAGAATAGAAAGAAATAAAGAAAAGAAAATCCAAATGTTTTTGGTGGGTTTTTAGGTGATCAAGCAAGATCACAAATCGAATAAGATATCAAAACAAACTAACAACTCGAGAAAGCAAGGCAAACAAGTAACACAAGCACAAGATATATGATCAATGGAGAATAGTGGATTCTAGAGGTCAAGATTTCCGGTTATGGCGTCGGACTCAAGGTTCTAAAGATTCTAAGGACAAGCTGCGGTGTTGGGGAAAGAGTGTTTCACTAATGGAAGCAATTACCGGGTAGGTCTCTCACTTTACTAATCCCGCATCAAACTCCTATTACCGGGTAGGTCTCAAGGGGTTAGACTAAGGAATTCCACACAAACTAGATACTACTTAAAGGGTATCCCTCATCCTTACCGGGTAAGTCTCGGAATAGGGAAATCTCAAGTAATAACCCTAGCACACTCGATCCAATAGCGGCTTATGAGGCTCACTACTACCTAGCATTCATCTTCTAAGGTATCTAAGATCGGAAATCATCGGGTAGATCTCTTCCCTCACTTAGGTTGAAAGCATTAGGGGATCCTAAGCTAAATTGGGCTTAATAAACACTAGGATTTAAACAACCAAGGACCCTAACATTCAGATTTATCATTTAAAGAGCAACAGGAGAATAAATCGGGCTGTTCTACAGATAAATCGGCCGATTTATCTGATGAACAGGTCGATTTTTCTTTCTGTTGTGAGTTTCGTGCATATAAATCATCCTAAACTAACATATAATCCCATCCTATCATCACCCTAGCCATAACCATCAATCCATCACTCCAGAATCACAACAAACTAGCCAATAGTATGCATATTAAGATCCAAAATCATCACACAAGCATACATGGTGTTCATAGATGGATAATGAAAGATGAGCAAATAAAATCAGCAAATCTCAACTGAATCCAAGTTGTAGCAAGACCTACAAACTCTTAAATGAAGATTCAAAACGTTCTTAACAATCCTTGCAATTAGTTCTTCAATCCAAGACTACAAAATCACTCAAAATCACTCAAAACTCTTAGAATGGTGTTCTTCTTCTTCCTTCAATCCTTGAGAGCTTTTCTTCTCCTCCAATCTTGCTTCCAAAATCAATGAGCGGTGAATGAGAGTGTGGGAGAGGAGAGATCCTCAGCAACCACCTGCAGGACCACTTATTTTCTCCACCAAGAGCAAGGACGGGCAAGAGATCGTGGGACACGTGGCTTAAGCTGTCAAAGCCCCAAAAATCGACCCAGTAGGAAAAAATCGTCCGATTTAGCTGCTAGCTGGTCCGATTTTCTTCAGCAGAAACATGCTATGCTCGTTTAGCCATGAGTTGATCCATTGCTCGCACCAATAGTGGTCTTTGTGTCCTTTGTTGCTCCAATTATGCTCCTCCAAAGCTTTGGATGTGTACCATCATGAGGCTTGGTGTATCGGTTAATGTCCAAAAGACCCCCGAAATACCTACAAAGCAACGCACAAGTCCGTGTAGACGTCTATCTCGACAAAATACGTGAATTGAGTGCAAACGTCGCGAATTTGTGCTAAACCGTGCATGAATGAGTGATGAATCTATCTAAATGATTACCTAAACTTAAGTCATAAATTGTGTTATCAAAAATACCCCATACTTAAGGTTTGCTCGTCCCCGAGCAAATTCTCAACTATAGACTACAAGATGACATGATTTATGTATGCAGAAAAATGGCAAAATCTTTTTGGGTTTGTGCTTCAAATTTTGGATCACCTTCATAGTCATGTTTAATGGCAATGGACAAGCAATCATGTATCAAATAAATGAAACATGAAAAGACAATTACACTTAACTTGATAGCATGCAATGAAATGTAAAGATGAAGAAGTCAAGATGATCATGAGCATATCCAATCTAAATCACTTAGTCTTACACACATGCAAGTAGGTCATAAGGACTTGTGAAATAGAAGGCCAAGAAACGTTGTGATTAGGCGGGAATTTTCTAGGCTATGTGATGCTAATCCGGGAAAGGAACTAAACAACCACAACTTCAAATTTTTCTTATCAACTTCCCTCAAGTGTATATTTTTCTTCATTTTCTTTTCTTTCTTTTATTTTTGAGACAATGGCATTAGTGTACAAAAGCCGAAACCTTGGTGATTAGCCATTCTCGGGCCTTTTCTATTTTTCGAGATGCATCCACACCGCGCACACATACCAAAGCTCGTTAGGACTATCGGTTTATTTGACTTTGGCAAGGCACCAACACCCGATTATGTGAAGTGTACCGAGTTACTTGTCATTTAAACTAACGTCCCCAAACCTATGTTTTTTTGTCTACACTTTCACAACAAATTCAGCATTCTTATTCATCACATTCTTTCATCAACATCTTCACCCCACACTTGCTCTTCACACACATCAACACACTATCATGCTCCTATTCCCGGATGGGTCAAAAGAGGTTAAATTTATCATCAATTGAGGTGCTCAAACAACATGATCAAGATGGGAAGTAGAGAAAGATGAATTGCCTCATTCATTCCTAAATGATGTGCAAGAACTAGCATGCAATTTCTACTTTCAATACTCAATTCAATCAAGGCAAACATTCATGATCACAAATCTTTCATGGGATTCAAGATAAGTACTTCAAGTCCACATATGCATCATCTATTCAACACATAAGGCCATCCATAGCCAATTCACAAGACAATTTCATCATAAGGGTCATTCCCAAGCTTTAGAAGCACTAAATTTTTTTAAAATTTTCTGATTTTTTGGATTTTTCGAAATATGTATATACAATGCAAGACATAATGAAACATGTGACAAAATTAAACTATCCTAGATGCTAATCATGCAAGTGATCATGAAAACCCCACCCCATACTTAGAAACACATTGTCCCTAATGTGTAAACAAAATAAAGAAGTGAAAGAGAGTCCTCACAATGTAAAATTGGTGATGCTTTGGTATTTCGGTTCACATTGGATGATGATGGTGGATGATCGATCAAGGATGGTAGAGAGCTCTTGATGTTCATTAAGGTGTTGGAACCCGCGCTTGGCACCGCAAGCCGTCCAAGTTCCACGTCCGCTCCACCCATGCTTGATTGGAGATCATCACTTTCCTTTACAGAGGAAAAATCGAAAGGGAAAAGAGATTAGGCAAGCTCTTGTGCAAAGAGAGCTTAATCATCAACAACCTCCACCTTCACCACAACCGCGCTTAGCTCCATTCGATCCCGAACCGGAGAAAACCCTTAGATCTAGATCCAAGGGCATTAGAAAGGGAAAAGAGATGGCCGGAAGAGATCTCCAAGCTGAGTTGGATGAGGCTTTAGAGCAAATTAGGCTAAGGGATGAAGCTTCGGAGAATGAAAGGAGACTTGCCAATGAGAGGCAAGAGGCAACTAGGAGGGAGATTGAAGAGATTAGGCAAGCTCTTGTGCAAAGAGAGCTTAATCGTCAACAACCTCCACCTCCACCACAACCGCAGCCGGCGGTAAATATTCGGGTTGTGCCCATTTCTATTGAAGAGCCACAAACGTTAGGGCAACGTATGGATCCGGCACAAAGAGCACACCGTCCGGATGTGAACCTAGGAGATCCCGCAGCCCATGATTACGAGCTCCGCCCTCAAGTTCTACAAATGATCCGGCATAGTCAATTTGGAGGGATGGAAGGAGAGCCTAGATTGGAGAGCAACAACCATAAGCTTAGGGCTTTCTCCTTCTCACTTAAGGATAACGCCTTGGCTTGGTATCAATCTATTCCACAAGGGCGAGTGAGTACTTGGAGGAGATGACAACCGAGTTTTTGACAAAGTTCTTCCCGCCTTCCAAGACTACCGAGTTAAGAGGGAAGATCAATGCCTTCGTAATGAAGGATAGAGAGAGTTTATTCAAGTCTTGGGAGAGGTTCAAAGACCTTCTCCTAGATTGTTCACACCATGGTATACTAAAAATTGAGCTATTGGAGATCTACTTCAAAGGACTTGATGAAGATAGTCAATTCAAGCTTCAATCTCTTTCCGGTGGGACTTTCATGGAAAAGAATGTAGATGAAGCTTGGGAGTTTGTAGAGAAACAAGCTTTGGTGATTGAGAAGTACTCCCATAGGAAGAGTGATGGGAGGAAAGCGGGAGCATATGAGGTGAGTGAAGTCACCATGAGTAACTTGAAGCTTGATGCAATCAACAATGAGCTGAAATCTTTGAGGGAGTTGTGTGCTACAACTTTGAAGAATCAAGCAAGCCCTCAAGTGCAAGTGCAAGCTAATTTGTCTTCCAAGGAGGAATATGTGAATTAAATGGGAAGGGGAAACTACAACAACTATCAAGGCCCAAGGAACTTCAACAACAACCGGCAATTCAACAATTACCGGCCTAACCACAACCATCCCGGGTTTTCCTATTCTAACCCGGATGGAGCCTTGAACCCTCCCGCTTTCACAAGCGCAGCTCCACCACCAATGGCTTCACAAGAACCTCCACCCGGATTTACTCAACCTCCAAAGGATAGAACCGAGATGATGTTTGAGCAATTGCTTGGAAGGTTGAGTGGTCTTGAGAGCACGGTGACTTCCATTTCTAAAGCTCAAAAGGTGTTGGAAGCACAAGTGTTCCAAAAGGCGGGTGAAGCTCATAGAGATCCGGGAAAGCTTCCCAGAAGAACCGAGGACAACCCAAGAGGCCAAGTGTTGGCCATCACAACAAGAAGTGGGTTGAGTATGAAAGATCCCTTACCTAAGGGAAATGATAAAGGAAGGCAAGTGGTGATAGAAGAAGAGACATTGCAAGAAGATGGAGGAAAGAACAAGGATGATGAGCCAACATATGTGTCACCGGCTCCATACAAGCCACCACTACCATTCCCACAATCACGAGCAAGAGCTCGCTTGGACAAACACTTTGGTAAATTCCTTGAACTTATGTCTAAATTGCATATTAACATTCCGTTCATGGATGCTATTCTAGGAATGCCGACATATGGCAAGTTCTTGAAGGAAATACTCTCCAACAAAAGGAAGTTGGAAGAGTATGGGGAAGTGAGGATGACAAAGAGGTCCTCGGAATTGATCCAAACCATGAAGGAGGAGATGCCTCCTAAGCTAAGAGATCCGGGTTCCTTTTGTGTGCCAATTGGAGTGGGAGAAGTGAAGTATGAAGCCCTATGTGATCTTGGGGCAAGTATAAGCATTATCCCGCTTGCACTTTGGAACAAGGTTGGGCTAGGAGAGCCAAAGCCGGTCAAGATGACCCTTTACATGGCGGACCGTTCGATCACTCACCCGGTTGGAATCTTGGAGGACATACCGGTGCAACTAGGAAAGTTCTATGTGCCCATAGACTTCGTTGTTTTGGATATCCCGGCGGACTATCCGGTTCCCATCATCTTAGGGAGACCTTTGCTAGCCACTTCCGGATGCTTGGTGGATTGCAAAAATGGAATTCTCTCCTTCAACATTGGAGAAGAGAATATTAAGTTCAAACTATCCACAATGATGAAGGGGCCAGCCCTTGGTGAAGATGTGTTCAACATTGTCGAGCAAGAGGAGTCTACAGAAGTTGTGAGCTCGATCTTGATCAAGGACCCCTTGGAGAAGGTTCTTAGCTTAAGTTTGATGGAGGAAGGAGTAGAGGAGGCTTGCAATGAAGAAATCAAGGCTTTGGAATCATTGGAAAAGGAGACAAGAGCTGAATTTGAAGCACACGAAGATATGCTGAATTTCTGCAAGAACCACGGCCAGGGACCAAGAACCACGCCCGTGGTTTCTCCCGTGGAACCTACTGGAGTGCTCCGAAGTGCTAGCTTTTCAATTTCCATGGCCGTGGTTGTGCCAGAGCCCGTAATTTTGCCCGTGGTTTCCCCAGAAACTGCATTGGTTGTTGATCAAGCTTCAAGGAGCTTTGGGGAGTCTTCCAAAGCTTTGGATTCATCTCAACCAACATTATACGGATCGTCTCCACTCGATAAAGGTCCTCCTAAACTTGAACTCAAACCCCTCCCCTCTCATTTGAAGTATGCTTTTCTTGGTGAGAATTCTACATATCCGGTTATTGTGAATGCATGCTTGAATGATGTTGAACTTGATAGATTGTTGCATGAGTTAAGATTGCATAGGAAAGCCATTGGCTATACCATTGATGATTTAGTTGGCATTAAACCTTCTTTGTGCATGCATAAGATCTTAATGGAAGACAACCATAAACCTTCAATTGAACCTCAAAGAAGACTAAACCCAATCATGAAAGAAGTAGTCAAGAAAGATATCCTTAAATTGCTAGATGCGGGAATCATTTTCCCGATTTCGGATAGTAAATGGGTTAGTCCCGTGCATGTGGTTCCTAAGAAGGGTGGGATGACCGTAGTGACTAATGAGAATAATGAACTAATCCCAACTAGAACGGTTACGGGGTGGAGGACGTGTATAGACTATAGGAAACTAAATGTGGCCTCTAGGAAATATCACTTCCCTCTTCCTTTCATTGACCAAATGTTAGAGAGATTAGCTCAACATTCCCATTTTTGTTACTTAGATGGCTATAGTGGATTCTTCCAAATCCCTATTCACCCCGATGATCAAGAGAAAACTACATTCACATGTCCTTGGGGTACATTTGCATATAGGAGAATGCCATTTGGGTTGTGTAATGCACCCGCCACCTTTCAAAGGTGTATGATGGCTATCTTTTCTGAGTATATTGAAAACATCATGGAAGTGTTTATGGATGATTTTTCTGTATATGGATCTTCCTTTGATGATTGCTTAGCTAACTTGTCTTTAGTGCTTAAGACATGTGAGGAGACAAATCTTGTCTTAAATTGGGAAAAATGCCACTTCATGGTAAGTGAAGGTATTGTGTTGGGACACTTGGTGTCCAACCGTAGCATTGAGGTTGATAGAGCTAAGATAGAAACCATATAGAAGTTGCCACCACCTACCTCGGTGAAGGGGGTAAGGAGTTTTCTAGGGCATACCGGTTTTTACCGGAGATTTATCAAAGATTTCTCTAAGATTTCTAAGCCTCTTAATAACCTACTAATGAAAGATGTTGAGTTTGTTTTCTCCAAGGATTGCCTTGAGGCTTTTTGTAGGTTGAATAATGCTTTGATCACCGCACCCATCATGCAACCTCCGGATTGGAGTTCACCGTTTGAGATCATGTGCGACGCGAGTGATGTAGCCGTTGGGGCTGTTTTGGGACAAAGGAAAGATGGACTTACACATGCCATCTATTATGCTAGCAAGACGCTAGATGAAGCCCAACTCAATTATACTACTACCGAGAAGGAGTTACTAGCGGTAGTGTACGCATTTGAGAAGTTCTGCTCGTATCTTGTTGGAGCGAAGGTCATTGTGTATACGGATCATGCTGCGATCCGTTATCTCCTTACAAAGAAGGATGCCAAGCCTCGGTTGATTCGGTGGATCCTTCTTCTTCAAGAGTTTGACTTGAAAATCCGGGATAAGAAAGGATCCGAAAACTCTGTGGCGGATCACCTTAGTAGACTCCCACCATTGGAGCTTAAGAGAGATGACATCCCGATTGATGACTCATTCCGGGATGAGCAATTGCAAATGGTGGAGGAGTGCTTGTTTCAAGTGTCAAGGGGTAATGAGCCATGGTATGCCGACATTGTGAACTATCTTGTGTGCGAGGAGGTGCCTCCCGGTTTGTCATATGCCCAGCGGAAAAAGTTCTTCAAAGATGTGAGGCATTAATATTGGAGTGAGCCGCTTTTGTTCAAAAGAGGGCCGGATGGAGTCTTTAGAAGATGCATACCGGAGGATGAGGTGGAGAATGTGATCCGCCATTGTCACTCCTTGCCATGTGGAGGCCATGCTAGCTCACACAAGACATGTGCTAAGGTGTTGCAATCGGGTTTCTTTTGGCCAAGTTTGTTCAAGGATGTGCAGAATTTTGTGGTAGCTTGTGATGCTTGCCAAAGGACGGGCAACATCTCAAGGAGGAATGAGATGCCCTTGAATAACATACAAGAGGTTGAGATATTCGATGTTTGGGGTGTGGACTTCATGGGACTATTCCCCTCTTCTTGTGGCAACCTCTACATCCTATTGGCGGTGGACTATGTTTCAAGATGGGTAGAGGCAATCGCTTCTCCCACAAATGATGCCAAGGTTGTGGTGCGATTCTCCAACCGAGTGATCTTCCCTAGGTTTGGAACACCAAGGGTGATCATAAGCGATGGAGGAAAGCACTTCACCAATAGGAACTTCGGGACACTTTTGGCTAAGTATGGGGTGACTCATAAGGTGGCAACACCTTACCATCCCCAAACTAGTGGCCAAGTGGAGATCTCCAACCGGGAGATAAAGGGAATTCTTGAGAAGACGGTTTCAAGGACGAGAAAGGATTGGGCTATGAAGCTCGATGATGCTTTGTGGGCTTATAGAACCGCTTTCAAGACACCAATTGGCACCACTCTCTACAAGCTAATCTATGGCAAGTCTTGCCACCTTCCGGTGGAGATGGAGCATAGAGCATATTGGGCCATAAGGTGGCTGAATTTTGACCTCAAGGAGACCGGAGAGAAGAGGTTGCTTGATATGAATGCCCTTGAGGAGATCCGGTTGGATGCCTATGAAAACGCCCGGATCTACAAAGAGAGGACCAAACGTTGGCATGACAAGCGTCTCATCCCGAAGGAGTTGAGTGAAGGCGACCTTGTCCTTCTCTTCAACTCAAGGCTGCGGCTCTTCCCCGGAAAGCTAAAGTCAAGATGGACGGGTCCTTATGTTGTGAAGAAGATCTTTCTCCATGGAGCGGTTGAAATAGGAGGGGAGCATTGTGGAAATTTTAAGGTGAATGGGCACCGGTTGAAGAAGTATATCCCGGGAGCTCCGGTGGATATGATTGCCCCACTTCACCTAGAGTGAGACGCCCCCGAGTTTGGTCAAGCTAATGACCTTAAAGAAGCGCTTGATGGGAGGCAACCCATCGGTAGACATTTTTTCCCTTTTTCGTTTTTGTTTTTGTTTTGATTTTTTTCCTGTTTTTGTGTGCTTTTGTGTGTTTGGTGTGTTTTGTTTGTGTGCTAGAGTCTTGGTAGTATGGAAGCCTTGGATGGCATGTGGATGATGATAATGAACCCCTCATCAATTATGGGTGGAGCGGACGCGGAACTTGGACGGCTAGAGGTGCCTAGCGCGGGTCTCGATGCCATAACGAACACCTTGAGCTCTCTACCATCGTTGATAGGATCATCCGCCATCAATCCACTTGAGTAATCCCAAATACCAAAGCAAACCATTTTTACATTGTGAGAACCCTCTTTCACTCTTCTTTACTTGAATACCACATTGGGGACAATGTGTTTCTAAGTATGGGGTGGGGTTTGCATGATCTTTTGCATGATTAGCATCTAGGGTAGTTTCTTTTAGTCACATGCTTCATTATGTCTTGCATTGTACATACACATTTCGAAAAATCCAAAAAAAAAAATCAGAAAATTTAAAAAAAAATTTTAGTGCTTCTAAGCTTGGGTATGACCCTTATGATGAGATTGTTTTGTGAATTGGCTATGGACGGCCTTATGTGTTGAATTGATGAATGCATATGTGGACTTGAAGTACTTATCTTGAATCCCATGAATGGATTGTGATTATGATGTTTGCCTTGATTGGATTGAGTATTGAAAGTCGAAATTACATGCTAGTTCTTGCACATCATCTAGGAGTGATTAAGGCAATTCATCTTTCTCTACTTCTCATCTTGATCATGTTGTTTGAGCACCTCAATTGATGTAAATTTGACCTCTTTTGACCCATCCGGGAATAGGAGCATGTTAGTGTGTTGAGTGTGTGAAAAGCAAGTGTGGGGTGAAGTTTTTGATGAAAGAATGTTATGAATGAAGTGCTGAATTTGTTGTGAAACTGTAGACAAAAATATAGGTTTGGGGACGTTGGTTTAAATGACGAGTAACTCGGCACCTGATAGCATGAATTATAGTCTATATTTTGGGGTTTGTTTGGACGTTTTATCTTCAATAAAATGCATGTTTGCATGTATAATATGTGATTATGTTACCATTTCATCTACCTTTGCGGGAATCGAGGTCTACACCTAGTTTTGTTGTAATCGTAGGTAAAATGGCACGTTTTGCATCAAAAAGGAGCAAAAGGAGCTATGGAGTCATTGGAGCTACATCCAGGAACATAAGGAACCATCCAGGAAGCATAGCCATGGATTTAGGATTCACTTTGGACCAGATTTGAGAGATTTCACATTCAGTTGTGACTCACCTCGGTTGACCACAGATTCACCTCGACCGAGGTGATCCAGAGAAGTCGACTCGACCGAAGCGAACACCTAGGACGCGGCGAGAATATTTTATTCGTGGCTGAGATCTTTTATCTTTGGAAAGAGATCTTATATTTTTGGGCTTGGCTCCTGGAAGGAAGAGGATATACTAGATCATATATTTTACCTATTTTTATGGGAAGAGATCTTTCTAAGATATCTTATCTTTGGAGAGTTATTTTCCTATAAAAAGGGTCGGATTTCCCACAAATCCGGCATCCTGCATACGCTGCATACATCCGCTTACACCGAAATTCACCGCTGCAGTCATACTCCAGTTGGGAGATTTGAAGAACCTTTTTGAAGGTTGAAAAAGGAAGATTGTAGCTTTTATAGCTTTTTGAAGGGTTTTTTGTAAGATTATCTTAGATCCCCTTCCTTGTTGTCTTCCTTTGTTGGGTTTCTATCCAAGGAACGCTTTTGTTGTGATATTTGATTCAGTTATTGAAGTCTTTTCATTAAATTCTTCTTGTTCAAATATTCACCTTCTTCCCATATACTTGATTAATACTTTCATGATGATGAGTGGTGATAACACGATTTATAGCATAGTTTTAGGTGCACATTTAGGTAGAATTCTCGCTCAATCATGCATTATCTAGCACTAGTCCAATGCGTTTTGCACTCAAAACATGTATTTTGTCGAGATAGACGTCTACACGGACTTGTGTGCGTTTTGTAGGTATTTCGGGAAGTTTCGAACTTAAACAATGCGTTCGAGGGACGCTCATTCAGAGGACTCGTTCCCAACTCATTAGAGCACAAAGAATGACTCAAGGAACCTTGCAAACAAAGGCCATGCACCAAACCACAGCCTAATGATCCAAAACAAAGTTTCTGCACAGAATCACGGTCATCTGAAAGACCACGGCCGTGGAAACAACCGTGGAATTTGCAAGATTCTCGTGACAGCTGTGCCACGACTCTCATGGCCAGCTCATGAAGAAATTGGTTATAAAAGTGGTCCTTGATAGTTGTTAGAGGCAGCTGGGATTTTTGGGTAGTTTGAGAGCAGCTCACACACTCTCCATTTTTCTTTCACAAAATATATTCCAAGAGGAAGAAGGATTTTTTCTAGGAAGGAAAGTGCAAGAAGAAGAAGAAAGGAGCCATTGCCATTGAAGAGAAGAGGAGAAGACACACCTAACTCTTGTATTTCGGATTTATTTCTAGAAGTTTTTGAACCCTTGAACCTTCCTTCGGAAGGGTTGTAAGTCGTTCTAATTCAATCTTCAGATTTGGATTGTGTTTGGAGTTTATTTGTTCATCTTATTTCTCCCATTTTTCTTGCTATGGAGATTCTGAATTTATGCTTGTTTGTTTTGAATTCCAATATGAATGTTGTAGGCTAGATTGATGTGATTCTAGGGTTAGGAAGGGATGGTTATGGCTAGATCTATGATAGGATGAACTTAGCTTTACCTTTGGATGATTTTTGTTTATGGACGTAGCTACTGTTAGGAATCACGGGTAGTTCTTGAAGAACCACGGCCGTGGTTTCTGTAGAACGAACCGTGATTTTCCTGATTCGAAGGATCTGACCTTAGGTTCATAAAATTTGTTGAAACCCTAAGTTTTTGCTGAGTTTAACCTACCCTAGGGTGTCCTAGTGTAGAGACTAAGTGTTAGGAGAGACTTACCCGGTAATCCTTACCCTTAGAATCTAGAATAGCAAAACCGTAGGTAATGGTGAGCCTAATAAGCCGCCGTTGGATTAATGGTGCTAGGATAGTTGATTAGGACTTCCCTTTCCGAGACTTACCCGGTAAGGATAGGTTAGATCCCTAATTAAACAATCCGGTTTGTGTTAAATTCCTATCCTTAGGTTCTTAGAGACTTAACCGGTAATGAGACCTTAGGTATGGACTAGTTGGATCATGAGACTTACCCGGTAATTGGTCCCATTTTAGAAACACTTAATCCCAACATGTCATAATCAATCCAAAGAATGAATAGATAACTTGAGTTCTAAGCCATAACCGGAATTTCCAACCCCTAGAATCCGTTTTCCTTCTCTCTCGATCACATCTTGTTCGATTTGTTTATTTGTGCCGATTTTTCCGATTGAGTTTGATTTGGTTGTTTGCATGAGTTGTGATCTTTAATTTGATCATTTAAAACCAACAAAAACAATTTGCGATTTCTTCCTTTCCTTGCTTAGATTAGACCTTGCTAAATTCAATCACAACTTAGTTCGATTTCACCTTAGTCTTTGAGTTCGACCTTGGAGTACTTATCTTTCTACATTCGTCCCGTACACTGCGGGTGCGCTAAGAATTAGGATAATTATAACAAGTATAAATTTAAGACTTATTGCGTACACACTCTCTAGCGTAACAAGTGGCTAATCTCTTTGTGTGATTCTAGGGTGATTGGCTTAAGGTTGTGGGAAAAACAATGATAGAATAATCTTAGATTCCTGTAGGACCCTGAAAGTTCGAGTCTTTAACCTTAACCCTAAGCATCTCGCTCAGTCGATGAACATCTCGGCCGGGGTGGAATTTGGCTGACCGAGGTGACTTATCTGATCCGAAACTGAGAGTTAAGTGTTAGAGTTTGCCAAATCCTATTCTTATTACACCTTTCCTGGTTCAATGCAAGCCTAGGATGAGACTTACCCGGTGATTCCTTAGATTGTGTACCTAAGATCATAAGTGTAGGTAATAAAGGTTTGTCCTTTATTGGGGTTTGAGTGTGCTTTCATCCCATCTTTGTGAGTTAGCCTGAGACTTACCCGGTAAAGGTTGATTCTATTCCCTTAGATGGTGTGTTAGTTTGAGGTTATAATTCTTTATCTTGATTCCTTGAGACTTACCCGGTAATAGGATTTACGGTTTAGAATTAGTGAGTAGTGAGACTTACCCGGTGATCTATTCCACTTTAGTAACACCTTCCCCATGCAAAAATCTCAGCTTTGTCCGCTTATCTTTAGATCTTGAGTTGGAACCACAACTAGATGCTTTAATCCCTAGAATTGCATATTTCCTTTATTGACTTCTTATTCATCTTTGATTGTTTTAATTGCTATTGTGGTTAGTGATTGCTTAAGCATACCGTAATTGGACTTTGTTTCACTAAGTCCCTGTGATCGACCCCTGAAATTCCTTGCTTTTTACTACGATTGACCCGTACACTACGGGTTCACATCCTTGTTTTGAGCTTACGTCTAGGGTTATAAATTTAAAGCTTGCACACACCGTTTGGAGCGAACAAGTTTTTGGCGCCGTTGCCGGGGACTTGGTCTAGACCGAGCCGGTTACGGTTTGCTCTTGGGGCACTTGCCCCCGTGTCTACTAACCACTCTACTTGAGTGACTTTTGCAGGTTCTTTCTTAGGTTTATGCGAAGAACCCGCACTGGGAAGGAAGTCGTTCCTTACGATCCCGAACCAGAAAAGACATACAAACGACGCTTAAGAGAAACGAAGATGGCCCACCAAGACAATCGCGATCTTGAGGCCGAGTTGAAAGAGGCGCTAGAGCTGCTACGCCTCAGCAGGGAAGAATTAAGGCAGGAAAGAGAAGAAACTCGCACCAGGACTGAAGCGATCAAAGCTGACATGGCAGCTTTACGAGATCAGTTTCTACCTCGACCGAAGGAAGATCCCGTTCCAGATCCTCGACCGATCCAGGTCCCAGTCGCTGACCCTCGACCGAGGCAGGTCCCAATACCTGACGCCCCGGCCGAGATGCTTCCTCCTCGGATGCCAGTCCGAGGTGTTCTTCTTGCAGGAATCCCACAAACCCTAGGTCAAAGGATGGACCCTAATCAACAACTGAGGCGTCCAGGAGTTAACCTAGGAGATCCAGCGGACCATGACAATGAACTTCGACCACAAGTTCTATCCATGATTCGCCAATGCCAGTTCGGAGGGCTAGAGAAGGAATCACCACATCAACATCTTCAAAACTATGAGATCTTGATGGAGACCTTGAGACCCTCGAGGATTGAAAATAACAACTACAAGCTAAGACCTTTTTACTTTTCTTTAAAAGATAGAGATCTTACTTGGTATCAATCTCTTCCTCCAGGAAAAATTAGCACATGGGAGGAGATGACTACGGAATTCTTGACCAAATTCTTCCCCCCTTCAAAGACAGCTGAAATGAGAGGGAAGATCAACGCTTTCATTATGAAAGACAAGGAGAGCTTGTCCAAGTCATGGGAGCGGTTCAAGGACATTCTTTTGGATTGCCCACATCATGGGATTCCAAAGTTAGAGTTATTGGAGATATACTTCAAGGGACAGGACGGAAGCACCCAGTTCAACCTCCAACTACTCTCCGCCGGTACCTTCATGGACATGGCGATTGACGAAGCTTGGGACTTCATCGAGAAGCAAGCTTTGCATATGGAGAAGTACACTCATCAAGGAGCTGAAGGTGGAGTTAAAAGAGTTAACTTCCAAGAAACTCAGCCCAACAACAATCAACTCACATCTTTGAAGAATGACGTGAAGCAATTGAAGGAACTCTTGGTTGCTCAAACCAAGAAGGAAGAGCAAGGACAAAGGAACAACAACAACGGATACCGTAACAACAACAACGGTTCCCAGAACAACAATTACAACAACAACAATAGAGGATCCAATAGCAACAATTGGAGGGCGAACAACCAAAATTCTGGTAACAATCATTCAAACTCCAACTCAAACGATTCCTCTAATCATTTCCTCTCTTCCCCTTCTTCTTCTTCTACTCCATTAAAGAGCTAGGGGCAAGGATCTAGTTCGTCTCAGCCGGAAAAGAAAGACGCAGTTCTGGAGGCTATCTTGATCAATCTTAATGCTATGGAGACTTCTATGACTTCATTTTCGAAGGCCCAAAAAGCCTTTGAACAACAACTTGCAAGTAGGGCGAATGAAGCGCCAAGAGATCCAGGGAAGCTGCAGATCCAGTGCCTCGGTCGGTGCCAGTACCGACGAAGACCACCTCGGTCCAGATGCAGTCGAAGAACACGTCGACCGAGATGCCAACCGAGGTGGAGCCACAGAAAGCGGAGGGGAAAACTGAAGTCTATGTTCCACCTCCTGCATACAAACCACCACTTCCATTCCCCCAATCAAGGGCCAGAGCACATCTAGACAAGCACTTTGGTAAGTTCCTTGACTTCATGAATAAACTGCACATTAACATTCCTTTCCTTGATGCTATTCTAGGAATGCCCGCCTATGGGAAGTTCTTGAAGGAGATCCTATCAAGGAAGAGGAAACTGGAAGATTTTGGTGAAGTTAGGATGACATCTAAATCCTCGGAGCTCATACAAATCGTGAAGGAGAAGATGCCACCTAAATTGAGAGATCCCGGCTCATTCTGCATTCCCATTCAAGTTGGGGATGTTACTTGTGAAGCCCTTTGTGATCTAGGAGCCAGCGTGAGCATCATTCCGTTGAAGCTATGTGTGAAGATCGGACTTGGAGAGCCCAAGCCGGTCAAGATTCGACTATACATGGCGGATCGCTCCATCACCCATCCCGTGGGCATCTTGGAGGACGTTCCGGTCAAGTTAGGTAACTTCTATTTACCTATAGATTTTGTTGTACTTGACATTCCCGCAGATTATCCTGTTCCTATTATTCTCGGGAGGCCATTTCTAGCAACTTCGGGTTGCAACGTGGATTGCAAGAACGCCAAGTTGAAATTCAACATTGGCAGCGATGAGGTGGAGTTCGCATTACTTGCAGCCATGAAAGGGGAGCAGCTGAGCGATGATATCTTCAACATCTACGATGAAGAAGAATCAAGAGAATTGGTGAACTCTATCCTTATTAACGATCCACTCGAAAGAGTTATTAGTTTCAGTTTAATGGAGGAAGGTATAGATGCTTCTTGTGATGCAGATATACGGAGCTTAAAAGCACTGGAAGAAGATCCAGGAGCTAAAACTGAGAAGCTAATCCAGGAGACGAAGATCTCCAGTTTCGGTTCCGGGGACTAGGTCTAGATTGAGTCTATTTTGTGATTGATTCTTGTGTCTTTGCTTTTCAGGACATCTACTTCTCTTTAGGTGTATGCGAAGATCTCGTGGCAAGGATCTAGCTCCATTCGATCCCGAACCGGAGAAAACCCTTCGATCTAGATCTAAGAACATCCGAAAAGAGAGAGAGATGGCCGGTAGAAATCTTCAAGCCGAATTGGATGAAGCCTTAGAGCAAATAAGGCTTAGAGATGAACTCTTGGAGGAAGAAAGGAGACTTGTCAATGAGAGGCAAGAAGAAACAAGGAGGGAGATTGAAGAGATTAGGCAAGCCCTTGTCCAAGGAGAGCTTAATCGCCGACAACCTCCACCACCTCCACCACAACCGCAGCCGGCGGCCAATGTTAGGGTTGTTCCCATTGCTATTGAGGAGCCACAAACCCTAGGGAGATGCATGGATCCGGCACAAAGAGCACACCGACCGGGTGTGAATCTAGGAGATCCCGCTACCCACAACTATGAGCTCCGCCCTCAAGTTCTTCAAATGATCCGGCACAATCAATTTGGAGGGATGGAAGGAGAGTCTCCTCATCAACACTTGATGAATTATGAGATCTTGATGGAGACTCTTAGACCACCAAGATTGGAGAGCAACAACCATAAGCTAAGAGCCTTTTCCTTCTCTCTTAAGGACAAAGCCTTGGCTTGGTATCAATCTATTCCGCAAGGGCGAGTTGGAACTTGGGAAGAGATGACAACCGAGTTCTTGACCAAATTTTTCCCACCTTCCAAGACCACCGAATTAAGAGGAAAGATCAATGCCTTTGTGATGAGGGATAGAGAAAGTTTGTTCAAGTCTTGGGAGAGATTTAAGGACCTTCTCCTAGATTGTCCACACCATGGCATACCAAAGATTGAGCTATTAGAAATCTACTTCAAGGGGCTTGATGAGGATAGTCAATTCAAACTTCAATCTCTTTCCGGTGGGACATTTATGGAGAAGCATGTAGATGATGCTTGGGAGTTTGTGGAGAAGCAAGCTCTAGTGATTGAAAAGTACTCTCATAGGAAGAGCGAAGGAAGAAAGGCGGGAGCGTATGAGGTGAGTGAAGTCACCATGAGCAATTTCAAGCTTGACGCCATCAACAACGAGTTGAAATCCTTGAGAGAGTTATGTACTACCACCTTGAAGAGCCAAGCAACTCCTCAAGCACCTCCAAGAGCTAACTTGTCTTCCAAGGAGGAGAATGTAAATTATATGGGAAGGGGCAACTTCAACAATTACCAAGGCCCAAGAAATTTCAACAACAACCGGCAATTCAACAATTACCGGCCAAACCACAACCATCCCGGATTTTCTTACTCTAATCCGGATGGAGCCTTGAACCCTCCCGCCTCCACAAGTGCAACTCCACCACAAAGAGCTTCACAAGAACCTCCACCCGGTTTTACTCAACCTTCAAAAGATAGGACCGAAGTCATGTTTGAACAATTGCTAGGAAGATTGAGTGGACTTGAGAGCACCGTCACTTCAATTTCTAAGGCTCAAAAAGTCTTGGAAGCACAAGTCTTTCAAAAGGCGGGAGAAGCACATAGAGATCCGGGAAAGCTTCCCGGAAGAACCGAAGACAACCCAAGAGGTCAAGTTTTGGCTATCACAACAAGGAGTGGGTTGAGTATGAAGGATCCTTTGCCCAAGGACCAAGCTAAGGGGAGTCAAGTAGTGGTAGAAGAAGGAAGAAAGCATGAAGATGGAGGGAAGAGCAAGGATTTAGAGCCAACTTATGTGGCACCGCCTCCATACAAGCCACCACTACCGTTCCCACAATCAAGAGCAAGGGCTCGTTTGGACAATCACTTTGGTAAGTTCCTTGAACTAATGTCCAAGTTACATATTAACATTCCGTTCATGGATGCCATCTTAGGAATGCCGGCATACGGAAAGTTCTTGAAGGAAATACTCTCCAACAAAAGGAAGTTGGAAGAGTATGGGGAGATTAGGATGACCAAGAGATCCTCGGAGTTGATCCAAACAATGAAGGAAGCAATGCCTCCCAAGCTAAGGGATCCGGGCTCTTTTTGCGTTCCAATTGGAGTAGGAGATGTGAAGTACGAAGCCCTTTGTGATCTTGGGGCGAGTGTAAGCATCATACCGCTTGCACTTAGTAACAAGGTCGGGCTAGGAGAGCCAAAACCGGTCAAGATGACCCTCTATATGGCGGACCGATCCATCACTCACCCGGTTGGGATTCTTGAAGACATTCCGGTGCAATTGGGAGGATTCTATGTACCTATCGACTTTGTAGTGTTGGACATTCCGGCGGATTATCCGGTTCCCATCATCCTAGGAAGACCTTTCCTAGCCACATCCGGATGTTTAGTGGATTGCAAGAACGGGACTCTCTCCTTCAATATTGGAGAGGAGAACATCAAGTTCAAGCTGTCCACAATGATGAAATGGCCAACCCTAGATGAGGATATCTTCAACATAGTCGAGCAAGAAGAATCTAGAGAAATGGTGAGCTCGATTTTGATCAAGGATCCCTTGGAAAAGGTTCTCACCTTGAGTATGATGGAGGAAGACATTGAGGAAAATTGCAATGAAGAGATCAAGGCCTTGGAGGCGTTGGAAGAGGAGCCAAGGGTTGGATTTGAGAGCCATGAAGAAATTGTGAACAGCTGCAAGTTCCACGGCCGAGATTTAAGAACCACGGCCGTCAAACTCTCTGGACAACTCCGAGAAACAAGCCTGGAAGGAACCACGGCCGTGGAAGTTGAACCAACCGTAATCCCAACCGTGGTTTCCCCTGAATCAGCTCTTAATGATGATCAAGCTTCTAGGAGTCAAGGGGAGTCTTCATTTGCTTTGGATTCATCTCATCCAACCTTATTTGGATCATCTTCAACCGAAAAAGGTCCTCCCTCACTTGAACTCAAACCTCTTCCCTCTCATTTAAAGTATGCATTCCTTGGTGACAATTCTACATATCCGGTGATTGTTAATGCATGCTTGAGTGATGATGAACTTGCTAAATTGCTGCATGAATTAAGATTGCATAGGAAAGCCATTGGATATACTATTGATGATTTGGTTGGCATTAAGCCATCTTTGTGCATGCATAAGATAATGATGAAAGATAACCACAAACCCTCTATTGAACATCAAAGGAGATTGAATCCTATAATGAAAGAGGTGGTCAAAAAGGAAATCATTAAGTTGCTAGATGCGGGAATTATCTACCCTATCTCGGATAGTAAGTGGGTTAGCCCCGTTCATGTGGTACCTAAGAAGGGTGGAATGACGGTAGTAACTAATGAGAACAATGAATTAATACCAACTAGGACGGTCACGGGATGGAGAATGTGTATAGATTATAGGAAATTGAACATGGCCTCTAGGAAAGATCACTTTCCCCTCCCCTTCATTGACCAAATGCTAGAAAGATTAGCTCAACATTCTCACTTTTGCTACCTAGATGGGTATAGTGGATTCTTCCAAATCCCTATCCACCCCGATGACCAAGAGAAAACAACTTTTACATGTCCATGGGGTACATTTGCATATAGGAGAATGCCATTTGGGTTGTGTAATGCACCCGCCACCTTCCAAAGGTGTATGATGGCTATCTTTTCGGAATATATAGAAAATATCATGGAGGTGTTCATGGATGATTTCTCTGTTTATGGTTCTTCTTTTGATGATTGCTTGGCTAACTTGTCATTAGTATTACAAAGATGTGAGGAGACAAATCTTGTCTTAAATTGGGAGAAATGCCACTTCATGGTAAGTGAAGGTATTGTGTTAGGACACTTGGTGTCTAACCGTGGCATTGAGGTTGACAGGGCTAAGATTGAAACGATAGAGAAGTTGCCACCACCTACCTCGGTGAAGGGGGTAAGGAGTTTCTTAGGGCATGCCGGTTTCTACCGGAGGTTTATTCAAGATTTCTCTAAAATTTCTAAGCCTCTAACTAACCTACTAATGAAGGATGTTGATTTTGTCTTTTCCAAGGATTGTCTTGAAGCGTTTTGTAGGTTGAAGAACGCCTTGATCTCCGCACCTATCATGCAACCTCCGGATTGGAGTCTACCATTCGAGATCATGTGCGATGCAAGTGATGTGGCCGTTGGAGCTGTTTTGGGGCAAAGGAAAGAAGGGCGCACTCATGCTATTTACTATGCTAGCAAGACACTAGATGATGCCCAACTCAATTATGCTACTACCGAGAAGGAGTTATTAGCGGTGGTGTATGCATTTGAGAAGTTCCGCTCGTACCTTGTTGGAGCAAAGGTCATAGTTTACACGGATCATGCGGCGATCCGTTATCTACTTACGAAGAAGGATGCCAAGCCAAGATTGATTCGGTGGATCCTTCTTCTTCAAGAGTTTGATTTGGAGATAAGAGATAAGAAGGGATCCGAGAACTCGGTGGCGGATCACCTTAGTAGACTCCCACCATTGGAGCTTGGGAAAGACAACATCCCAATAGATGATTCATTCCGGGATGAGCAATTGCAATTGGTGGAAGAATGCCTATTCCAAGTGGCTAGAGGAAGTGAACCGTGGTATGCCGACATTGTGAATTACTTGGTGTGTGAGGAGGTGCCTACCGGACTAACGTATGCACAAAGGAAAAAGTTCTTCAACGATGTAAGGCATTACTATTGGAGCGAGCCACTTCTATTCAAGAGAGGCCCGGATGGGGTGCTTAGAAGATGCATACCGGAGGATGAAGTGGAGTGTGTGATCCGGCATTGTCACTCTTTACCATGTGGAGGCCATGCTAGCTCACACAAAACGTGTGCCAAGGTATTACAATCCGGTTTTTATTGGCCTAACTTGTTTAGAGATGTGCAAAGTTTTGTAGCGGCATGTGATGCTTGCCAAAGAACGGGGAACATCTCAAGGAGGAATGAAATGCCCTTGAACAACATCCAAGAAGTTGAGATTTTTGATGTGTGGGGTGTAGACTTCATGGGACCATTCCCTTCTTTATGTGGAAATCTATTTATCCTATTGGCGGTGGACTATGTGTCAAGATGGGTAGAGGCAATCGCCTCTCCCACGAATGATGCCAAGGTGGTAGTGCGGTTCTTCAACCGAGTGATCTTCCCTAGGTTTGGAACACCAAGGGTGATCATTAGTGATGGAGGGAAGCACTTCACAAATAGGAACTTTGGAGCACTTTTGGCCAAGTATGGGGTGACTCACAAAGTGGCAACACCTTACCACCCCCAAACTAGTGGTCAAGTGGAGATCTCCAACTGTGAGATTAAAGCCATACTCGAGAAGACGGTGTCTAGGACAAGGAAGGATCGGGCCATGAAGCTCAATGACGCACTATGGGCATATAGAACCGCCTTCAAGACACCTATTGGCACCACTCCCTACAAGTTGGTCTATGGCAAGTCTTGCCATCTTCCGGTGGAAATGGAGCATAGAGCTTATTGGGCCATTAAGTGGCTAAACTTTGACCTCAAGGAGGCGGGAGAAAAGAGATTGCTTGATATCAATGCACTTGAGGAACTCCGGTTGGAAGCTTATGAGAATGCCCGGATCTACAAGGAGAGAACCAAAAGGTGGCATGACAAGAGAATCATTCCAAAGGAGTTGAGTGAAGGAGATCTTGTCCTTCTCTTCAACTCAAGGCTAAGACTCTTTCCCGGAAAGCTCAAATCAAGATGGACCGGGCCATATGTGGTGAAGAAAATCTTTCCCCATGGAGCTATTGAGATAGGAGGGGAGCATTGTGGAGATTTCAAAGTAAACGGGCATCGCTTGAAGAAATACATTCCGGGAGCACCGGTAGACATGATTGCCCCACTTCACCTTGCATAAACACTCCCGAGTTTGGTCAAGCTAATGACCTTAAAGAAGCGCTTGGTGGGAGGCAACCCATCGGTAACATTTTTCCTCATTTTAGCTTAGATTTTTCTGTTTTTGTGTGCTTTGTGTGTTTTGTCTATTTTATGTGTGCTAGAACATTAGTGGCATTGGAAGCCTTTCTTGGAAATGATGATGATGAAACCCTCACCAATTATGGGTGGAGCGGACGCGGAACTTGGACGGCTAGCGGTGCCTAGCGCGGGTTTCAAAGCTTGAAGGATGTTTAGAGCTCCCTACCATGGTTGAAAGGATCATCCAACATCAATCCTCTTGAGAATTCCCAAATACCAAAGAAAACCATTTTACATTGTGAGAACCTTCTTTCACTCTCTTTACTTGAATACCACATTGGGGACAATGTGTTTCTAAGTATGGGGTGGGGTTTGCATGATCCTTTGCATGATAAGCATCTAGGATAGTTTAATATTTGCACATGTCTTGCATTGTACATACTTAAATCGAAAATCCCATAAAAATCAGAAAATTTTAAAAAAAATTTTTTGTGCTTTCTAGGCTTGGATATGATCCTAATGATGAAAACTTGTCTTGTGATTGGCTATGAATGGCCTTATGTGTTAAATTGATAAATACATATGTGGACTTGAACTACTTCTCTTGAATTCCATGAATGACTTGAGAGCATGATGATTGCCTAGAATGGATTGAGTATTGAAAATCGAAATTACACGATAGTTCTTGCATACCATCTAGGAATGAATAAGGCATTTCATTTTTCTCTACTTCTCATCTTGATCATGATTGCTTCAGCACCTCAATTGATATAAATTTTACCTCCTTTTAAACCCATCCGGGAATAGGAGCATGCTAGTGTGTTTGAATGTGTGAAAAGCAAGTGCGGGGTGAAGGTGTAATGAAAAGAATGTCATGAATAGAATGCTGAAATTATTGTGGAAGTGTAGCCAAAATAGGTTTGGGGGCGTTGGTTTAAATGACAAGTAACTCGGTACACTTCACATGATCGGGTGTTGGTGCCTTGCCAAAGTCAAATGAACCAATAGCCCTAACGAGCTTTGGTATGTGTGCCCGGTGTGGATGCACCTCGAAAAAGAGAAAAAGCCCGAGGATGGCTAATCACCGAGGTTTCGGCTATTGTACACCAATGCCATTGTCTCAAAAATGAATCAAAGAAAAAGAAAAGAAAGGAAGATAGGGAAAAATATGCACTTGGGGGAAGTTGATCGAGGACAAGGAGTGAAGTTAGTTCCATTCCCGGATTAGCATCACACACCTAGAAAATTCCCCTCCCAACTACAACGTTTCTTGGCCTTTTATGTCACAAGCCCTTATGACCTACTTGCATGTTTGTAAGACTTAGTAGTCTAGATTGGATAGACTCTTGATCTTCTTGACATATCCGTCCTCCCAACTCATGCATGTCTTTGAGTTAAGTACAATTGTCTTTCCATGACTTTATCATTTGATACATAATTGCTTATTCAATTGCCATTGATCATGACTATGAAGGTGATCCAATAGTAGAAGCACAAAACCAAAAAAAAGATTTTACCATTTTTTTCTGCATACATAAATCATGTCATCTCGTAGTCTATAGTTGGGAATTTGCTCGGGGACGAGCAAACCTTAAGTATGGGGTATTTTGATAACACGATTTATAGCATAGTTTTAGGTGCACATTTAGGTAGAATTCTCGCTCAATCATGCATTATCTAGCACTAGTCCAATGCATTTTGCACTCAAAACATGTATTTTGTCGAGATAGACGTCTACACGGACTTGTGTGCGTTTTGTAGGTATTTCGGGAAGTTTCGAACTTAAACAATGCGTTCGAGGGACGCTCATTCAGAGGACTCGTTCCCAACTCATTAGAGCACAAAGAATGACTCAAGGAACCTTGCAAACAAAGGCCATGCACCAAACCACAGCCTAATGATCCAAAACAAAGTTTCTGCACAGAATCACGGTCATCTGAAAGACCACGGCCGTGGAAACAACCGTGGAATTTGCAAGATTCTCGTGACAGCTGTGCCACGACTCTCATGGCCAGCTCATGAAGAAATTGGTTATAAAAGTGGTCCTTGATAGTTGTTAGAGGCAGCTGGGATTTTTGGGTAGTTTGAGAGCAGCTCACACACTCTCCATTTTTCTTTCACAAAATATATTCCAAGAGGAAGAAGGATTTTTTCTAGGAAGGAAAGTGCAAGAAGAAGAAGAAAGGAGCCATTGCCATTGAAGAGAAGAGGAGAAGACACACCTAACTCTTGTATTTCGGATTTATTTCTAGAAGTTTTTGAACCCTTGAACCTTCCTTTGGAAGGGTTGTAAGTCGTTCTAATTCAATCTTCAGATTTGGATTGTGTTTGGAGTTTATTTGTTCATCTTCTTTCTCCCATTTTTCTTGCTATGGAGATTATGAATTTATGCTTGTTTGTTTTGAATTCCAATATGAATGTTGTAGGCTAGATTGATGTGATTCTAGGGTTAGGAAGGGATGGTTATGGCTAGATCTATGATAGGATGAACTTAGCTTTACCTTTGGATGATTTTTGTTTATGGACGTAGCTACTGTTAGGAATCACGGGTAGTTCTTGAAGAACCACGGCCGTGGTTTCTGTAGAACGAACCGTGATTTTCCTGATTCGAAGGATCTGACCTTAGGTTCATAAAATTTGTTGAAACCCTAAGTTTTTGCTGAGTTTAACCTACCCTAGGGTGTCCTAGTGTAGAGACTAAGTGTTAGGAGAGACTTACCCGGTAATCCTTACCCTTAGAATCTAGAATAGCAAAACCGTAGGTAATGGTGAGCCTAATAAGCCGCCGTTGGATTAATGGTGCTAGGATAGTTGATTAGGACTTCCCTTTCCGAGACTTACCCGGTAAGGATAGGTTAGATCCCTAATTAAACAATCCGGTTTGTGTTAAATTCCTATCCTTAGGTTCTTAGAGACTTAACCGGTAATGAGACCTTAGGTATGGACTAGTTGGATCATGAGACTTACCCGGTAATTGGTCCCATTTTAGAAACACTTAATCCCAACATGTCATAATCAATCCAAAGAATGAATAGATAACTTGAGTTCTAAGCCATAACCGGAATTTCCAACCCCTAGAATCCGTTTTCCTTCTCTCTCGATCACATCTTGTTCGATTTGTTTATTTGTGCCGATTTTTCCGATTGAGTTTGATTTGGTTGTTTGCATGAGTTGTGATCTTTAATTTGATCATTTAAAACCAACAAAAACAATTTGCGATTTCTTCCTTTCCTTGCTTAGATTAGACCTTGCTAAATTCAATCACAACTTAGTTCGATTTCACCTTAGTCTTTGAGTTCGACCTTGGAGTACTTATATTTCTACATTCGTCCCGTACACTGCGGGTGCGCTAAGAATTAGGATAATTATAACAAGTATAAATTTAAGACTTATTGCGTACACACTTTCTAGCGTAACAAGTGGCTAATCTCTTTGTGTGATTCTAGGGTGATTGGCTTAAGGTTGTGGGAAAAACAATGATAGAATAATCTTAGATTCCTGTAGGACCCTGAAAGTTCGAGTCTTTAACCTTAACCCTAAGCATCTCGCTCAGTCGATGAACATCTCGGCCGGGGTGGAATTTGGCTGACCGAGGTGACTTATCTGATCCGAAACTGAGAGTTAAGTGTTAGAGTTTGCCAAATCTTATTCTTATTACACCTTTCCTTGTTCAATGCAAGCCTAGGATGAGACTTACCCGGTGATTCCTTAGATTGTGTACCTAAGATCATAAGTGTAGGTAATAAAGGTTTGTCCTTTATTGGGGTTTGAGTGTGCTTTCATCCCATCTTTGTGAGTTAGCCTGAGACTTACCCGGTAAAGGTTGATTCTATTCCCTTAGATGGTGTGTTAGTTTGAGGTTATAATTCTTTATCTTGATTCCTTGAGACATACCCGGTAATAGGATTTACGGTTTAGAATTAGTGAGTAGTGAGACTTACCCGGTGATCTATTCCACTTTAGTAACACCTTCCCCATGCAAAAATCTCAGCTTTGTCCGCTTATCTTTAGATCTTGAGTTGGAACCACAACTAGATGCTTTAATCCCTAGAATTGCATATTTCCTTTATTGACTTCTTATTCATCTTTGATTGTTTTAATTGCTATTGTGGTTAGTGATTGCTTAAGCATACCGTAATTGGACTTTGTTTCACTAAGTCCCTGTGATCGACCCCTGAAATTCCTTGCTTTTTACTACGATTGACCCGTACACTACGGGTTCACATCCTTGTTTTGAGCTTACGTCTAGGGTTATAAATTTAAAGCTTGCACACACCGTTTGGAGCGAACAAGTTTTTGGCGCCGTTGCCGGGGACTTGGTCTAGACCGAGCCGGTTACGGTTTGCTCTTGGGGCACTTGCCCCCGTGTCTACTAACCACTCTACTTGAGTGACTTTTGCAGGTTCTTTCTTAGGTTTATGCGAAGAACCCGCACTGGGAAGGAAGTCGTTCCTTACGATCCCGAACCAGAAAAGACATACAAACGACGCTTAAGAGAAACGAAGATGGCCCACCAAGACAATCGCGATCTTGAGGCCGAGTTGAAAGAGGCGCTAGAGCTGCTACGCCTCAGCAGGGAAGAATTAAGGCAGGAAAGAGAAGAAACTCGCACCAGGACTGAAGCGATCAAAGCTGACATGGCAGCTTTACGAGATCAGTTTCTACCTCGACCGAAGGAAGATCCCGTTCCAGATCCTCGACCGATCCAGGTCCCAGTCGCTGACCCTCGACCGAGGCAGGTCCCAATACCTGACGCCCCGGCCGCGATGCTTCCTCCTCGGATGCCAGTCCGAGGTGTTCTTCTTGCAGGAATCCCACAAACCCTAGGTCAAAGGATGGACCCTAATCAACAACTGAGGCGTCCAGGAGTTAACCTAGGAGATCCAGCGGACCATGACAATGAACTTCGACCACAAGTTCTATCCATGATTCGCCAATGCCAGTTCGGAGGGCTAGAGAAGGAATCACCACATCAACATCTTCAAAACTATGAGATCTTGATGGAGACCTTGAGACCCTCAAGGATTGAAAATAACAACTACAAGCTAAGACCTTTTTACTTTTCTTTAAAAGATAGAGATCTTACTTGGTATCAATCTCTTCCTCCAGGAAAAATTAGCACATGGGAGGAGATGACTACGGAATTCTTGACCAAATTCTTCCCCCCTCAAAGACAGCTGAAATGAGAGGGAAGATCAACGCTTTCATTATGAAAGACAAGGAGAGCTTGTCCAAGTCATGGGAGCGGTTCAAGGACATTCTTTTGGATTGCCCACATCATGGGATTCCAAAGTTAGAGTTATTGGAGATATACTTCAAGGGACAGGACGGAAGCACCCAGTTCAACCTCCAACTACTCTCCGCCGGTACCTTCATGGACATGGCGATTGACGAAGCTTGGGACTTCATCGAGAAGCAAGCTTTGCATATGGAGAAGTACACTCATCAAGGAGCTGAAGGTGGAGTTAAAAGAGTTAACTTCCAAGAAACTCAGCCCAACAACAATCAACTCACATCTTTGAAGAATGACGTGAAGCAATTGAAGGAACTCTTGGTTGCTCAAACCAAGAAGGAAGAGCAAGGACAAAGGAACAACAACAACGGATACCGTAACAACAACAACGGTTCCCAGAACAACAATTACAACAACAACAATAGAGGATCCAATAGCAACAATTGGAGGGCGAACAACCAAAATTCTGGTAACAATCATTCAAACTCCAACTCAAACGATTCCTCTAATCATTTCCTCTCTTCCCCTTCTTCTTCTTCTACTCCATTAAAGAGCTAGGGGCAAGGATCAAGTTCGTCTCAGCCGGAAAAGAAAGACGCAGTTCTGGAGGCTATCTTGATCAAGCTTAATGCTATGGAGACTTCTATGACTTCATTTTCGAAGGCCCAAAAAGCCTTTGAACAACAACTTGCAAGTAGGGCGAATGAAGCGCCAAGAGATCCAGGGAAGCTGCAGATCCAGTGCCTCGGTCGGTGCCAGTACCGACGAAGACCACCTCGGTCCAGATGCAGTCGAAGAACACTTCGACCGAGATGCCAACCGAGGTGGAGCCACAGAAAGCGGAGGGGAAAACTGAAGTCTATGTTCCACCTCCTGCATACAAACCACCACTTCCATTCCCCCAATCAAGGGCCAGAGCACATCTAGACAAGCACTTTGGTAAGTTCCTTGACTTGATGAATAAACTGCACATTAACATTCCTTTCCTTGATGCTATTCTAGGAATGCCCGCCTATGGGAAGTTCTTGAAGGAGATCCTATCAAGGAAGAGGAAACTGGAAGATTTTGGTGAGGATGACATCTAAATCTTCGGAGCTCATACAAATCGTGAAGGAGAAGATGCCACCTAAATTGAGAGATCCCGGCTCATTCTGCATTCCCATTCAAGTTGGGGATGTTACTTGTGAAGCCCTTTGTGATCTAGGAGCCAGCGTGAGCATCATTCCGCTGGAGCTATGTGTGAAGATCGGACTTGGAGAGCCCAAGCCGGTCAAGATTCGACTATACATGGCGGATCGCTCCATCACCCATCCCGTGGGCATCTTGGAGGACGTTCCGGTCAAGTTAGGTAACTTCTATTTACCTATAGATTTTGTTGTACTTGACATTCCCACAGATTATCCTGTTCCTATTATTCTGGGGAGGCCATTTCTAGCAACTTCGGGTTGCAACGTGGATTGCAAGAACGCCAAGTTGAAATTCAACATTGGCAGCGATGAGGTGGAGTTCGCATTACTTGCAGCCATGAAAGGGGAGCAGCTGAGCGATGATATCTTCAACATCTACGATGAAGAAGAATCAAGAGAATTGGTGAACTCTATCCTTATTAACGATCCACTCGAAAGAGTTATTAGTTTCAGTTTAACGGAGGAAGGTATAGATGCTTCTTGTGATGCAGATATACGGAGCTTAAAAGCACTGGAAGAAGATCCAGGAGCTAAAACTGAGAAGCTAATCCAGGAGACGAAGATCTCCAGTTTCGGTTCCAGTTGCAGTACCTCGACCGAGGCACTTTCTGGACTGAGCGAGGCGACCGAAGAACATCTCGGTCAACGCCTCTGCGCCTCGACCGAGGTCGATGGCGAGATGATGTCAAGTGAGACTACTGAGAATAATAAACTTCTTACTCCCTTCTCTGACATTCATCCTCAGTTGGTGGAACATTCCATCCACCAACTTTCTGATAATAAAGGACCTTGGTATGCTGATATTGTGAATTATCTTGTTTGCCAAGAAATACCGCCCGGATTGACGTACTCTCAAAAGAAGAGATTCTTCAAAGAAGTACGCCATTACTACTGGGACGAGCCGCTGCTATTCAAGCGCGGGCCGGATGGGATGCTTCGAAGATGCATTCCGGAAGATGAAGTTAATAGCGTTATACGGCATTGCCATTCACTTCCTTGTGGAGGACATGCTAGCACCGATAAAATATGCGCTAAGGTATTACGTTCCGGCTTCTTTTGGCCTACATTATTTAAGGATGTACAATCGTTTGTTGTCTCTTGTGATGCATGCCAAAGAACAGGAAATTTATCAAGGAGGAACGAAATGCCGCTTAATAACATTCAGGAGGTAGAAATCTTTGATGTATGGGGGATTGACTTCATGGGACCTTTCCCATCCTCCGGTGGAAACCTCTATATTTTTCTAGCAGTTGATTATGTCTCTAGATGGGTTGAAGCCATTGCTTCTCCCACTAATGACGCCAAGGTGGTTGTGAAGTTCTTAAACAGGACTATCTTTCCACGTTTTGGAACTCCAAGCATCATCATCAGCGATGGAGGAACGCATTTCATCAACCGGAAGTTCAAAGCACTTTTATCAAAGTATGGGGTAACCCACAAGGTATCAACCTCTTATCACCCTCAAACTAGTGGGCAGGTCGAGATCTCGAATAGAGAAATCAAAGCAATCTTGGAGAAGACCGTCTCTAGGACGAGGAAGGATTGGTCCATGAAATTGGGCGATGCTCTTTGGGCGTACAGGACCGCATTTAAGACTCCCATAGGTACCACCCCTTATAATTTGGTATATGGGAAGTCTTGCCATTTGCCCGTTGAGTTAGAACACAAAGCATATTGGGCGATCAAATGGTTGAACTTCGACATTAAGAAGGCCGGCGAGAAGCGGCTATTGGATATCAACGAGCTGGAGGAGCTGTGTTTGAACGCTTATGAGAATGCCAAAATCTACAAGGAGAGGACGAAGAAATGGCATGACAAGCGTATCATTCCAAAGGAGATTAACGAAGGAGACTTAGTTCTACTCTTCAACTCCCGCCTCCGCCTCTTTCCAAGTAAGTTAAAATCTAGATGGACCGGACCTTATGTTGTGAAACATGTTTTTCCTCATGGTGCAGTTGAGATATGGGGCGAAACGAGCGGAAGCTTCAAGGTCAACGGTCATAGACTTAAGAAGTACAAACCGGAAACTCCGGTTGAGGAGGTTGCACCAATATACCTCGTTTGAGACACATCATGGTCCAGCGAGCGACCTTAAACCAAGCGCTTCTTGGGAGGCAACCCAAGGTATTGCTTTCTTTTCCCTTTTTCTAGTCTAGCTTAGATAGTTTTTGCTTTTGCTTTGCTTTGTTTTGTTTTTGGCGTCCTAGACAGATAAACAGGAGACATCTAAGGAAGGAGCATAACTGGAAGGACAGAAGATCGAGAATTTGAGAAGACGAAGTTTGACTGAGGCATCTCAGTTGCCATCAGAGCACCTCGACCGAGATGATTCTTGAGCAACCGAGGCGACTAGGGTTTCTGAAGAACCACCTCGGTCCGTACCACCTCGGTCCAGTCGAGACCATCTCGACCGAGGTGACAGCAGTTCCAGAAAGGGTATAAAAGGGGTGAAATTTCTCTCTCTTCACTTTACCCAACCCTCCTCGACCACGGCAGCCCTTTCACCTCGCCTCCTTTGATTCTTGCTCGTTTTCGAAGATTTTCGCTTCCGAACTGCAATTAAGGCATAGAGGATCCCAATGCATCGTCGATCTGCGAAGAAATCGAACCGATTCCGCCGAACGAGGTAAAACAAAACCGAAACCCTACCTCGCTGTTTTCGCTTCGATTTGGGCTTTGGTTGCCCTTGCATTTGTTGAGAAAAGGCTTAAGTACCCCATAGGAAGCAGTTGTAGTGATTTTGGAGGAAAAGAACTGAATTTTCTGAGGAAATTAGAATCCAGTTTTCCGCCTCGGTCCAAACGAGCTGTGCCTCGGCCGAGATGATTCTTGAGTGTTGTCAGTTGACCGAGGTGACCTGACAGTGACATATTTTTGAAAATGAGTTCCGACAGACGTCTTGCCCTTAGAGATAGATCCTCCCCTTCCCCTTCTTCCTCTTCTTCCCGACCCTATCGCCCGGGGATCCATGAGCGACACCAGGTTGATTATGACCGAATTTCCGACCGTCCAGTGATTGCACCTCGCTTCCTGGACGTGTCTGCTTTTGATTGTCTCCATGTGGATGGAGACCTTAGACGGATGATATCCACAGTAGGGCTAGATCAGTTTACTGAGATCCGAGCCCCTGCCTATCTGGAGCCCACCTTAGAGTTTGTTAGCTCCTTCACCTACCTCCCCACAGAGCGATCTGTGAAGTACCGGTTGATAAACCGGAACTTCTTAGTGCCGCTAGAGTACTGGAGAGAGATTTTTGGTTTTCCTGAGCCGACAGTAGTTGACTTCCCGTCCCGATCTGTAGCTAGAGAGTTTTGGGGGTGGATTGCTCACGTGGTTGAGCATGCAGACAGATGGCGCCCTGGAGATTCCAGGGAGAAGGTCATCTTCCACTTAGCCTTTAGGTTAGCCCACCGGATCTTCAGTGAGACACTTCTGGCGCGTACTGAGACGCCCCAGAAGATCCGACAGGGGGAGCTTTTTAGTCTGTATTGCATGGTGACTGGAGGTATCCCGGACTTTGGCTTGATGTTGGCAGAGGATCTGCACAAGATCAAGGCCAAGGCGAAGGGAGACATCTGCTGCGGAGGACTTGTCACCCACATTGCCAGCTATCAGGACATGGATCTCAGTGCTTGCACTATGGTGGCGGCTGCCAAGCCGCTTGGGCTACAGGAGATGATCACTCGGCGGATTCTGGTTCCCCGAGGTCTGACTACACCGTACGTGGCCATGCCATGGGAGCTGACTGCACCACAAGGGATCTCAGTGCTTGCACTATGGTGGCGGCTGCCAAGCCGCTTGGGCTACAGGAGATGATCACTCGGCGGATTCTGGTTCCCCGAGGTCTGACTACACCGTACGTGGCCATGCCATGGGAGCTGACTGCACCACAAGGGATCAGGTGGTCTGCCCAGCTTTCTGTTTTTGACCCTCATTATTGGCAGACCGCTTGGGCTCCACTGATGGAGGATTACAGAGAGGCAGCAGTTGCCCCAGTTGAGGAGGAGGCAAATGATGAGGAGACGACTGATGATAGAGATGGTGGAGTCCCGATGGATACAGGGACGGATACTGCAGGGACGAGTGCACCAGTCATAGATCTGGATGATGAGGATACTGAGCCTACACCTGCCACTTCTCCAGTGAGACCTGCTAGGCGTACGACACGCCGACACAGAGATCCAGAGGCTCACCGTCGGATCGATGATCTGACGGATCAGGTTATTGATTCATATGCCGCTTTGTCACTGGATATCCGCGAGATGCAGGAGCGGCAACATAACCAGCACATGATGGCCCAGATCCAGCTTGAGCACGTCATGGGCTATCCGTTCGACCCGACCCAGTATCCGTATGTGCCACCACCACCACCACCGGATCGTGACTACTGAGAGCTGCAGGATTTTCTTTCTTATTTTTATGCAGTTCAGCTTATTATCCGGTGAGTATTTTATTCTCTTAGACTTATTTTGACCCACTGGGACAGTGTGTCCCAAGTATGGGGTATTTGTGTATTACTTGACACTTATTTGATGTATTACTCTATTTGACCGGATATTTATATTTATGCTTCACTTTTACATCTATATGTTTATTTGAGACTAAATGCATACCTACAGGTTAATTGATTGAGAAAAACGTCGAAACTGAAACAAAACTGGTTTAAAAAAAAACAAAAAAAAATTTTGACCTCGACCGGGACAGTTCTGGCCGAACGAGGTGTTTCACCTCGGTTGACCTAAGAACACCTCGACCGAGGTGAGTTAACTGAGAGTTTTCGAAAACGATTTTTGTGCTTCTTATCTGGATATGATCTCAGTGAAGATCTTGTTTACTGATTGGTTTTGAAATTCAATACGTGTTTGAAAGGTTTTATAATATGTTTAAGTTGCTAAATGCTTTGTTTGAAATTATTGGCATGTTTAATACTTGTTTTTATCCAAATTATGTTGAATTTGAAGGTTGACACCACATTATGAGTTCTCTCACTTTCTTCCTGGAAAGACCAAGGCAATTCATTCTTTTCTCTTCTTCTTCTTGATCATGCTTAACCCCTCATATACATTTTGCCTCCCTTTACCTATCCGGGAATTTGGAAGCAAGCGAAGTGGTGAAAGCAAGTAAAAGTTGAGAAGTGGGCTGGAAGTGAAAGTGTTAGAAAGTAATAATAGGTTTGGGGAAGTCAATCATGATGATGAGTAACTCGGCACCATTCACATAGCCGGGTGTTTGTGTCTTGCCAAAGTCGGATTGAGCGATATTCCTAACGGGTCATGGTATGTGCATCAAGGGTTTGATGCATCTCAAGAAATTGATGATTGCTGATTTCCTAGGCTTCGGTTATTGTGCACCTCTGTCCATGCATCCCAAAAAGTAAAGTAAAAGAAAAAGTGTGAAATAAGCAAAGCTTATTGGTGGAAGATGTTGAAAGTCAAAGTGAAAGTGAAGTATATCTTTTTCCCGGATTCTAGCACCACATTACCTTACATACATCCCTACCCTACACGTTTCTTGACCTTTCTTTTGGGAAGCCCTTGAGACCTTGAGCTTGTTGATTGACTTAGTGGTTTAAACTGGATTATGCATGATTAATTTCGATAATTATGACTTATTATGCATTCTATGATTTTATGCAAAGATGAACAACTTTCTTATATTTATAAAATGTTTTGATCATATTTTGATTTTTAAATTCCATGAAGTATTCTCTTAGAGTAATCTATGATTATGGCACACCATAAAAATGTTTTGAAAGACTTTTCATTGATCCTATTGACTCATAATTCATTCTATCTTGTCTTTTATATGCGAAACTTGCTTGGGGACAAGCAAGGGCTAAGTATGGGGTATTTTGATAGCATGAATTATAGTCTATATTTTGGGGTTTGTTTGGACGTTTTATCTTCAATAAAATGCATGTTTGCATGTATAATATGTGATTATGTTACCATTTCATCTACCTTTGCGGGAATCGAGGTCTACACCTAGTTTTGTTGTAATCGTAGGTAAAATGGCACGTTTTGCATCAAAAAGGAGCAAAAGGAGCTATGGAGTCATTGGAGCTACATCCAGGAACATAAGGAACCATCCAGGAAGCATAGCCATGGATTTAGGATTCACTTTGGACCAGATTTGAGAGATTTCACATTCAGTTGTGACTCACCTCGGTTGACCACAGATTCACCTCGACCGAGGTGATCCAGAGAAGTCGACTCGACCGAAGCGAACACCTAGGACGCGGCGAGAATATTTTATTCGTGGCTGAGATCTTTTATCTTTGGAAAGAGATCTTATATTTTTGGGCTTGGCTCCTGGAAGGAAGAGGATATACTAGATCATATATTTTACCTATTTTTATGGGAAGAGATCTTTCTAAGATATCTTATCTTTGGAGAGTTATTTTCCTATAAAAAGGGTCGGATTTCCCACAAATCCGGCATCCTGCATACGCTGCATACATCCGCTTACACCGAAATTCACCGCTGCAGTCATACTCCAGTTGGGAGATTTGAAGAACCTTTTTGAAGGTTGAAAAAGGAAGATTGTAGCTTTTATAGCTTTTTGAAGGGTTTTTTGTAAGATTATCTTAGATCCCCTTCCTTGTTGTCTTCCTTTGTTGGGTTTCTATCCAAGGAACGCTTTTGTTGTGATATTTGATTCAGTTATTGAAGTCTTTTCATTAAATTCTTCTTGTTCAAATATTCACCTTCTTCCCATATACTTGATTAATACTTTCATGATGATGAGTGGCTAATCTCTTTGTGTGATTCTAGGGTGATTGGCTTAAGGTTGTGGGAAAAACAATGATAGAATAATCTTAGATTCCTGTAGGACCGTGAAAGTTCGAGTCTTTAACCTTAACCCTAAGCATCTCGCTCAGTCGATGAACATCTCGGCCGGGGTGGAATTTGGCTGACCGAGGTGACTTATCTGATCCGAAACTGAGAGTTAAGTGTTAGAGTTTGCCAAATCCTATTCTTATTACACCTTTCCTGGTTCAATGCAAGCCTAGGATGAGACTTACCCGGTGATTCCTTAGATTGTGTACCTAAGATCATAAGTGTAGGTAATAAAGGTTTGTCCTTTATTGGGGTTTGAGTGTGCTTTCATCCCATCTTTGTGAGTTAGCCTGAGACTTACCCGGTAAAGGTTGATTCTATTCCCTTAGATGGTGTGTTAGTTTGAGGTTATAATTCTTTATCTTGATTCCTTGAGACTTACCCGGTAATAGGATTTACGGTTTAGAATTAGTGAGTAGTGAGACTTACCCGGTGATCTATTCCACTTTAGTAACACCTTCCCCATGCAAAAATCTCAGCTTTGTCCGCTTATCTTTAGATCTTGAGTTGGAACCACAACTAGATGCTTTAATCCTTAGAATTGCATATTTCCTTTATTGACTTCTTATTCATCTTTGATTGTTTTAATTGCTATTGTGGTTAGTGATTGCTTAAGCATACCGTAATTGGACTTTGTTTCACTAAGTCCCTGTGATCGACCCCTGAAATTCCTTGCTTTTTACTACGATTGACCCGTACACTACGGGTTCACATCCTTGTTTTGAGCTTACGTCTAGGGTTATAAATTTAAAGCTTGCACACACCGTTTGGAGCGAACAAGTTTTTGGCGCCGTTGCCGGGGACTTGGTCTAGACCGAGCCGGTTACGGTTTGCTCTTGGGGCACTTGCCCCCGTGTCTACTAACCACTCTACTTGAGTGACTTTTGTAGGTTCTTTCTTAGGTTTATGCGAAGAACCCGCACTGGGAAGGAAGTCGTTCCTTACGATCCCGAACCAGAAAAGACATACAAACGACGCTTAAGAGAAACGAAGATGGCCCACCAAGACAATCGCGATCTTGAGGCCGAGTTGAAAGAGGCGCTAGAGCTGCTACGCCTCAGCAGGGAAGAATTAAGGCAGGAAAGAGAAGAAACTCGCACCAGGACTGAAGCGATCAAAGCTGACATGGCAGCTTTACGAGATCAGTTTCTACCTCGACCGAAGGAAGATCCCGTTCCAGATCCTCGACCGATCCAGGTCCCAGTCGCTGACCCTCGACCGAGGCAGGTCCCAATACCTGACGCCCCGGCCGAGATGCTTCCTCCTCGGATGCCAGTCCGAGGTGTTCTTCTTGCAGGAATCCCACAAACCCTAGGTCAAAGGATGGACCCTAATCAACAACTGAGGCGTCCAGGAGTTAACCTAGGAGATCCAGCGGACCATGACAATGAACTTCGACCACAAGTTCTATCCATGATTCGCCAATGCCAGTTCGGAGGGCTAGAGAAGGAATCACCACATCAACATCTTCAAAACTATGAGATCTTGATGGAGACCTTGAGACCCTCAAGGATTGAAAATAACAACTACAAGCTAAGACCTTTTTACTTTTCTTTAAAAGATAGAGATCTTACTTGGTATCAATCTCTTCCTCCAGGAAAAATTAGCACATGGGAGGAAATGACTACGGAATTCTTGACCAAATTCTTCCCCCCCTCAAAGACAGCTGAAATGAGAGGGAAGATCAACGCTTTCATTATGAAAGACAAGGAGAGCTTGTCCAAGTCATGGGAGCGGTTCAAGGACATTCTTTTGGATTGCCCACATCATGGGATTCCAAAGTTAGAGTTATTGGAGATATACTTCAAGGGACAGGACGGAAGCACCCAGTTCAACCTCCAACTACTCTCCGCCGGTACCTTCATGGACATGGCGATTGACGAAGCTTGGGACTTCATCGAGAAGCAAGCTTTGCATATGGAGAAGTACACTCATCAAGGAGCTGAAGGTGGAGTTAAAAGAGTTAACTTCCAAGAAACTCAGCCCAACAACAATCAACTCACATCTTTGAAGAATGACGTTAAGCAATTGAAGGAACTCTTGGTTGCTCAAACCAAGAAGGAAGAGCAAGGACAAAGGAACAACAACAACGGATACCGTAACAACAACAACGGTTCCCAGAACAACAATTACAACAACAACAATAGAGGATCCAATAGCAACAATTGGAGGGCGAACAACCAAAATTCTGGTAACAATCATTCAAACTCCAACTCAAACGATTCCTCTAATCATTTCCTCTCTTCCCCTTCTTCTTCTTCTACTCCATTAAAGAGCTAGGGGCAAGGATCAAGTTCGTCTCAGCCGGAAAAGAAAGACGCAGTTCTGGAGGCTATCTTGATCAAGCTTAATGCTATGGAGACTTCTATGACTTCATTTTCGAAGGCCCAAAAAGCCTTTGAACAACAACTTGCAAGTAGGGCGAATGAAGCGCCAAGAGATCCAGGGAAGCTGCAGATCCAGTGCCTCGGTCGGTGCCAGTACCGACGAAGACCACCTCGGTCCAGATGCAGTCGAAGAACACTTCGACCGAGATGCCAACCGAGGTGGAGCCACAGAAAGCGGAGGGGAAAACTGAAGTCTATGTTCCACCTCCTGCATACAAACCACCACTTCCATTCCCCCAATCAAGGGCCAGAGCACATCTAGACAAGCACTTTGGTAAGTTCCTTGACTTGATGAATAAACTGCACATTAACATTCCTTTCCTTGATGCTATTCTAGGAATGCCCGCCTATGGGAAGTTCTTGAAGGAGATCCTATCAAGGAAGAGGAAACTGGAAGATTTTGGTGAGGATGACATCTAAATCCTCGGAGCTCATACAAATCGTGAAGGAGAAGATGCCACCTAAATTGAGAGATCCCGGCTCATTCTGCATTCCCATTCAAGTTGGGGATGTTACTTGTGAAGCCCTTTGTGATCTAGGAGCCAGCGTGAGCATCATTCCGCTGGAGCTATGTGTGAAGATCGGACTTGGAGAGCCCAAGCCGGTCAAGATTCGACTATACATGGCGGATCGCTCCATCACCCATCCCGTGGGCATCTTGGAGGACGTTCCGGTCAAGTTAGGTAACTTCTATTTACCTATAGATTTTGTTGTACTTGACATTCCCGCAGATTATCCTGTTCCTATTATTCTCGGGAGGCCATTTCTAGCAACTTCGGGTTGCAACGTGGATTGCAAGAACGCCAAGTTGAAATTCAACATTGGCAGCGATGAGGTGGAGTTCGCATTACTTGCAGCCATGAAAGGGGAGCAGCTGAGCGATGATATCTTCAACATCTACGATGAAGAAGAATCAAGAGAATTGGTGAACTCTATCCTTATTAACGATCCACTCGAAAGAGTTATTAGTTTCAGTTTAACGGAGGAAGGTATAGATGCTTCTTGTGATGCAGATATACGGAGCTTAAAAGCACTGGAAGAAGATCCAGGAGCTAAAACTGAGAAGCTAATCCAGGAGACGAAGATCTCCAGTTTCGGTTCCAGTTGCAGTACCTCGACCGAGGCACTTTCTGGACTGAGCGAGGCGACCGAAGAACATCTCGGTCAACGCCTCTGTGCCTCGACCGAGGTCGATGGCGAGATGATGTCAAGTGAGACTACTGAGAATAATAAACTTCTTACTCCCTTCTCTGACATTCATCCTCAGTTGGTGGAACATTCCATCCACCAACTTTCTGATAATAAAGGACCTTGGTATGCTGATATTGTGAATTATCTTGTTTGCCAAGAAATACCGCCCGGATTGACGTACTCTCAAAAGAAGAGATTCTTCAAAGAAGTACGCCATTACTACTGGGACGAGCCGCTGCTATTCAAGCGCGGGCCGGATGGGATGCTTCGAAGATGCATTCCGGAAGATGAAGTTAATAGCGTTATACGGCATTGCCATTCACTTCCTTGTGGAGGACATGCTAGCACCGATAAAATATGCGCTAAGGTATTACGTTCCGGCTTCTTTTGGCCTACATTATTTAAGGATGTACAATCGTTTGTTGTCTCTTGTGATGCATGCCAAAGAACAGGAAATTTATCAAGGAGGAACGAAATGCCGCTTAATAACATTCAGGAGGTAGAAATCTTTGATGTATGGGGGATTGACTTCATGGGACCTTTCCCATCCTCCGGTGGAAACCTCTATATTTTTCTAGCAGTTGATTATGTCTCTAGATGGGTTGAAGCCATTGCTTCTCCCACTAATGACGCCAAGGTGGTTGTGAAGTTCTTAAACAGGACTATCTTTCCACGTTTTGGAACTCCAAGCATCATCATCAGCGATGGAGGAACGCATTTCATCAACCGGAAGTTCAAAGCACTTTTATCAAAGTATGGGGTAACCCACAAGGTATCAACCTCTTATCACCCTCAAACTAGTGGACAGGTCGAGATCTCGAATAGAGAAATCAAAGCAATCTTGGAGAAGACCGTCTCTAGGACGAGGAAGGATTGGTCCATGAAATTGGGCGATGCTCTTTGGGCGTACAGGACCGCATTTAAGACTCCCATAGGTACCACCCCTTATAATTTGGTATATGGGAAGTCTTGCCATTTGCCCGTTGAGTTAGAACACAAAGCATATTGGGCGATCAAATGGTTGAACTTCGACATTAAGAAGGCCGGCGAGAAGCGGCTATTGGATATCAACGAGCTGGAGGAGCTGTGTTTGAACGCTTATGAGAATGCCAAAATCTACAAGGAGAGGACGAAGAAATGGCATGACAAGCGTATCATTCCAAAGGAGATTAACGAAGGAGACTTAGTTCTACTCTTCAACTCCCGCCTCCGCCTCTTTCCAAGTAAGTTAAAATCTAGATGGACCGGACCTTATGTTGTGAAACATGTTTTTCCTCATGGTGCAGTTGAGATATGGGGCGAAACGAGCGGAAGCTTCAAGGTCAACGGTCATAGACTTAAGAAGTACAAACCGGAAACTCCGGTTGAGGAGGTTGCACCAATATACCTCGTTTGAGACACATCATGGTCCAGCGAGCGACCTTAAACCAAGCGCTTCTTGGGAGGCAACCCAAGGTATTGCTTTCTTTTCCCTTTTTCTAGTCTAGCTTAGATAGTTTTTGCTTTTGCTTTGCTTTGTTTTGTTTTTGGCGTCCTAGACAGATAAACAGGAGACATCTAAGGAAGGAGCATAACTGGAAGGACAGAAGATCGAGAATTTGAGAAGACGAAGTTTGACTGAGGCATCTCAGTTGCCATCAGAGCACCTCGACCGAGATGATTCTTGAGCAACCGAGGCGACTAGGGTTTCTGAAGAACCACCTCGGTCCGTACCACCTCGGTCCAGTCGAGACCATCTCGACCGAGGTGACAGCAGTTCCAGAAAGGGTATAAAAGGGGTGAAATTTCTCTCTCTTCACTTTACCCAACCCTCCTCGACCACGGCAGCCCTTTCACCTCGCCTCCTTTGATTCTTGCTCGTTTTCGAAGATTTTCGCTTCCGAACTGCAATTAAGGCATAGAGGATCCCAATGCATCGTCGATCTGCGAAGAAATCGAACCGATTCCGCCGAACGAGGTAAAACAAAACCGAAACCCTACCTCGCTGTTTTCGCTTCGATTTGGGCTTTGGTTGCCCTTGCATTTGTTGAGAAAAGGCTTAAGTACCCCATAGGAAGCAGTTGTAGTGATTTTGGAGGAAAAGAACTGAATTTTCTGAGGAAATTAGAATCCAGTTTTCCGCCTCGGTCCAAACGAGCTGTGCCTCGGCCGAGATGATTCTTGAGTGTTGTCAGTTGACCGAGGTGACCTGACAGTGACATATTTTTGAAAATGAGTTCCGACAGACGTCTTGCCCTTAGAGATAGATCCTCCCCTTCCCCTTCTTCCTCTTCTTCCCGACCCTATCGCCCGGGGATCCATGAGCGACACCAGGTTGATTATGACCGAATTTCCGACCGTCCAGTGATTGCACCTCGCTTCCTGGACGTGTCTGCTTTTGATTGTCTCCATGTGGATGGAGACCTTAGACGGATGATATCCACAGTAGGGCTAGATCAGTTTACTGAGATCCGAGCCCCTGCCTATCTGGAGCCCACCTTAGAGTTTGTTAGCTCCTTCACCTACCTCCCCACAGAGCGATCTGTGAAGTACCGGTTGATGAACCGGAACTTCTTAGTGCCGCTAGAGTACTGGAGAGAGATTTTTGGTTTTCCTGAGCCGACAGTAGTTGACTTCCCGTCCCGATCTGTAGCTAGAGAGTTTTGGGGGTGGATTGCTCACGTGGTTGAGCATGCAGACAGATGGCGCCCTGGAGATTCCAGGGAGAAGGTCATCTTCCACTTAGCCTTTAGGTTAGCCCACCGGATCTTCAGTGAGACACTTCTGGCGCGTACTGAGACGCCCCAGAAGATCCGACAGGGGGAGCTTTTTAGTCTGTATTGCATGGTGACTGGAGGTATCCCGGACTTTGGCTTGATGTTGGCAGAGGATCTGCACAAGATCAAGGCCAAGGCGAAGGGAGACATCTGCTGCGGAGGACTTGTCACCCACATTGCCAGCTATCAGGACATGGATCTCAGTGCTTGCACTATGGTGGCGGCTGCCAAGCCGCTTGGGCTACAGGAGATGATCACTCGGCGGATTCTGGTTCCCCGAGGTCTGACTACACCGTACGTGGCCATGCCATGGGAGCTGACTGCACCACAAGGGATCTCAGTGCTTGCACTATGGTGGCGGCTGCCAAGCCGCTTGGGCTACAGGAGATGATCACTCGGCGGATTCTGGTTCCCCGAGGTCTGACTACACCGTACGTGGCCATGCCATGGGAGCTGACTGCACCACAAGGGATCAGGTGGTCTGCCCAGCTTTCTGTTTTTGACCCTCATTATTGGCAGACCGCTTGGGCTCCACTGATGGAGGATTACAGAGAGGCAGCAGTTGCCCCAGTTGAGGAGGAGGCAAATGATGAGGAGACGACTGATGATAGAGATGGTGGAGTCCCGATGGATACAGGGACGGATACTGCAGGGACGAGTGCACCAGTCATAGATCTGGATGATGAGGATACTGAGCCTACACCTGCCACTTCTCCAGTGAGACCTGCTAGGCGTAGGACACGCCGACACAGAGATCCAGAGGCTCACCGTCGGATCGATGATCTGACGGATTAGGTTATTGATTCATATGCCGCTTTGTCACTGGATATCCGCGAGATGCAGGAGCGGCAACATAACCAGCACATGATGGCCCAGATCCAGCTTGAGCACGTCATGGGCTATCCGTTCGACCCGACCCAGTATCCGTATGTGCCACCACCACCACCACCGGATCGTGACTACTGAGAGCTGCAGGATTTTCTTTCTTATTTTTATGCAGTTCAGCTTATTATCCGGTGAGTATTTTATTCTCTTAGACTTATTTTGACCCACTGGGACAGTGTGTCCCAAGTATGGGGTATTTGTGTATTACTTGACACTTATTTGATGTATTACTCTATTTGACCGGATATTTATATTTATGCTTCACTTTTACATCTATATGTTTATTTGAGACTAAATGCATACCTACAGGTTAATTGATTGAGAAAAACGTCGAAACTGAAACAAAACTGGTTTAAAAAAAAACAAAAAAAAATTTTGACCTCGACCGGGACAGTTCTGGCCGAACGAGGTGTTTCACCTCGGTTGACCTAAGAACACCTCGACCGAGGTGAGTTAACTGAGAGTTTTCGAAAACGATTTTTGTGCTTCTTATCTGGATATGATCTCAGTGAAGATCTTGTTTACTGATTGGTTTTGAAATTCAATACGTGTTTGAAAGGTTTTATAATATGTTTAAGTTGCTAAATGCTTTGTTTGAAATTATTGGCATGTTTAATACTTGTTTTTATCCAAATTATGTTGAATTTGAAGGTTGACACCACATTATGAGTTCTCTCACTTTCTTCCTGGAAAGACCAAGGCAATTCATTCTTTTCTCTTCTTCTTCTTGATCATGCTTAACCCCTCATATACATTTTGCCTCCCTTTACCTATCCGGGAATTTGGAAGCAAGCGAAGTGGTGAAAGCAAGTAAAAGTTGAGAAGTGGGCTGGAAGTGAAAGTGTTAGAAAGTAATAATAGGTTTGGGGAAGTCAATCATGATGATGAGTAACTCGGCACCATTCACATAGCCGGGTGTTTGTGTCTTGCCAAAGTCGGATTGAGCGATATTCCTAACGGGTCATGGTATGTGCATCAAGGGTTTGATGCATCTCAAGAAATTGATGATTGCTGATTTCCTAGGCTTCGGTTATTGTGCACCTCTGTCCATGCATCCCAAAAAGTAAAGTAAAAAGAAAAAGTGTGAAATAAGCAAAGCTTATTGGTGGAAGGTGTTGCAAGTCAAAGTGAAAGTGAAGTTCATCCTTTTCCCGGATTCTAGCACCACATTACCTTACATACATCCCTACCCTTCACGTTTCTTGACCTTTCTTTTGGGAAGCCCTTGAGACCTTGAGCTTGTTGATTGACTTAGCGGTTTAAATCGGATTATACATGATTAATTTTGATAATTATGATTTATTATGCATTCTATGATTTTATGCAAAGATGAACAACTTTCCTATATTTATAAAATGTTTTGAGCATGTTGAGTTTTTAAATTCCATGAAGTATTCTCTTAGAGTGATCTATGATAGTTGCACACCATAAAAATATTTTTGAAGGACTTCTCATTGATTTTCTTGACTTATAATCCATTCTATCTTGATTTCTATATGAGGAACTTGCTTGGGGACAAGCAAGGGCTAAGTATGGGGTATTTTGATAGCATGAATTATAGTCTATATTTTAGGGTTTGTTTGGACGTTTTATCTTTCATAATCTGCATGTTTGTATGTACATTATGTGATTTTACTACCATTTCATCTACCTTTGCGAGAATCGAGGTCTACACCTAGTTTCGTTGTAATTGCAGGTAATATGGTACGTTTTGCATCGAAAAGGAGCAAAAGGAGTCAAGAGTCATTTGGAGCTACATTGAGGAGCAAAAAGGAATCCTTCAGGAAGCATAGCCATGGATTAAAGATTTACTTTGGACCAGTTTTGAGAGATTCTACACTCAGTTATGAATCACCTCGGTTGACCAGAGGTTCACCTCGACCGAGGCGATCCAGAGACACCGACTCGACCGAGGCGAATACCTAGGACGCGGCGAGAATATTTTATTCTTGGCTGAGATCTTTTAAAATTGGAAAGTGATCTTATATTTTTGGGCTGAGCTTCTAGAAGGAAGGAGATATGCAGAATCATATATTTTACCTATATTTATGGGATAATATCTTCTTAAGATTTCTTATCTTTGGAGGGTTATTTTTCCTATAAAAAGGGTTGGATTTTCCACAAATCCAACATCCGGATACATCCCGCTTACAGCTGAAGAAGTCGCATACAACGCAGCAGCCACATTCTACTCCAATTTGGGAGAGAGTTGAAGAACCTTTTTGAAGGTTGAAGGAAGATTTGAAGACTATAGCTTTATAGCTTTTTGGAGGGTTTTGTAAGATTATCTTCAATTCCTTTCCTTGTTGTCTTGTCTTGTTGGATCATTATCCAAGGAACGATTTTGTGTGATATTTGATTCAGTTATTGAAGTGTTTTCATTAAATTCTTCTTTGTTCAAATATTCACCTTCTTCCCATATATTTAATACTTTCATTATGATGATGAGTGGCTAATTTCCTTGTGTGATTCTAGGGTGATTGGCTGAAGGTTGTGGGAAAAACAATGATAGAATGATCTTAATCACAGTAGGATCCTGAAAGTTCGAGTCTTTAACCTTAACCCTAAGCATCTCGTTCAGTCGATGAACATCTCGGCCGGGGTGGAATTCTTCTGACCGAGGTGACTTATCCGACCTTAAACTGAGAGTTAAGTGTTAGAGTTTGCCAAATCCTATTCTTATTACACCTTTCCTGGTTCAAAGCAAGCTTAGGATGAAACTTACCCGGTAATTCCTTAGTTTGTGTACCAACGATCATAAGTGTAGGTAATAAAGGTTTGTCCTTTATTGGGGTTTGAGTGTGCTTCCATCCCATCTTTGTGAGTTAGCCTGAGACTTACCCGGTAAAGGTTGATTCTATTCCCTTAGATGGTGTGTTAGTTTGAGGTTATAGTTCTTTATCTTAATTCCTTGAGACTTACCCGGTAATAGGAGTTACGGTTTAGGATTAGTGCGTAGTAAGACTTACCCGGTGATCTACTCCACTTTAGTAACACCTTCCCCAAGCAAAAATCTCAGCTTTGTCCTCTTATCTATAGATCTTGAGTTGGAACCACAACTAGATGCTTTAATCCCTAGAATTGCATGTTTGCTTTATTTGACATCTTATTCATCTTTGATTGTATACTTGCTCTTGTGGTTAGCATCAACACTAGCATACCGTATTGGACTTTGTTTCACTAAGTCCCTGTGATCGACCCCTGGAATTTTCTTGCTTTTACTACAATTGACCCGTACACTGCGGGTTCGCATCCTTGTTTTAAGCTTAAGTCTAAGGGAATAGAATCAACCTTTACCGGGTAAGTCTCAGGCTAACTCACAAAGATGGGATGGAAGCACACTCAAACCCCAATAAAGGACAAACCTTTATTACCTACACTTATGATCGTTGGTACACAAACTAAGGAATTACCGGTGGTCCGAGCTTGATAGCATGAATTATAGTCTATATTTTAGGGTTTGTTTGGACGTTTTATCTTTCATAATCTGCATGTTTGTATGTACATTATGTGATTTTACTACCATTTCATCTACCTTTGCGAGAATCGAGGTCTACACCTAGTTTCGTTGTAATTGCAGGTAATATGGTACGTTTTGCATCGAAAAGGAGCAAAAGGAGTCAAGAGTCATTTGGAGCTACATTGAGGAGCAAAAAGGAATCCTTCAGGAAGCACAACCATGATTAAAGATTTACTTTGGACCAGTTTTTGAGAGATTCTACACTCAGTTATGATCACCTCGGTTGCCCAGAGATTCATCTCGACCGAGGCGATCCAGAGACACCGACTCGACCGAGGCGAACACCTAGGACGCGGCGAGAATATTTTATTCTTGGCTGAGATCTTTTAAAATTGGAAAGTGATCTTATATTTTTGGGCTGAGCTTCTGGAAGGAAGGAGATATGCAGAATCATATATTTTACCTATTTTTATGGGAATATATCTTCTTAAGATTTATATCTTTGGAGGTTTATTTTTCCTATAAAAAGGATTGGATTTTCCACAAATCCGATCATGCTTAGAGGCTGCATACACCACATACAAGCGCAGCAGCCGCAGCCTACTCCAATTTGGGAGAGATTTGAAGAACCTTTTTGAAGGTTGAAGGAAGATTTGAAGACTATAGCTTTATAGCTTTTTGGAGGGTTTTGTAAGATTGTCTTCAATTCCTTTCCTTGTTGTTTTGTCTTGTTGGATTATTATCCAAGGAACGATTTTTGTGTGATATTTGATTCAGTTATTGAAGTGTTTTCATTAAATTCTTCTTTATTCAAATATTCACCTTCTTCCCATATATTTAATACTTTCATTATGATGATGAGTGGCTAATTTCCTTGTGTGATTCTAGGGTGATTGGCTGAAGGTTGTGGGAAAAACAATGATAGAATGATCTTAATCACAGTGGGATCCTGAAAGTTCGAGTCTTTAACCTTAACCCTAAGCATCTCGTTCAGTCGATGAACATCTCGGCCGGGGTGGAAACTGGCTGACCGAGGTGGCTTATCCGATCCTTAACTGAGAGTTAATGTGTTAGAGTTTGCCAAATCCTATTCTTATTATACCTCTCTGGTTCAAAGCAAGCTTAGGATGAGACTTACCCGGTAATTCCTTAGTTTGTATACCAACGATCATAAGTGTAGGTAATAAAGGTTTGTCCTTTATTGGGGTTTGAGTGTGCTTCCATCCCATCTTTGTGAGTTAGCCTGAGACTTACCCGGTAAAGGTTGATTCTATTCCCTTAGATGGTGTGTTAGTTTGAGGTTATAGTTCTTTATCTTAATTCCTTGAGACTTACCCGGTAATAGGAGTTATGGTTTAGGATTAGTGAGTAGTGAGACTTACCCGGTGATCTACTCCACTTTAGAAATACCTTCCCCACGCAAAAATCTCAGCTTTGTCCGCTTATCTATAGATCTTGAGTTGGAACCACAACTAGATGCTTTAATCCCTAGAATTGCATGTTTGCTTTATTTGACATCTTATTCATCTTTGATTGTGTTAATTGCTCTTGTGGTTAGCTTTGACATTAGCATACCGTGTTGACTTTGTTTCACCGAGTCCCTGTGATCGACCCCTGGAATTTTCTTGCTTTTACTACGATTGACCCGTACACTGCGGGTTCGCATCCTTGTTTTAAGCTTAAGTCTAGGGTTATAAATTTAAAGCTTGCACACACCGTTTGGAGCGAACAAGTTTTTGTATTTGTGTATTATTTGACTTATAATGTATGACTCGACATTATCGGATATTTATGCTTCACTTTTACATCTATATGTTTATTTGAGACTAAATGCATACCTACAGGTTAATTGATTGAGAAAAACGTCGAAACTGAAACAAAACTGGTTTAAAAAAAAATAAAAAAAAATTTTGACCTCGACCGGGACAGTTCTGGCCGAACGAGGTGTTTCACCTCGGTTGACCTAAGAACACCTCGACCGAGGTGAGTTAACTGAGAGTTTTCGAAAACGATTTTTGTGCTTCTTATCTGGATATGATCTCAGTGAAGATCTTGTTTACTGATTGGTTTTGAAATTCAATACGTGTTTGAAAGGTTTTATAATATGTTTAAGTTGCTAAATGCTTTGTTTGAAATTATTGGCATGTTTAATACTTGTTTTTATCCAAATTATGTTGAATTTGAAGGTTGACACCACATTATGAGTTCTCTCACTTTCTTCCTGGAAAGACCAAGGCAATTCATTCTTTTCTCTTCTTCTTCTTGATCATGCTTAACCCCTCATATACATTTTGCCTCCCTTTACCTATCCGGGAATTTGGAAGCAAGCGAAGTGGTGAAAGCAAGTAAAAGTTGAGAAGTGGGCTGGAAGTGAAAGTGTTAGAAAGTAATAATAGGTTTGGGGAAGTCAATCATGATGATGAGTAACTCGGCACCATTCACATAGCCGGGTGTTTGTGTCTTGCCAAAGTCGGATTGAGCGATATTCCTAACGGGTCATGGTATGTGCATCAAGGGTTTGATGCATCTCAAGAAATTGATGATTGCTGATTTCCTAGGCTTCGGTTATTGTGCACCTCTGTCCATGCATCCCAAAAAGTAAAGTAAAAGAAAAAGTGTGAAATAAGCAAAGCTTATTGGTGGAAGATGTTGAAAGTCAAAGTGAAAGTGAAGTATATCTTTTTCCCGGATTCTAGCACCACATTACCTTACATACATCCCTACCCTACACGTTTCTTGACCTTTCTTTTGGGAAGCCCTTGAGACCTTGAGCTTGTTGATTGACTTAGTGGTTTAAACTGGATTATGCATGATTAATTTCGATAATTATGACTTATTATGCATTCTATGATTTTATGCAAAGATGAACAACTTTCTTATATTTATAAAATGTTTTGATCATATTTTGATTTTTAAATTCCATGAAGTATTCTCTTAGAGTAATCTATGATTATGGCACACCATAAAAATGTTTTGAAAGACTTTTCATTGATCCTATTGACTCATAATTCATTCTATCTTGTCTTTTATATGCGAAACTTGCTTGGGGACAAGCAAGGGCTAAGTATGGGGTATTTTGATAGCATGAATTATAGTCTATATTTTGGGGTTTGTTTGGACGTTTTATCTTCAATAAAATGCATGTTTGCATGTATAATATGTGATTATGTTACCATTTCATCTACCTTTGCGGGAATCGAGGTCTACACCTAGTTTTGTTGTAATCGTAGGTAAAATGGCACGTTTTGCATCAAAAAGGAGCAAAAGGAGCTATGGAGTCATTGGAGCTACATCCAGGAACATAAGGAACCATCCAGGAAGCATAGCCATGGATTTAGGATTCACTTTGGACCAGATTTGAGAGATTTCACATTCAGTTGTGACTCACCTCGGTTGACCACAGATTCACCTCGACCGAGGTGATCCAGAGAAGTCGACTCGACCGAAGCGAACACCTAGGACGCGGCGAGAATATTTTATTCGTGGCTGAGATCTTTTATCTTTGGAAAGAGATCTTATATTTTTGGGCTTGGCTCCTGGAAGGAAGAGGATATACTAGATCATATATTTTACCTATTTTTATGGGAAGAGATCTTTCTAAGATATCTTATCTTTGGAGAGTTATTTTCCTATAAAAAGGGTCGGATTTCCCACAAATCCGGCATCCTGCATACGCTGCATACATCCGCTTACACCGAAATTCACCGCTGCAGTCATACTCCAGTTGGGAGATTTGAAGAACCTTTTTGAAGGTTGAAAAAGGAAGATTGTAGCTTTTATAGCTTTTTGAAGGGTTTTTTGTAAGATTATCTTAGATCCCCTTCCTTGTTGTCTTCCTTTGTTGGGTTTCTATCCAAGGAACGCTTTTGTTGTGATATTTGATTCAGTTATTGAAGTCTTTTCATTAAATTCTTCTTGTTCAAATATTCACCTTCTTCCCATATACTTGATTAATACTTTCATGATGATGAGTGGCTAATCTCTTTGTGTGATTCTAGGGTGATTGGCTTAAGGTTGTGGGAAAAACAATGATAGAATAATCTTAGATTCCTGTAGGACCCTGAAAGTTCGAGTCTTTAACCTTAACCCTAAGCATCTCGCTCAGTCGATGAACATCTCGGCCGGGGTGGAATTTGGCTGACCGAGGTGACTTATCTGATCCGAAACTGAGAGTTAAGTGTTAGAGTTTGCCAAATCCTATTCTTATTACACCTTTCCTGGTTCAATGCAAGCCTAGGATGAGACTTACCCGGTGATTCCTTAGATTGTGTACCTAAGATCATAAGTGTAGGTAATAAAGGTTTGTCCTTTATTGGGGTTTGAGTGTGCTTTCATCCCATCTTTGTGAGTTAGCCTGAGACTTACCCGGTAAAGGTTGATTCTATTCCCTTAGATGGTGTGTTAGTTTGAGGTTATAATTCTTTATCTTGATTCCTTGAGACTTACCCGGTAATAGGATTTACGGTTTAGAATTAGTGAGTAGTGAGACTTACCCGGTGATCTATTCCACTTTAGTAACACCTTCCCCATGCAAAAATCTCAGCTTTGTCCGCTTATCTTTAGATCTTGAGTTGGAACCACAACTAGATGCTTTAATCCCTAGAATTGCATATTTCCTTTATTGACTTCTTATTCATCTTTGATTGTTTTAATTGCTATTGTGGTTAGTGATTGCTTAAGCATACCGTAATTGGACTTTGTTTCACTAAGTCCCTGTGATCGACCCCTGAAATTCCTTGCTTTTTACTACGATTGACCCGTACACTGCGGGTTCGCATCCTTGTTTTGATCTTACGTCTAGGGTTATAAATTTAAAGCTTGCACACACCGTTTGGAGCGAACATCACCATTCACATAATCGGGTGTTTGTGCCTTGCCAAAGTCAAATAAACCGATAGTCCTAACGAGCTTTGGTATGTGTGCCCGGTGTGGATGCACCTCGAAAAATAAAAAAGCCCGAGGATGGCTAATCACGAAGGTTTCGGCTTTTGTACACCAATGTCATTATCTCAAAAATAAGTGAAAGAAAAAGAAAAGCAAAGAAAGAAAAGATGGAGAAAATATACACTTGTGGGAAGTTGATAAAAATGTGAAGTTGTGAAGTTAGTTCCATTCCCGGATTAGCATCACATAGCCTAGAAAAATTCCTACCTAATCACAACGTTTCTTGGCCTTTTATTTCACAAGCCCTTGTGACCTATTTGCATGTGTGTAAGACTTAGTGATCTAGATTGAATATGCTCATGATCATCTTGACTTCTTCATTTTTACATTTCATGCATGCCTTCGAGTTAAGTATAATTGTCTTTCCATGCCTTCACTTATTTGACACATGATTGCTTGTCCATTGCCATAAAACATGACTATGAAGGTGATCCAATATTAGAAGCACAACTCCAAAAATATTTTCGGTTTTTCATGCATGCATAAATCATGTCATCTCTTAGTCTATAGTTGGGGACTTGCTCGGGGACGAGAAAACCTTAAGTATAGGGTATTTTTGATAACACGATTTATGATTTAGGTTTAGGCACTCATTTAGATAGTTTTTCCGCTCATTCATGCATGGTTTGCTCTAGTTCGTAACGATTTGCACTCAATTCATGTATTTTGTCGAGATAGACGTCTACACGGACTTTTGCATGCATTGTAGGTATTTTGGGAGATTTAGGAGCTTAATCGATACATTTGAGGATCGTTCCTCGAGGTGACACAACTTCGGACTCATTGGGAAACAAGTTAGGAGCTAAGAAGGACACATGGGACCTTGTTGGTGCATGCCATGCACCAAATCGTGACTTAATGATCCAAAACAAGCTGAGGCACCAAAACCACAGCCACTGGGACTTCCACGGGCGTGGAAATGGGTCGTGGTTTTGGCCAGACAGCTGTGACAGCTGTCCCACGATCTTCATGGCCGACTCTTGCAAATTTGGAGGATAAAAGGTGGTCCTGCAAGGCTGTTATGGACAGACCCCATCATCCCCATTCTCTCCCACACTCTCAACAACAATATTCTCTCATTGGAAGATTGGATTGGAGCTACTCTTGGAGGAGAAGAAAAGTTTCCATTGGAGAAGAAGAGAAGAACACACCATTGTTAGTCTATTTCATAGTTTTGAGTGAGTTTTGTGAAGACGTTTTGCAAGGTTTTGTAAGAATCGATTGAACCTTCTTTTGAAGGGTTGTAAGTCTTTCTTAAACTCATATTCAGATTGGATTTCTTATTCCACTTGTTTCATCTTTCTTTCATTACATCTTCTTGCCATGGATTCTATGATTTTATGCTTGTTGAGTTTGATTGTTAAGATGCATGTTGTAGGCTAAATAGATGCGATTATAGGGTAAGGAAAAGATGGTTATGGCTTGGACTATGATAGAATGGAATTATATGCACCTTTGGATGAATTGTTTGCTCGAACCTAGCCTCTGTTGTAAACCACGGTTTGTTCTACACATTCCACGGCCGTGGTTCTTGATGAACAACCCGTGATTTTGACTGACTTGCTTGTTTTGATGAATCTAAGTGCTAGGATGTTAGATTGTTGAAATCCTAGTGTTTGTTGAGCTAAACCTATCCTAGGGTGACCTAGTGTTTGCAACTAAGAGTTAGAAGATACCTACCCGGTGATTCTTGCTCTTAGATACCGATGATGACGAACTCTAGGTAGTAGTGAGCCTCATAAGCCGCTATTGGACTGAGTGTGCTAGGATTGATGTTTAGGACTTGCCTTCCCGAGACTTACCCGGTAAGGAGAGGTTAGATCCCTAGATAACCATCCGGTTTGTGTAGAATTCCTATCCTTAGGCTCTTTGAGACTTACCCGGTGATGAGACCTTAGGAACGGACTAGTGGACCATGAGACCTACCCGGTGATTGATCCCAATCTAGAAACACTCACTCCCAACATACTATAGTTGATCCAAGGAATGATTAGATAGCTTGAGTCCAAGGCCATAACCGGACTGAGTGTGCGTAATTTGGAAACAACATAGTAGAAGCCAAAAGAAACAAAACAAAGACTCAAAAGAGAATTCTCAGTTTTACTCGTAAAGGATCGTGTATAAAGTGAAAGGGTGAGTAGTTTATGCTTACAAAAGCACATCTAGCAAGGCATTTGTACTCTACTCTCTGCTTTCAAACCATGAAACATTTTTATGAGTTATTTTCTTCTTATCAATTGCCAAGTCATTTGCTGTACTAAGCATTTGATTTGCCTTTATATAAATTTTGATTTCATTACCACTCAACTATCAAACATCTTTGATTTTGGATGGGTTTCAGTAAATCAAATCTAGTGATTGGGTGTTGTTTTAAAACTAAACAAGAAGCAATTCATTGTGATTTTTTATTTCTATTTTGTCAACAATGAGAAACGAGAAGGATGCCCTTGTGGTTGAGCCGAAAGTACATACTTTCTATCGCTACACAAAACTCGCGGCTCATAGGAATCGATTGATTCCTCCACCGCAAAACCCGTATTGGTCAAATTTGATGGGCAAGGGAGTACGCACAGAAGGGAAAACAAAGAAAATAAGGTTCTATCAAATGAATCATATTTTTTCTTCCTTACTTGATTTGTTTAAACTATCTTTCGAAAGAGACTAAGAATTCATAACTTGCTTAACCTCATTTTCGATTCCCCTTAGTTAGGGATCCTCTCGTATTTTTTTTTTCTCGACTTCGTCAGTGACCGCAACGAGTCTTCATGGTCACCAATTCACCATGGTTGAAGCTTCGTATTACTTTGCAAAGAACAACAGAGAGAGAAGAGTGAAAGTGGAAAGTAGGAGAGAGAAGAGAGAGGAAATTAAAAAAAGAAAGATATATAAAAAAAAGGAAATTATAATGAAATAAGGGGAATGCAAATTAATATCCTTTAATGTTAAAAGCTGGAATCCACTTCAAAAGAAAAGAAGGAATAAAAAAATAGAAGGAAAGAAATAAAAATTTTCTTTATGTATGGTGGAGCCCACGCCAATAAATAAGGGGATGGGAAGCATCATCTTCACTTTTCAGGAAACTTTTTATTAATCCTATTTTTATTTTTTTTCTTTTTTTTTCCTTAAAAATGGGAGTCATGGCATGAGACCCATTTCTTATGTTTTTTTTAAAAGGAAACAAAAAGAAGAGAAAATAAATGAAATCAAATGAAATCTTGTAGGATGGATTCACGTGGAAGACTATCAATTTCAAATTAAATTTGGTTTATTTATAAAATAAACCCACAAAAATAAACTTTTATAAAGATGACCCATCAAATATTGTATTTACAAAAGTGATCCCATTGAGATAAAGTCTTAATAAATAAGATCATAAATTTACGATTATGTATCCTAATCAAATATTTATATAGGTAGAACTACGTAAAAACTTGACGCCATTTAAAAAGGCTACGTATGTAACTCGATATTAAGTTTAAACTATTATCGAGTACAGTCGTAAATCAAATTCAAATTTAAAAATATGTCAAATATTTTTAACTCGATATATAGCATCCGCTCATCGAGTTTAACCTCACAAAAATGCAAACTATATATCTTTTCATCCAGAACTACGTCATGACTTGATGCTCTTTCCGAGCTACGTAGGATATCCAATATTGGATTCAGTCGCACCTCCTAAATAAAATCAACTCCAAAATAATTCTTGGAGTTAAACCAAACTCTCAAATATTCATAAACTCGATATAAAGCATTCGCTCGTCGAGTTTAACTACAAAAAAAAATCCAATCATTTAAGAACTACGTACGACTTGATTCCTAATAAAGGATACGTAGGAAATTTGGTAAATTAAGAACCGAATTCAGTCACAAATTTTAAAATACAATAAAATAAATAACCTAACACTTTTCTTGATCATGCGCGTGATAGCGGGATTAAATTAAGCAACCCTTCCTAGAAGGTGGGTTTAATTTAATCATTTGATGCATGATCTAGATATAAATGTCATGTAAATGATAGTTGGATCATCGTTTGGGCAACCCTTCATAGAAGGTGGGTTTGGACTTTGATTATCTGATGCATGAAAACACTACACTGAACTACGTGAGGCTTGATCCTCGTTAGCGAGGTATGTAGGCAACTCGTCCAAAAACGGGTGCAACCCAAATCACCAAAACAAACCAAATATCGGTATTTATATAACTTAGAATCAAAAGGTCAAAAAGAGAGGGTCGAACTCAAATAATAAAAAATAAATAAAATGTGTTTTGTAAATCTGTATTCGAATAAAACATAAAATGAGTTTTGTAAATTTGTGTACATTTTTACTCAACATATTTTTCGCACGCCCAGTGGGACCTTTTCTTTCTTTTCATCTCTAAGTTATACATATACTAATGTTTGATCTTATTTGATTGCAAGGAAATGGCGTCAAGGGCGATTGTGAACTTCAATGAACTCCCGGCTACCTTCGTCATCCAAGGAGGACGATGGCTCCGCCGCAAGTCGTTTGAAGTTGTCTTTGACATTGCTCCTAATGCGATCTATGCTGAAATCCCTTTGAAGAACTCTTTCAAGAGTCTTCAAGGATTGGAGGAACACGCAACTCCGAAGTCGTCCATGGCTCTTTCGGGACATGGGGGCATGAAGCCCAGCAACAAGTTCAACAATAAGAAACCTCCTTATCTCAAAGTTGGATGTGACAATTCTCCTAGTTGTAATGGCACAAAGCCTTCTCCAAGGGTTGTCCCAAGGCCAATCATTCGTATCATCAAGAAGAATGTTGCGCTTGTTGGTATTCCTTCTAAAAACACTCTTAAGAAGGTGAACAAGTCTCGAAGAAGGAGGGGACGCAAGAATGGTTCCCGTCGTAACACCGGACCGCTTCGTAAATTAGCTTCCTCACCGGCTTTAAAGCAAGCCAACGGAATCCTTTGTGAATCTGCAAAAAGAGCTTTTAAACTCAAAGCACACAATGGATAATTATCCTATGACTACTGTTAGCGTAAAATATTGCGATATTCTAGGCACGTTTTCTAGTTGTTTTTCATCCATTATAGTATTCATTGATAAGGCATTGAAGCATTTGTTAGCTAGTTTATCTATATTTTTGATATGGAGGTCTACATTAGCTTTGTGTTGATTATAGGTGAATAAGAGCTAAAACCGAACCAATTGAGAGAGATAGGAGAAGATTTGAGCACATCCAAGGATTAAGGACACATCAAGGAAGTCAAAGGAGATGCTAGGATGCGGAATGGCACGACACAAAGGAAACCACAAGCAATTTACACTTCCACGCTCTAAAATACGGTCGTAGAGAAGTCCACGCCTAAAACCACGGCCGTGGATCTTGGCAACATGAACGTGGAGTATTCCAGAGAGTTACACGGTATAAAGTACGGCCGTGGAATCATATGAAACCGTAATCCACTTCCACGCTCTAAACCACGGGCGTGGAACTCCATGAAACCGTGATTTAGGCGATCTTTTGTCGAATAAATAATTGCCATATCATTTACGCACATGGGCCGGACGGTTATTTTATCTTTCCTTATAAAAAGGCTGGAGGGAGAAAATTCGAGACCCCGGCTTACGCTCGCTGACACGTGCTTAGGGCTGCATTGGACGTCCGGAGATTTTGCACTTGCAAACGGAGATTCACGAGGGTTTTGAAGATTTGGAAGTTGCTTGTGGCGGAATTTACGCCTTTTGTCCTTAGGTTTGATTAGAAGACGGATTGACATCCCGTTCTTCGTTCTTATCAAGGATCGTTATTGGTTTGTGTTTATTCCAAATCTGATATACATCGTTATCCTTGTGTGTGGATTTGAGATTGATTTGAGATTTATTGAAGGTTTTCGAAGGTTTTCATCTTTCATTCTTCATAAATTTGATTTTGATATTATAATGACAGTTATTGGCTAAAACCATTTAGCAATTCTAAGGTGAAGGGTTAATAGTTGTGGCTTAGATGATGATAGATCGATCGTAAATTGATTGGACCCTGAGAGTTAGAGAGATTTCGCCGACGCCCAAAATCACGGCTTGTTCTTGAGGTTCCACGGCCGTGGAATTCAAGATCTGCCCGTAATTTATACCAATTTACGAATTTTGCTTTTACTTTGATCCAAGGTTAAAGATTAGCTTTAATCTAGTTTTGGCTTGCCCTTTTCTAGGTAGTAGTGAAGCCTCAACAACCTCTACTTCGTTTCGAGTGTCACAACCTTAATCGGTTTAGTTAGTCTTGATCCTTGGGTTACAAGTTTGGGTATTTGAGATTAATTCTTGTCTTTAAATCCTTTCTATACTGAAGCCTCAACAACCTTTATAGAGAGTGTCTTTAGATAAGTCATATAAAGCCTTGGAACTTCACCGTACATTGCTTTACCTTAGCATACCTTTGCAACTCTTAACTCTGTCCTTAGTTCTTTAGTATATCTTGAATCGATTGCCACAATTAGATACATGGATTTTTAGGGTTGTTGTTTCCCAATATATTTGCAAAGCTTTACCCTTTTTACTTGCTTGACAACTTTACAACTGAATTTGTTCCCCCCAAATCCCTGTGTTTGATACTCTGGAATTCTTGCTTAACTACGTCAATCCGTACACTACGGGTTCGCTTGCTTGATTCTAGTTTTATAAATTTAAAGCTTATTTGCACGCACGCTAAGTGGCGAACAACTACCGCAAGGCAAATTCTTGTAGGGTCAATTCCCATCACATTGGACAAATTTGAGCAAGTCTACATGACTTCTTATTCTGAGGAGGGTACTCAGCCAAAAGCTCCAAAGCTTAAAATCACCAAACCCTCACGGGCCAAGAAAAATCAAAATGAGAAAGAAATTATTGAAGAAACTTCTAAAAATCAAAAGAAAGAAAGAAGTCTTTGTATTTCTAAAAGCTTAGTCTTGCAAGAGGCTCAAGCTGTGTCTTGTGATGGTCCAGTTACAAGATCAAAAGTTAAGTCAATGACTTATGCTCAAGTAACTTCACAACCAACAAGTCCACAACGAGAATCGGAAGAAAGCTCAAGTTCTCCTTTGTATGGAGATTTATCTTCTCAATTCCAAGAGGAGGAATTTCCACAAGTTATTACAAATGAAGGAGCAACGGAAGTTGTAACCCAAGATGAATCTGAGAGCATGCAAGTTTTTATGACCGGAACAACAATTGTTGAGGAATAACTTCAAGACTTACAAAGGTCATTAGCCGCAAGAGAAGCTCAAATAGCTACTCTTGATAACATGATTTATGACTTAGGTTTAGGCACTCATTTAGATAGTTTTTCCGCTCGTTCATGCATGGTTCGCACTAGTTCGTGACGATTTGCACTCAATTCACGTATTTTGTCAAGATAGACGTCTACACAGACTTTTGCATGCTTTGTAGGTATTTTAGGAGCTTTAGGAGCTTAATCGATACATTTGAGGATCGTTCCTCGAGATGAAACACCTTCGGACTCATTGGGATGCAAGCTAGGAGTTAAGGAGGACACATGGGACCTTGTTGGTGCATGCCATGCACCAAATTGAGGCTTGATGGTCCAAAACAAGTCGAGGCACCAAAACCACGGCCACTGGGACTTCCACGGGCGTGGTTTTGGCCGTGGTTTTCCCCAGACAGCTGTGACAGCTGTCCCACGATCTTCATGACCGACTCTTGCAAATTTGGAGGATAAAAGGTGGTCCTGCAAGGCTGTTAGGGACAGACCCCATCACTCCATTCTCTCCCACATTCTCAACAACAATATTCTCTCATTTGGAAGATTGGATAGGAGCTACCATTGGAGAAGAAGAAAGGTTTCCATTGGAGAAGAAGAAGAAGCACACTAGTTCATAGTTCCATGGTCTTTTTGAGTGATTTTGAGTGAGCTTTGTGAAACGTTTTGCAAGGGTTTGTAAGAAACGATTCAAACCTTCTTTTGAAGGGTTGTAAGTCCTTCTTGAACCTTGATTTAGCTTGTTTTATTTGTTTCATTTGCTTAATCCACCTTTCATTTCATCTTCTTGCCATGGATTCTATGATTTTATGCTTGTTGAGTTTGATTGTTAAGATGCATGTTGTGGGCTAAATAGATGCGATTCTAGGGTAAGGAAAAGATGGTTATGGCTTGGACTATGATAGAATAGACCTAAATGTATGCTTGGATGACTCGCTTGATTGAACCTAGTCACTGTTTAAAACCACGGTTTGATCTTGCCTTTCCACGGCCGTGGAAAGAGATGAACACCCCGTAATTTTGATCAACTTGCTTGTATTGATAAATCTAAGTGTTAGGTTGTTGATTTGTTGAAATTCTAGTGTTAGTTGAGCTAAATCTATCCTAAGGTGACCTAGTGTTAGCAACTAAGAGTTAAAAGAGACCTACCCGGTGATTCTTGCTCTTAGATACCGAAGATGACGAACTCTAGGTAGTAGTGAGCCTCACAAGCCGCTATTGGACTGAATGTGCTAGGATAAGTGTTTAGGACTTGCCTTCCCGAGACTTACCCGGTAAGGAGAGGTTAGATCCCTAGATAACCATCCGGTTTGTGTAGATATCCCTACCTTAGGCTCCTAGAGACTTACCCGGTGATAGGACCTTAGGTGCGTATTAGTGGATCATGAGACCTACCCGGTAATTGACCCCACTTGAGAAACATTCACTCCCAACAAACTATGGTTAATCCAAGGAATGATTAGATAGCTTGAGTCCTATGCCATAACCGGAATTTCCAACCCCTAGAATCCGCTTTTCTCTCTTTGATCACATATTTCGTGTTTGCCTTGCTTGTTTGTGTTTATTTGCTAGATTGTTAGTTTGTTTTGCATTCTTATATCGTTGTGATTCTTGATTGATCACCACACAAAACCAAACCCAAAAATATTGAGATTTTTATTTATTTGTTTCTTTCTCTTTTCTTAGCCTAGATCAACACTATCTTTAGTCACTAATCGATTCAATCTCACCTCAGTCTTTGTGTTCGACCTCGGAATACTATCCTTACTACAAAACGTCCCGTACACTGCGGGTTCGCTAGGAGTTAGGAAAAATATATCGAGTTATAAATTTAAAGCTTTTGCGTGTCACGTTCTTAGCGTAACAACTCTTATGGCTCAAATTGAAAACCAAGCTAATGCTAGTCGACATGAGCCAGTAAGGACGAATGATGAAAGTCCTGGCGGTAGCTTGTCCGTTTCCCCACAAGAGATTAGGGAGATGATTGCTCAAGGAATCCGAGAATTCCAAGTTAAACAAAACCCTCCAGTAGTCGGGTATAGAAAGCCATATCCGATCCAATACGATTCAGTACCATTCCCTCCCGGTTATCAAAGACCAACTTTTGATAAGTTTGATGGAATGCATGGATCACCACACGAGCATTTGGCTCATTTCTACTCAGCATGTGGTGAGACCGCATTGAGTGATGCTTTGTTGATCCGACAATTTGTCCAATCTTTAAAGGGATCTGCATTTACTTGGTACACTCAACTCCAACCAAGATCAATCCACACATGGGATGATTTACAAAGAGCATTCCTAGCTCAATTTGTGAGCTCTAAGGCAAAGGTATCCATTATGGATCTTGCTAATACCTTTCAAATGTCAAATGAGCTTGCAAATGATTTTATCGTCAGATGGCGAAGCTTGAGACTTCAATGCTCAGAAAAGCTAAGTGAAGAGGCATGTGTCCAGATGTGTACTAATAACTTAATTCCTGAGTTAGCAGTGCATGTTGGTAGTGCCGAGCCTTGTTCTTTTGATGCCTTAGTTTCAGAGGCTTGCAATTTTGAACGACAATTGGCTCAGCGTGATGCAAAATCATATCGTCCTCAGGCAAATGAACTCAAAAGAGATGAAGGGAAAATACCCTTTAAAAAGGGAGAGTCTATGACAACCTTTATTAAACCCGGAAATAAAGTCTCCACGGGAAATAATTCCCAAAATCAAGATAGAGGAAAAGGTAAAGATGTCATTAAAAGACTCACTCTTGAGGAAAGGAAGCAAAAGAAATATCCTTTTGATGATGATGATGTCCAAGGGATTTTCGATGAGTTGATTTCGTCTAAGCTTCTTACACTTCCAGAGTCAAAAAGGCCAAATGAAGTTGGAAGGACAAATGATCCAAAGTATTGTCCTTATCACCAAATTGTTAGTCACCCTATCAAAGATTGTTATGTTTTCAAAGATATAGTCGAGAGGATGATTAACAAAGGAGAAATCGAGATTGAAGGTGAAGACTCGGTAGCTCCAAAGGCTTCATCAAATACTACATCCTTAGTGGATGCGGGTAATTTGGTGATTTCCAATACACTCGAAGAACCATCTGGGTCAAATGAACATGACGGTATTCCCACGGTTTCCTTACCTATGATGGCGATACCCGTACAATTTTCAGTAGATGGTGGAAAAGATATCCGCATTGTTTGGATTACCCTGATATGCCAAGAGATGGTCCCGGAGTCCCAACTCTATATGAGATCATGATGTGCTTAGATATCGAAGATTTGTATTCAGATGGTGATGATCTTGACATTGATAGTGATTTTGAGTGGAAAACTTGTGTAACTCGAAATCCTCGGCCAGAAGCCACTAACAAATCGAGTTCTCCTGGGTTTAGAATGATCGGAAGAAAACCCGAGAAAAAGAAAAACAAGAAAAACAAAAAGAAGAAAAACAAGAAGGAAAAGAAGCCAAATTCTGACTCTGAGAAAGAATACGTTCAACCTGAGAGGGTACCGGTTACCTTAAAAGATTTTGTCCCAAAGAAATTTTATGACGATGAAGAACCTTCGGAAGATGAGACATTTTGGGGCAATGAAGTTGCTCAATGTTGCATGGCCACATGGGCCGATATATGTGAAGAGGAGGAACCAGAAGTTGATGCAATTTCTCTTCGTTCCGGACGTCAACTTCTATCTCCAAAACCCAATGAAAAAAGAAAGGAGAAAGAACTAATTTCCAATGAACATTCAAAAGTGACAAATTTTGATGAACGTCTTGATAAAGAAACTTCTCGACTACCTCAGAAAAATGTGGAGGACATTGAGGTGTTACAAAAAGAATCCACTTCTCACGTACCGGATTCGCTTCATAAAGCTCCGTACAAAGAGAAAGTAAAATATGACGTCATCAGTCACTTGAAGCGCATTCCCGCACGTTTGAATGTTTATGATGCCCTACAAATGTCAAATGAATTGAGGAAAGCCCTAATTCAGGCTCTTATGGATCCCGATGATTATAAAGATCAAGTTGAAATGGTGGAGGTTAATGATGTTTCATTATCCCCGTCAACTCAATGTGCCTCATGCATGGCTTGTATAACATTCTCGGATGAAGATCTTCAATTGGGGAATGAATATCATAATCGGCCATTATATGTTACGGACACTATTGGGGATACAAAGGTCAATCGAATCCTTTTGGATTGTGGATCCGCAGTAAATCTTCTTCCATTAAGGATACTAAGGACAATGGGGTTGACAACTGCACACTTATCTCCTACTTGTTAAACATCCAAGGTTTCAATCAAGTTGGACAAAAAGCCATGGGTACCATTGCATTACAGATTGTTCTTGACAATCTTTATAAAGATGCTTTGTTTCATGTCATAGATGCGGACACCTCATACAATGCCTTACTTGGTCGACCATGGCTTCATGCTAGTAAATCCATTGTTTCTACTCTTCATCAATGTTTGAAATACACTGATGATAATGGAAATGAAAGGATTATTCAGGGCGACCCAAACCCTTTTCATGGAGAAAGTGTTAATTATGCCGATGCCAAGTTTTATAAGGCGGTTAATTTCAAGTCAAACATGCCCATGAAGGTTGTCAATGGTAAAAATACCAATAATGTTCACCAAGCACCAAAGGTTTCTCTGAACGGGAAGAATGAGAAAGGTGATACATGTTCTAAGGTGTTGTGTAAGTACACACCAAAAGATAGACGACAAGCCGTCCAAAAACCCTTGAATTCGGTAGAGAAGGTTATGAACTCTCTCATGACAAGTTACACCTTTCCTCTACGAAAAATTGACTAGTCTATTCCAAAAACGACTTTGGTCATTCAAAGGTCCTTCGGGTTTAAAACAAGTGATAACAAAAGGGTAGTGTCAAGAGTTGAAGCCAATAATCTTCCTTCCAAATCAATTTCAAGGAAGTTGAACAAGAAGTTCAAAGTTAAAGTGAAAAATTCGAATTTCTTATAAAAAAACAAAACTCCATATATCCCTTACAATGAGGATGATATTAAAAAGTTGAAGGTTTCTCACGAAGGGGGTATATTGACAGCGAATTTTGAAGAGCCTATGACATTGACTCCGGAGGAGCAAAGCTTGTTTCTCGAAGATAAAACATCAACATCTCGGATTTCAGTATTTGATAGGCTTGAAACCGGTTCAACAAGTGGAGAAACAAGAGCTTCTGTTTTTCAAAGGCTTGAATATGTTGATAGGCCTAAAAACAAATCAAAAAATGGAGGATCAGTAAGAAAAAGAAGAAAGCAAGGTTGCTTGTGCAAAAGCCAAATGAAGATTTCATGAATGCCGAAGTAGAAGAGGTGAACATGGTGTTTGTTGATATAGAGGAGGATTCAAAAGATTTCATCAATACATTTCAACCAACACCGACAGAAATGGAAGACGGTGGACAAGCTACGGTTGATGATCTTCAAGAAATCAATTTAGGAACTCTTCAGTGTCCTAAACCCGTCTTTGTTAGTGCATTGTTGACCAATGAAGAAAAAACAACATATGAAGAACTTCTCAATGAGTACAAAGATGTGTTAGCCTGGGATTATCAGGATATGCCTGGTTTAGACTCGGAAGTGGCAATGCATAAACTAGCAATCTCTGAAGAGAAAAAGCCAGTAAAACAAGCACAACGCCGCTTTCGTCCTGAGTTGATAGTCCAAATCAATATTGAGGTTAAGAAGCTTATTGAGGCGGGTTTCATTCGTGAGGTCCAGTATCCGATTTGGCTAGCTAACATTGTTCCGGTGAGGAAGAAAAATGGTCAACTTCGTATTTGTGTGGACTTTAGGGATTTGAATAAAGCATGCCCTAAAGATGAATTTCCATTACCTATAACTGAGTTATTAGTTGACGCCACCACCAGATTCAAGGCTTTGTCTTTCATGGATGGATTCTCGGGATATAATCAAATTAAAATGGATCCTCATGACGAAGAGCTAACAGCTTTCCGAACACCTCAAGGCACCTATTGTTATACAGTAATGCCTTTTGGTCTGAAAAATGCGGGAGCAACTTATCAAAGAGCCATGACAATTATCTTTCGGGATTTGCTTCATAACACAGTTGAGTGTTATGTGGATGATTTAGTTGTCAAAACAAAAGAAAGAGAAGATCACCCAAATGATCTTTGAAGGGTTTTTGAAAGGCTACGCAAGCACCAGTTGAAGATGAATCCCCTCAAATGTGCTTTCGGTGTGACATCCGGCAAATTTCTTGGTTTTATCGTTCGGGGTCGGGGAATTGAAATTGATCTTGATAAAATTAAGGCAGTCATGAATATGCCTCCTCCAAGGAATCTCCGCGAGCTTCGGGGCTTACAAGGAAAACTTGCTTACATCCGACGTTTCATTTCGAATTTAATCGGAAGATGTCAACCATTTCTAAGGTTAATGAAGAAAGATACTCCATTTATATGGGATCAATCATGCCAAAATGCCTTGGATAGCATCAAAAGTATATGATGAATCCACCAATTTTGATGGCACCAATATTAAGGAGGCCTTTAATCTTGTACACTGCGGCTTTTGAGCGGTCCTTAGGGGCTATGTTGGCTCAAAACAATGATGAGGGAAAAGAAAATGCCTTATACTATATCAGCCGAACCTTGATAGGGGCATAACACAACTATTCTGCCATGGAAAAGATATGTCTTGCTTTGGTGTTTGCTGTTCAAAAGTTACGACATTATCTTTTAACCCATCAAATCACCTTGATCTCAAAGGCTGATCCGCTAAGATATATTTTATCAAAAGCAGTGTTGTCTGGGAGATTAGCCAAGTGGGCAATTCTATTAGCTCCTTTTGACATCAAGTTTGTGTCGCAAAAGGCAGTAAAAGGACAAGTCATTGCTGACTTTTTAGCTGCTCATCCAACCCCGGACGATGAAAAATTGTCATATGATCTACCAGATGAAGAAGTTCTTATGGTTGAGGAAACTTCATGGCAATTATACTTTGACGGAGCGGCGAAAAAACAAGCATCTAGAGTTGGTATTGTGTTTATCACTCCTTATGGCGGCTTGATTCCATATTCTTTCTCTCTTTTAGAGACTTGCACAAACAATGTGGCAGAATATGAGGCACTAATAATCGGTCTTGAAATAGCTCTTGAGTTGCATATTGATCCATTAAAAGTGTTTGGTGATTCTCAATTGATCATTAGACAAATAAATGGACAATATGAAGTAAAGCATCCAAATTTAGTTCCTTTACATGAAAGAGCAAAATGCCTCATGCAACAATTTCAACAAATAGAGGTAATGCATGTATCAAGATCCGGAAATGATAAGGCTGATGCTCTAACCAAATTAGCGGCATCCCTAACACTACATTATGAAAGAGAGATTCAAATCACAATTGGGGAGTGTCATTTGCTTTCATCGGCTTTAGACCGAATCAACTCAACCGAAGAAGTGCATGTTGCCTCGGTATATGAGATTGATGAAGACCCTGATTGGCGACAATCAATCATTGAATATCTTCAACATGGGATTTTACTTGATGATGCCAAAAAGAAAGTGGATATCAAACAGCGGGCACCACGTTTCTTGTTGAAAAATGATACCTTGTATCGTAGAGCCTTTGATGGTGTATTGCTTCGGTGTTTATCAAAAGAAGAAGCAAAATATATTCTCACAGAAACTCATGCCGGAGTATATGGGGCACATCAAGGTGGTCCTAAGTTAGCCGATCAAGTTAAACGGCTAGGCTATTATTGGCCGACCATGGTGAAAGACGCAATGAATTTTGCTAAGACGTTTCATGCGTGTCAAATTCATGGTGATTTCATTCATCAACCTCCTCAACTCCTTCATCCGACAATCTTGTCTTGGCCCTTCAATGCATGGGGTCTTGATGTTATAGGGCTTATAAATCCGTCATCATCACGGGGTCATCAATACATTTTGGCCGCAACTGATTATTTCTCCAAATGGGCCAAAGCTTTACCATTGAAAGTAGTGGGGGAAAAAGAAGTTGCCAACTTTATCAGAATCCATTTGATATATCGATATGGAGTTCCTTTGAAGATAATATCGGACAATGCCCTCTATTTCAAAAATCAAGTAATGGTGAAACTAGCAGAAAAATTCGGTTTCAAACACAGTTTTTCATCAAGCTACAATCCATCCTCGAATTGTCAAGCTGAAGCATTTAATAAGGTCCTATGCAAAATTCTCAAGAAGATTGTGTCAAAATCAAGAAGTGATTGGCACGAAAGATTGCATGAAGCATTATTGGCATACCGGACAACAGTTTGAACATCTACCGGATGTACGCCATACAATTTGGTATTTGGATCTGAAGCCGTCTTACCTTTGGAGGTACAATTAACTTCCCTTAGGGTTGCGGTACAACTCACTGATCCCAAGGAAAATGTCAAAATCCGTCTAGCTGAACTAGAAGCATTAGATGAGTGCAGGTTGGCAACACAACAAAGACTCAAAATTTACCAAGCTCAAGTAGCTGGTGCATTTAATAAACGAGTCAAGTTCCGATCCTTTTCGGTGGGTGATCTGGTTCTTACAGTAAGACGACCAATTGTCATTAACCGAAAATCAAAAGGAAAATTTGAGCCAAAATGGGAGGGCCCGTATGTTATCACCAAGATTTTCCCTAAAGGAGCTTACGAGCTCTCAAACAATGAAGGCAAGATATTATATTCTTGTGTTAACGGGAAGTTTATAAGGAAGTTCTTCACTTAATGTAAAAAAAAAAAAAGAAAATAGGCCATTATACACAAATGATAGTGAAATAACTTGAAAAACCCTTCATAGAAGGTGGGTTCGAGTTGTTTTGGTGATGTGTATAGAAAAAAGGCCTTAAAAAAAAAAGAGTTCCCTAACGAACTACAGACGGCTTGATCCCTCACAAAGAGGGTACGTAGGCAGTCTAGCTATTCAAATGCTAGGTGCAGCCAGCAAAAAAAAAATCACGTGTTTCCAAAAGAACTACGAAAGGCTTGATCCCTCACAAAGAGGATACGTAGGCAATCTAGCTAATCAAAATCCTAGGTGCAGCCACAAAAACCAAAAAAAAACATTTTCTTTTCTTTTTTAAAAAGAAAAGAAGAATAAGCAAATACGTCTATGAAAGATGATAAGTTGAAGGCTTCAATGCCTAAATTGCTATACTTTGAACACCATTCTCAAATTTAATGGTTAATCCAAATTTCTTCAAAACAAAACTTCCTTTCAAACTCCTTAATTTTTATCTCAAATAAAGAGAGATAAATCACGTTAACTAACGTCATCAAACTACTTAATCAAGAAAGCCCCCAAAACTTAAAAGAGATACCAACAAAGTCTCTATACTAATGGCATAAAGCTTTCAAAGCTAAACACATGTCCGCCACAAAAAGCCCTCAAGCCAAATATCATATATCAAAAATAAATTCCAAAGAAAAAACATTCTATAAAGCTCAAATTTTTTATGCCCATACATCATAATCTTGACCAAGTGATTATGGGTAAATTTCATATCCAAACAAATTTTTGCTAGAACTATTCAAATATATACAATATGTTCCTCTTTCATGCATGCATAAATGAAATCAAATGGTTTCAAATGCGAAGCGTCTTACAAGAAAAAAATTTCGAACTTTAAACGTGTTTTATTCTCACACGCATAAAGTTCGGGGGGCAACTGTTTGAGGGTAAAATGTCATAAATTTTAAAATAATTTATTAAATTATATAAAATACAAGTGAAAATTATGGAAACAAAAAATACAAGTTATTAATATTTTATAATAATTTGTTTGTTCCATAGGCTAAATTTCTAAAATTAAGAAAATGTGGTTTGGAGGAAAGCCTAAAGTTTTGCTTATTTGTTAATAAGCTTGATTAATTAAGTTTAAAAATCTAATATTAACTTAATTTATTAAACAAAAGAAATGTTGAGTTGATGGTTATGGGAACCATCCTTTCTTTTGAAACAAAATAAAAAATAAAAAGATTAAAAATTAAAGAAGGTGGGGTAAGTCGGTTAGTGGAGTTAACAAAATAACTTTTTTAAAACCCCAATATTTATTCTACAAAAAGAAAGAGGTCTGAAATTTTTCAGAAAGGTTGGAAACAAAATAGTAGAAGCCAAAAGAAACAAAACGAAGACTCAAAAGAGAATTCTCAGTTTTACTCGTAAAGGATCGTGTATAAAGTGAAAGGGTGAGTAGTTTATGCTTACAAAATCACATCTAGCAAGGCATTTGTACTCTACTCTCTGCTTTCAAACCATGAAACATTTTTATGAGTTATTTTCTTCTTATCAATTGCCAAGTCATTTGTTGTACTAAGCATTTGATTTGCCTTTATATAAATTTTGATTTCATTACCACTCAACTATCAAACATCTTTGATTTTGGATGGGTTTCAGTAAATCAAATTTAGTGATTGGGTTTTGTTTTAAAACTAAACAAGAAGCAATTCACTGTGATTTTTTATTTCTATTTTGTCAACAATGAGAAACGAGAAGGATGCCCTTGTGGTTGAGCCGAAAGTACATACTTTCGATCGCTACACAAAACTCGGGGCTGATAGGAATCGATTGATTCCTCCACCGCAAAAACCGTATTGGTCAAATTTGATGGGCAAGGGAGTACGCACAGAAGGGAAAACAAAGAAAATAAGTTTCTATCAAATGAATCATATTTTTTCTTCCTTACTTGATTTGTATAATCTCTCTTTCAAAAGAGACTAAGAATTCATAACTTGCTTAACCTCATTTTCGATTCCCCTTAGTTAGGGATCCTCTCGTATTTTTTTTTCTCGACTTCGTCAGTGACCGCAACGAGTCTTCATGGTCACCAATCCACCATGGTTGAAGCTTCGTATTACTTTTCAAAGAACAACAGAGAGAGAAAAGTGAAAGAGGAAAGTAGGAGAGAGAAGAGAGATGTAACACCCCGAATTCTCAGAACTCGGAGTATTACTGGTTAGGACCTCACAATGGGTCCCGACGTCAGTTTGACAACAACATTACTAGGATCTTGCAACAAGACACAAATAAAGAAACCGAAATTCATAAAAACCATGTTTTTAGAGTAATGAATGCAACACTGTCTAGCAGCCTAACGTACTTAAACAAAAGAAAAGAACAACTGTCTTAACCAAAAGAAAGGAAAGACAAAACAACCCCAACCCCGTTCTAAGGAGTACGGAGACCCGGCTGACCACTACTTCCGGATCACTCAGCTGCTGATCTAACCTGCGGTAAGTCTAAGACAACAACAAGAAGAACCGTTAGCTAGTTATCTAGATATTAGCAGAATAATAGCAGCACAAACACACTCAGATAAACATAAACACTCAGCATGCTTTCAAACAAGTCCGTTTTATTATCTTGCTTTAATTTACTCGTTCACTCTAGTGATACTTATTTTGTGACACGAGGGATTCCCAAACCTCGCCTCCGCCCCCGTGTAACCATCAGGAATGGATCCGATGCATCTCACCTTGTACCTGCATGGTCTGGGTATAGAGAACCTCCCAGTCTCCTGTCAGAGCTGGGCAGTGATGTCACGGCCCGTTATACATACACTTGGGCCTTAAACGTAATAATACCAGTCGTCCTAGCAAGTTATTATTATTAAATCACGCAATAGCACACACCACTACTATCATTCAACTAACACTCAGAAACTGGCTAAGTAAGTCGCAAGGACTTACCTGAGTCAAAAATACACTCTAACACGTCTCAACCAGTCCGTACTCGTGGTAACTCAAACGCCTATCAAATAAGGCATGTGTATCAAAATCACATCCAGATGTCCAACCTCATGCTAAGGAATTACGGAACAAGTTCTTACGGTAAAATACCATTTTACCCTCAGCCGAAGGCTTCTCAAATTTATTCTTAAACTTTCTTATTCCTTTTAAAACTTGTTTCCATACTTTGTGTCTCTCGGTTAGCTACTTATAGGTCACCAATTCAAACTTGAATCCACTCGAAAAAGAATAACACTCTTCCTCCTTCCCGGTTACCATCTATTCTATTACATATATTATCCGCATTATATACTTTAACCTTTCTCCTCAACTCACTTATTTAATTGTATAATTATTCGGTACTCATATATATATCTACATATTTTATTTCCCATCTTGTACGGATATAGGTACACTTACGTCATGAGTATATATATATATTCTTATGTTTCTTTATATATATAAATCCTGAAATCCCAACTTATTTATATATTTATGTATATCTCTTTTACATAGTTTCATAAATCCCAACTCGTACTTATATATATATATATACTCGCATTTTTATATATTCTATATTTATGCTTATAAATATACTCTTGTATAAAGATTATATATCTATTAAATTCCAAGCTTCTATAAACATGAATAGACTTTACAACACTTATGTGTACACTTTTTTTTCATATTATATATGTATATACGTATATGTATATACTCGGCATACACAACTCACATATAAGCTCACACATGCTCTTACTAACCTACCGTATTACATACCCGTACCACCTCCAATCTATGGTTTATATATGTATTCAAATTAAATTTATATATGTTCTCCAACTCAAACATATATACGTATACGCTCTCTAATATATACGTATTCTAACTCACATATATACATGTATTAAAACTTGATTTTATACATATTTCATTCACAGTTATATTCGCAGGGCAGGAGGAAGAAGGACCGGAGGAGGCTCTTACCGGGCTGCAGTCCGGCGTCCTCACTGGTGGTCGGAAACGACGGTGCGGAGCTGCTGCGGTCGACGACGGACACTGTTGCTGAGTTCCAGAAACGAGAAGAAGATCGAAGGAGAGCAGCGAGGGGGAGAAGACCAAGCTTACCGGATTCCAGCAGCGGAGGGTGGCGCCTGGGCGGTCGGCGTCGGAGCGGTCGACAGCGGTGGGGAGTGGCGACGGCACAGGGAAGGGAAGCAACAGAGGCGACGGAGGCTCACTGGCGTGCCTCGCAGCGGCTGCGTAACGCCACGGTTAAGCCGTGCTGTGCTTCGAAACAGAAGGGAGGGACGGGAGAGATAGACAGAGCCGGTGGCTCCCTGGTGGTCGCAGCGGCGGGCGGTTGTAGGGCCAGGATCCGGCGACGATGGATCCGGCTGAAGGCAGAGGTGCGGCGCTCCGGTTGAAGCGGAAGGAAGCAGCAGCGACGTTGTTTTCGGACTCGACTGAAGGCGTGCAGGACTCGGCGGTGGCGTTCCCAGTCGAAGATGGTAGCGGCGCTGGTGGTTGCGGCGGCGTGGCGTCTCTTCTCCCTGGCGAGGTGATCGTGTCTTCTCCCAGGCGGCCGCGTAGCGTACGAAGGTGAGGAGGGTTACAGATTAGATTAGGGTTAAGTTAGTTTATTAGGTTTTAATTAGGATATTAGTGATGGGCTGGATTAAGGATGGGCTAAACCTGCTGTACTTATTGCAGTTGGGCCCACTCTTACTTTAGGACTCGAGCTGAAGCAAAACCCGTTACTCGTACGGATCGGTACGATATTTGCGGAATACTACTAAATTATATTCCGCGTGATGTAATTTATTATTTTAAAGGTATATAATTTATTTCTGGTGACCGGGTTTTTCATCATTTTATGTGAATTAAAGTCACATAAAATGATAGAAATAACACTCGTTTTATTTTGTTTTAAGTTATGTATTTATTTATTTAAGGTTGACGTGTCGGAAAACGATTAAATTAAGGTTTAATGGAGTTTAAATTTCCGGTTATTACATCAGTGCCCCCTTAAAAGAAGTTTCGTCCCGAAACTTAGATTGTTCCTCTTACTCACACATTTCTTCGGTATATTTTAGTTTCTCGACCTTTTCATTTTCTACCATGCAGCTACTCAAGCATCAAACATACCAGTAGCACAAACACAAAATCACTCAAATCAATATAAAAAAAAAACTGAAAGGTCAAACAACACAACATCCGAGTACTAACTCGTCAAACAGGAGTAACCTCTAACCCCGCAAAGAACTCGGGATAGTTACGTCTAATACTCTCCTCGGTCTCCCAAGTGGCCTAATCAGCTCCTCGTCTAGACCACTGGAACTCTACAAAAGCATCAACCGGCTAAATTTTCTAATCTTCATAGTTGATGACGTATCTCGGATTCGGTAGGTACTTTCTCACGGTTTGGTTTTCTAAACTTACCTCCAGCTCTGTTGATGACTCTACCAAACCATAAAAACTTTTTTTTTTTTTCCTCCTTTCGAAGGTTCCCGACTATCGATTATGAAATAATGATCTTAAACTTCTGTCGCCTAATGCTATTTGTAATACAAACCGCTTGACCCGGTTTCTCAATGTGACCTTATCGGATCGTCCCTCATTTAATTGTTTCCACCTACTTCTTGTCAAGCTTTAAAATTTATATAACTCCAAACAAATCCCACACTCAAGTGGACTTTTTCATATAGATCGCTAATTCCTTATTGAAATCAGAGTTAATCTAACATTGATTTTCTTCATCTGTGGTTTATGGGCCTACCACGCTTTTGGTGTAACACCCATTAGTCACAATGGCGTCTTTCTAAGGGTCAACATGATTTTCCCAACTCCCGCATATACTTCTCTTCTACTACTATCAAGATCCTCCTCAAACAGATCCTTACTCTCTTACTCACCCATAGACTGTTCTTAACCAACCAGTAAGCAACCTCTAACTCAATTCTCTCAATATCCTTAGATCATCCAAGAAGGTTGTCGTTGCCTACTTGGGAAATCCTCCAAGGCATCGGTAAAGTTATCTCTTAAATTCGCAGTCACTAATCTCTCTTCTCAACGGTACCTGCTCGTCAATACCAATCAACACTTGCACGTCCTCAGTTGATGTCAGTCACTCTATAATTGACTTATCTCAATATTCCGGACCTGCTCTTCTCATACCTATACTGGCGTTAAATTCTTGGTGAGCATCATCTGCTCGATTAATCCTTCCATGCTTCACTAATTCGTTTTCTATTCTACACTTCTGTTCCTTAGGCTAACTCTACTTCTCGAGCTCAACTGGGTCATTCATCTAGACCTAAATATTCATTCCAAGTCTTCAACAATAGCTGGTAAGTGTCTTTGTAGTTCTGATGATTTTAGTTATCATCCCCTTGCAGTTCCCCTTACACGGACCGTCGGTTTTGATGACTTAGGTCCCGTGATAATTGGGGTCACCTTGGACTTTCGAGTCCACCAAGGCCGTTCTCATATATACATTCCTTCGCTGGTGTTACCAGCAATATAGCCTTCATGCAACACCGTTGTTTCCGCTACAGGTTTCAACTCTTTGGTACCGGCATTGCGATTTCTTTCAAATTCCTAAATTTTTTTTTGAGGAGGTTAAAACCTCTTCACACTTGTAAAGTCTACATTTGCATCTACGCTCCATAGTAGGTATCCCTTCTGTTAGCATGAAATATTGTGATATTTTAGGCACGTTTTCTAATCATATTTGATTCATTTCGATAGTCTTTGATTGACCTTTAAGCATATTGTAACACCCCAAATCCGTGGGACTCGGGATGCTACGGGTTGGGACCTCACAATGGGTCCCGACCCTTAGCCTGACAACAATTTCACCGGATCTTGCAACAAGGCACAAATAAAGGCCAAAACCGAAGTACATTTTTATGCAATGTTATGAAACCCGAAAATAAAAGAAAGGAAAGACTTCAGCCGTCCTTACAACAACATCAACATAATATACAAAAACAACAACACAAGGACTCCAAAACCCAAAACAATCTAAGATGTACGGGACCCCGGCTGCCCACTCCTCCGGATCACTCGACCACATCCTAACCTGCACATCAACTACAACGATCGGTATAAAACCGTTAGCTCACATTCTAGGCATTATAAGAATAATATGGCACAAACACACATAGGAACACAAACACACAACATGCTCATAAACATACACATCCGTTACTTATTATCATTTTAGGTTATTCCATATCTAATCCATTCGTTCAAGTGTGACACGAGAGTCTTATAACTCTCGCCTCTGTCCCCGTGTAACCAACAGGAGTGTGGCGGCGCCCAACCCGTATACCCTGAGGGAGTGATGAAGAAGCCCGCCCGTATACCGTGTATGGCCTGGTCGCAGAGATCCCCCCAGTCTCCCTCGGGAAACTGAGCGGTGATGTCACCGCCCAATAATAATAATAGTAGTAACGATGGGCCAATAAATAAGGTCAAATAAATCCTAATCCATTTTCATGCTTAAAAGTGGTAAACACACACCACCATATATATCCAAATAAGGCATACAAGCGGCTAAGTAAGTCCGAGGACTTACCTCGTCTCAAAGCTAACCGAAACCGATAACACTCTCCGAAAGAATATAACCAAAGCTTGTACAAGACAAGGCACGATAATCAACAACCACTCACGCAAGCTAGAAGTCCTTAGACTTATAATACTATATACTCTTATTAGGTCATACACTCCCATAAACTAGGATACTCTCCTAGCCCTCATAAACTCACGAGATCTACTATAACCACATGCTAGAATACTTCCATCCTAACTCCACAATCTCAACAAACACATACTCACAACCTCAACAAACCTCACATGATAATTACACACCTCAATCCTTAGAACGTTCAAACCATCCTCAAATCCTCACCTAAAGTTCCAAGCCACTACTTGGCATTTGCCGTAAGTTATGCTAGATCCAACCTAGTATGATACTAATACATAACTAAACGAGGAAGAAGGTACTCACACGACGTCAAACTTGGACTCGTTAGGCCTTTATCGGGGCGCTTCCGGACCTACAACCAAAGCTAAGAAAATTTAGCTAAACGCTAAATTTGAAAGGAAGATTTAACGCATAAAATATTCTAATGAAACTCGCTTCCAAAACCAAGGTTAAAACTTGTAAAAACATTTTCCGGGAATTTATACAATTTTAGAAATTTAGGTCATAAACCACGAGTTAAATCCTTTGCCCATATTCCGAAAATAATCCAACAAAGGGCATTATATATAGGGTATATAAATATAAGAATATCCCCGTAATTAAAATCCAAGGTTAAAAACCGCTAACACATTTTCCGGGGCAAATAATACAACTCTAGAAACTTGGGTCATTTTATGTAAACAAAACCTTTGGGCCAAATCTGTAATTTATCTCACAAGGCCATAATCTGAAATTTACAAAAGTTGGGTAAAATATGTAAATACAAAACAGGGGGTCACAATATGAAATTTTACCAAAACTGAGGGGCCCGATTGTGATTAGTAACAAGGGTTCATTAACCCGATAGATCTAGCGCACAACTGGGAAGGGGGAAAATAACCAGGGCGGCGGCGAGGAGAACTGGCAGGGGAAGGGGCGCACAAGCTAGCAGCTTTGGCGGCGGCTCTAGGTCCCGACGCTAGGGCGGGCGAGGCGGCGCAGGCTCTCCGACGGCGGCCGAACTCCTAGGTCTTCGATCTGTCACCACAAGTGAAAAAGGGAGAGGGGGAAACTGGTATGGCGGCGCGACGACAATGGGGGCGGCAAAGGCAGTAGCTTGTCCCTGTTTCCTGTGTTCAGGACGCAGCAAAAGAGGAGAGGCGAGGCTGTGTTGCTGATCCAGGCGAGGCTCAAGAGGGAGAGGCAGTTCACACTGGGAGAAGCAGAGGGGAGTCACGCGTGCGAATCAGGGCTAGGAGGCCACGGCATATAAGGCTCGACGGTGTTGTTGCAGAAAGAGAGTGCAGAGAGAGATTGGAGTCTAGTCCAAAGGTGGCGATACATGAAATCGAACGGTGGCAGGCTTTTCTCGGTGTTACCTAGGCGGTTCTGGTTGGTGTTGCTTCCAGAGGAAGAGAAGGAGGTCGAGGCTCAAGGAAGCGGTTACCGATATGGCCGAAAGCTCCACTGCTGCAGGCTGAGACGAAGGCGCTAGAGAATCGAGATGAAGGTAAGTATGTTGAACAAACAGGGGAAGAAGTAGAGGCTTGAGGTTGTTGTCTTCTTGGAAGGAGGGGGAATCAACTCTTGGGTTAGATGTAAAGGTAAGGTGAAAACAGAGGGTGAGAGTGAGGTGTTTGCTGTGTTGACGAGGGCGAGAAGGATGTAAGGTTGCTCGCGAGATTAACAGAGAAGATGGAGACGAGGGTCAGTGCTGCTCGAGAGAAGGAGAAGCAATTGTAAGGTTTGAAGAGATAACACATAGAGCAGGGGAGAGACGTGAGGGGTCGGTTACGTGTAGCTGCAAGAAACATCATCACGCTGGGAAAGAGATGCAAAGCAGGAATGGAGAAAAAAAAAATAAATAAATAAAAAGGAAATAGGGTAAAAGAGTAAACTCGATTAAAAGCATTCGGAACGGGATTTTCGAATCGGAAACCATTCCCGACTTTTCCGAAAATAATAATCCGGATATACGTAAACGTATCCAAAATATAAATATACTTGGGAACTATATTTTAAGTCATAAAAATACCTTTTAAAAATGTTTAAGCTAATAAATATATCGATAAAATCCGAAAAATAAAAATCGCAAACTCGCCAAAATTTGGGGCGTTACACATATGTGAGCTAGTATTGCCTATTTTGTCGATATGGATGTCTACACAAGTTCTATGTTGATTATAGGTGATTTGGAGCTATTTCCGAACGAAATCGAGCAAAGGAGAGTTGAGTTGATATGTCCATAGATCGAGGACACTTTTTGGAAGCAAATTGAAGTATTAGATTGAGGAATGCACGTAATGAAGGGAAGAATCACGTTCTTACCCTAAAATACGGCCGTGGATTTTGAGTCAGAATTCGATGTTCATTCCAGGGGATTCTACGGCCGTGGAACTAACCGTAATTGTTTCCACGCCCTAGAATTACGGTCGTGGAATCTTCCACGGCCGTGATCTTGGCAAATCTCTCGCCACACTTCGAAGCCATGATCTTTTTGAAGATTGGGCCGGGCTGACACTTCGTCTTGCCCTATAAAAAGACGGCCGAAAAGAGATTTCATCATCAGCGCTTACACCCCCGTCTAGTCTCATTCATCACCACTAGTCGACGCTTAGCGACGCACAAACCCTCGTTTAGAGGTATTTGGAAGATCTCATTGGAGATCGAAGTTTGCAACGGAGAGTTGTTCAAATCTTGCACTTTTAGTGGAGATTGCTGTGGTGATCTTCGGATTTGTGGAAGATCGAAAGTTCTTGGAAGATTTTGCAAGAAGATCTCTCTTCTTGTTTAGGTTTGATTTGAGAACGGATTGACATCCCGTTTCTCTTCTTTCCTAAGGTTGTGATTGTTTACTTTGTCTTGATTCTTTTGATAAACATTTGTTGTGATCTTGAGATTCATTTGAAGATTATTGATAGTTCTTGAAAGTTTCCATCTTTTACTCCTTGATTCTTGAATTGATATCAAAATGACTGTTATTGGCTAAAAACCCTTAACAATTCTAAGGTGAAGGGTTGATAGTTGTGGCATAGGTGATGATAGATCGATCGCAAACAGATTAGACCCTGAGAGTTAGAGAAACATCGTCGACAGACCCAAATTACGGGCTGTTCTTGAGTCCACGGCCGTGGAACCTCAAGAACTAACCGTGATTTTCCTTCAGTTTACGAACCTTGCTTTTACTTTAATCCAAAGTTAAAGATTTGCTTTAACTTAGTTTAGACTTGTCTTTTCTAGGTGGTAGTGAAGCCTCAACAACCTCTACCTCGATTGTGAGCCTCAACAACCTCAATCGGATAAGTTAGTCTTGATCTTTAGATTACAAGTTTGGGTATTTGACACTAATTCTCACCTTTAGAATCTTCCTATATTGAGCCTCAACAACCTGTATAGGGAGTATCTTTTAGGTGAGTTACATAAGGTTTTTGGAACCTCAACCGTACGATTACCTTACATTAGTATACCTTTGCATATCTCTACTCTGTCTTTACATCATTAATATATCTTGAGTCTATTGCCGCAACTGAATACCCGGATCTTTAGGATTGTTGTTTTCCCAATATTTGCAAAACTCCCATATTTACTGCTTGATAACCTGAAATCGAATTTGTTCCCACCCAAATCCCTGTGTTCGATACTCTGGAATTCTTGCTTAGCTACTTCGATCCGTACACTGCGGGTTCGCTGCTTGATTCTAGTTTTATAAATTTAAAACTTATTTGCACACACTTCTAGGGGCGAACAAGTTTTTGGCGCCGTTGCCGGGGATTTGGTTTCGGCTGAATTCGGTAACCGGTTGTCAAGCTTGGGAGCTTGCTCTCGTTATTTGATATTGTTTTTAGTGTATGCGCAGGTCTAGGAACACCGAAGATCTCTTGCCTCTTGATCAAGAGCTAGAGAAAACTTTAAGGCAAAAGCGCAAGGAAAAGAAGATGGCTGAAGAAAACGAACGTGATTTTCATACGGAGTTGGCGGAAAAAGAAGTTCAACTCCGTTGGAATGAGACTCTCCGCAAGGATGAGATGGATCGTCATCAAGCTCAAGTTAACGGTCTACAAGACATGCTCTTCCAAATGAGGGTAAAGATGAGCGACCTTGAAGACAAGGTTGGCAAGAAGTCCTCAAGAAGGAGATCAAGGTCTAAAAGAAAAAGCCACTCATCCGCTGATGATAGTGACTCTTCCATGCCGCCATTAGAAGAGATTGATCCTACGATCAATATAAATCCTTTCCATCCACAAGAAACTACTAATCGCCGCATCCCTCCAAGGAATGCGAGAGTCGAACGTGTGGATAATGAGCCAAGAACTCTTGGCCAACGGATGGATCCAACACAACAACCACGCCGCTTGGGTGTGAATTTTGATGCTGAAGATGTGCAAGGGTTTAGCTTTAACCCTCAAGTTATCACTCTTGTTCGCCAAAGCCAATTTGGCGGTACAAGCACTGAATCTTCACACCAACACTTGCAAAACTTTGAGTGTATGATGGAGACGATGAGACCGAAGAACGCTACTACCAACAGCTATAAGCTCAAACCTTTCTTTTTCTCCTTGAAAGGGAAAGCGTTGTCTTGGTACCAAGCTCTTCCTAATGGGAAACTAGACACGTGGGAAGACCTTTCCGCAGAGTTTCTCACCAAATTCTTTCCGCCTTCCAAAACGGCGGAACTTAGAGGTAAGATTAATGCTTTTTCTATGAGACCTAACGAAAGTTTGTTTCAATCTTGGGAAAGGTTTTAGGATTTGCTCTTGGATTGCCCTCATCATGGCATATCCAAGCTTGCCTTGCTAGAAATTTACTACAAAGGGCTGGATGCGGGAACGCAATTCAACCTCCAATCCCTCTCATGTGGAACGTTCATGGACATGAGAGAAGATGACGCTTGGGACTTCATTGAGAAGCAAGCAAGAGTCATAGAGAAATATTCCCACCGGAAGGTGGAGGGAAATCGTGTGGAGCAAGGAGCGAAGCTCACACATGAAGCTCAAACTCAGATTTTCTCCCTCAACAATGAGATCAAGGAGTTGAAGGAGGCTATCAAGACCAACTTCCCAAAGCAACAAGAGAAGGATGTTGGCTATTTGGGCAACAACAACGGCGGTGATAACACCAACCGCAACAACAATAACCGGAATAACAACTGGAATGGAAACAACAACAACCGGAACAACAACAGTTGGAACAACAATCGGGGTTCAAACAACAACAATTGGCGCTCCAATCAACAAAATTCCGGTAACTCCTATCCTTCCAATTCCAATTCGCTAACTCCACCTTCCTCTTCCTCTACTCCTTTGAAAAGCCAGGAGCAATCATCTAATGGAGGAAACAATACGGGAAAGGAGAAGCCAGATCCCATGTTGGAAACGATCTTGGGAAAGCTTCAAGGGATGGAGAACCGCTTCATTAAGTTTGATGATCGAGTTTCTAAGATCGACAAAGCTCAAAAGGTTTTAGAAAACCAAATGTTCGATCATGCGGAGGAAGTTCCTAGAAATCAAGGGAAACTTCCAGGGAAGACGGAGGACAACCCTAAGGGAAGGGTAATGGCGATTACAACTAGGAGCGGAGTGACTACCACCGATCCGCAACCTACGTTCGTCGAAGTCCCCGTAGAGAAGGACAAAGAAAAGGGGAAGGAGAAAGAAGGCGTCTACGTCCCTCCTGCAGCTTACAAACCTCCCCTACCGTTCCCTCAATCTAGAGCGCGAGCGCGTCTAGACAAGCAATTCGGTAAGTTCATAGAACTCATGAGCAAGCTGCATATTAATATACCTTTCATTGATGCCATTGTAGGTATGCCGGCCTATGGCAAGTTCTTGAAGGAGCTCCTCTCTAACAAGAGGAAGCTAGAAGATTTTGGAGAGGTCAAGATGAGTTCGGATTCTTCGGATCTCATCAAGACGATGAAGGAAAAAATGCCTCCAAAGCTGAAAGATCCAGGGTCATTTTGCATTCCCATTGGAGTGGGAGAAGTCACATATGACGCTTTATGTGACTTAGGAGCAAGTGTGAGCATCATACCACTTGCGTTGTGCAGGAAGATCGGTTTAGGCGACCCTAAACCGGTGAAGATGACGTTATACATGGCGGATCGATCCATTACTCGTCCCGTCGGCATTGTAGAAGACGTCCCAGTCAAGCTAGGTAAATTCTTTGTTCCCATTGATTTTGTCGTGCTTGACATTCCTGCAGATAGTCCGGTCCCGATCATACTCGGAAGACCGTTTCTTGCAACTTCCGGCTGCATGGTCGATTGCAAGAATGGAAGACTCGCTTTTGATATTGGAGAAGAGAAAGTAGAGTTCGTTCTTTCCACTCTAGTGAAGGAACCAATCTTTGACGAGGACATCTACGATATCCAAGACGAAGAAGGTTTGTCTAGGGAGGAGGTAAGTGCGATTCTCTTTAACGATCCTTTACAAAAGGTTATTACTATGAGTCTAACCAATGTAGGAGAAGAAGAAGAGTGCAAAGAGGAAATTGAAGCCTTAGAAGCACAAGAAGAGATATATGGAGTGGAGTTTGAAAAACTACACGATGAGGCTGAGAATACTAGAATCCACGGTCATACTCTGTATTCCACGACCGTGGATTCCACGACCAAAATCGACCTCCATTCCAGAGGATATTACGGCCGTGGAACAACAGAGGAAACCGTAATTTTGACCGTGGAAGAGGGTGATCGGCATACTTCTTCAACTTCTTCTAATTCTCCTCCAACCCAATCAACATCCTTAGAAACTTCTAAGGAAACATCGGAAGCTCCTCAAGGATCATTGGAAGCTCCGAAAGCAATGGAACTCAAACCTCTTCCTACTCATCTAAGGTACGCTTTTCTAGGATCTAATTCTACCTTTCCGGTTATCGTTAGCTCCGAATTAAGCATAGATGAACATGAACAGCTCATGATTGTCCTTAGGAAACATAGAAAAGCCATAGGCTATACTATCGAGGACTTAGTAGGAATTAAACCCTCCTTATGCATGCACAAGATACTAATGGAGGAGGACTTTAGAACTTCAAGACAACCTCAAAGGCGGTTGAATCCGACCATGAAGGAGGTTGTCAAGAAGGAAATTCTTAAACTTCTTGACGCAGGTATCATCTATCCTATCTCCGATAGCAAATGGGTGAGTCCAGTTCAAGTGGTTCCGAAAAAGGGAGGAATGACGGTCATCACCAACAAGAACAACGAACTCATTCCTACCCGAATCGTGACTGGATGGCGAATGTGTATAGACTACCGCAAGCTCAACAACGCAACGCGGAAGGATCACTTTCCATTGCCATTCATCGATCAAATGCTTGAAAGGTTAGCACAACATTCATACTTTTGCTACCTTGACGGTTATAGTGGCTTCTTTCAGATTTCGATACATCCGGATGATCAAGAGAAGACCACATTCACGTGCCCTTGGGGTACGTTCGCCTATAGGAGAATGCCGTTCGGGCTTTGCAACGCCCCAGCCACCTTTCAACGGTGCATGATGGCCATCTTCACCGAATACGTAGAGGAAATCATGGAAGTCTTCATGGACGACTTCTCCGTTTACGGTTCCTCCTTTAACGATTGTCTTTCTAACCTTTCTCTTGTTTTGCAAAGATGTGAAGACACTAACCTAGTTCTTAATTGGGAAAAGTGTCAGTTTATGGTTAAGGAAGGAATCGTGTTAGGTCACTTAGTCTCTAGTAGAGGGATAGAGGTAGACAAGGCTAAAATAGAGACCATAGAGAAACTTCCTCCCCCAATTTCGGTGAAAGGGATAAGAAGTTTCCTAGGACATGCTGGATTTTATAGACGCTTCATTAAAGACTTTTCTAAGATATCAAAACCTCTCACTAATCTATTGATGAAGGATGCGGTTTTTGAGTTTTCACAGGAATGTTTAGATGCGTTCAACACCATCCGGCAAGCTCTAATTTCAGCACCCATTATCCAACCTCCGGATTGGACTCTCCCCTTCGAGATTATGTGCGATGCCAGTGACGTAGCCATTGGAGCTGTTCTTGGGCAACGAAAGGAAGGACGAACCCACGCCATATACTACGCTAGCAAGACGCTAGACGAAGCTCAGCTCAACTACGCCACTACAGAAAAAGAATTTTTAGCCATTGTCTACGCTATTGACAAGTTTCGCTCTTATCTTGTAGGTGCAAAGGTGATTGTTTACACGGATCACGCTGCGATCCGGTACCTCCTTGCGAAGAAAGATGCGAAGCCAAGGCTGATTAGATGGATTCTTCTCCTACAAGAATTCGACCTAGAGATCCGCGACAAGAAAGGCTCGGAAAATTCTGTTGCGGATCATTTGAGTCGTCTAACACATCTAGAGGACGACCATTTGCCCATTGATGACTCCTTTCCGGACGAACACCTACATATCATAGAGGAGTGCATCAAAGTAGTCTCCAAAGGTAACGAACCATGGTTTGCTGATTTCGTTAACTATTTGGTTTGCCAGGAGATACCACCCGGACTGTCATACGCACAAAGGAAGAAGTTCTTCAAGGACGTCCGGGAATATTATTGGAACGAGCCTCTCCTCTTTAAGAGAGGTCCGGATGGCATCATTCGGCGATGTGTGCCGGAAGATGAGATGCAAAGTGTCATCCGCCATTGTCATTCACTACCTTGTGGAGGACACGCTAGTTCGAACAAAACTAGCGCAAAGGTATTGCAATCTGGATTCTATTGGCCTACCTTATTTAAAGATGTGCAATCCTTTGTTTCTTGTTGCGATGCTTGTCAAAGAACAGGCAATATTTCTAGAAGGAACGAGATGCCCCTCAACAACATCCAAGAGGTGGAGATTTTCGACGTTTGGGGAGTCGATTTCATGGGACCATTCCCATCTTCTTGTGGAAACCAATACATATTATTGGCGGTAGACTACGTTTCTAGATGGGTGGAAGCAATTGTCTCTCCCACAAATGATGCCATGGTGGTGGTCAAGTTCTTCAACAAGACCATTTTCCCACGATTCGGGACGCCAAGGACGATCATTAGTGATGGAGGTTCTCACTTCATAGCCCGTCGCTTTGAAGCTCTTCTGGCCAAGTATGGGGTTACTCACAAGATCGCTACCCCTTACCATCCACAAACGAGTGGACAAGTTGAGATCTCAAATAGGGAGATCAAGGGAATTCTAGAGAAGACGGTTTCAAGGACTAGGAAGGATTGGTCCTTGAAACTAGATGATGCATTATGGGCGTACCGGACTGCGTACAAGACTCCCATAGGAACCACACCATACAACCTTGTGTATGGGAAGTCTTGTCACTTGCCGGTAGAGCTGGAGCACAAAGCGTTTTGGGCTATCAAGTGGCTGAATTTCGGCATGAAGGAAGCGGGAGAGAAGCGTCTCCTAGACATCAACAAGCTGGATGAACTCCGTTTGAACGCCTACGAAAACGCTAAGATCTACAAGGAAAGAGCAAAGCGTTGGCATGATAAGCATATCATTCCAAAGGACTTCAAAGAAGGAGATCAAGTTCTCCTCTTCAATTTGAGACTTCGCCTCTTTCCAGGTAAGTTAAAATCTCGTTGGACTGGACCTTTTCTAACTAAGCGCATTTTCCCCCATGGTGCAGTTGAAGTATGGGGTGAAGCTAGCGGAAGTTTTAAGGTGAACGGCCAACGACTCAAGAAGTATACGCCGGAACTCCAAGCTGAGGAGTTTGCACCTACCGCGCTCGAATAGGTACGACAATGGTCTAGCTACGGACCTTAAACAAAGCGCTTCTTGGGAGGCAACCCAAGGTATTGCATTTTCGTTCTTGTTTTCGATTCGTAGTTTAGTTTAGAATAGACGTTTTCGCTTTATTTTTTGTCTCGATTTCTTCCGGTATGTTCGTGTTTTTGGTTGTAGGATCGATGGAAAAGGAAAAAGGAAGGATAATGTCGAAGAAAAATGACGAACTTTGGACTTTGAAGCTTTACAGAAGGTTCCACGGTCTAAATTACGGTCGTCATAGCTACAGTGGCCGTAATTCTCAAAAGCCTGTGAAAAATCATCAAAACCACGGTTCCGTACACTTCCACGGCCGTGGAACACCCCGACAGACCGTGATTTTCAGAAATTTTGCCGGCCACTATAAAAGCCACATTCTTCACAACACTTAACCAATTTTCCCCAATTCCACGACCTAGAAACCGAAAACACTCCTCCTCTCCAAATTCCTCGTTTCCTAATCGTTTTCAACGATTCTTCATCCTAAACTGCAGCAAATCCAACCACAAACAAGATCCAAGCAACAAATCAAGTGGAAATCGATCAACAAACACGCATTTTGGATTTTTCAATCCGAAAAAGAGGTTATTTCTTTCTTCTCGATTCTCGCGGATTTGGTTCGTTTTTGTTAGAAATTTTAGGAAGAACTGACAAAGATTGGAAGGAATTAGATTAGGACTGCTTGTTGTGGTGATATTCGGTGAATTTACTGAGATTCACGAGATTCTGTGACGAATCACGGTCTCTGGAGGTTCCACGGCCGTGGTTTACTTAGAACAGCCCGTAATTTTGAACAGAATGGACTTTGTGAGGAGAATGTCGGGAAGGATAAAGGAGAAGAAAGGGGAGCAAAATAAGAAAAGGAAAGGGAACCCCTCCACCTCTAGGGCACCACCACCCTCATCCCCCTCACTACCATCCTCACCTTCACCTCCATCTTCACCACCTCACCCTAGCATCCCAACCATACATGAGAACCACCTAGCTGCATTTGAAAGGATAGAGAAGAGGGCAGTGATTGGCCCTAGGTATTTGTTGTTGGAGGATCTACATCCTCTTAACATAGTTGATGACCTCACATGGCTCTTGGATAGAGCCGGCTTGATAGTCTTCACGAACATTCGTGAAGACGCTTATGAGGAGATTACCCGAGAGGTTGTGACGTCCTTTGAGCACAGCCCAGTTGATAGGACCGTCTCCTTCCGTCTCATGAATCGAGACTATCACCTTAGTATTGTTGAGTTCGGGACCATTTTCGGGTTCCATGAGACCTACAATGGTCGACTTCCTAGAGGTGTTTCCGCCAAGGATTTTTGGGCGGAAGTAGCTATGATTTACGCCGACGAGGACCGTTGGCAACCAGCTGATACCAAGGCTAGATTGATGTACCATCTAGCCTTGAAGATAGCTCACCGTGTTCTTTCGGAGTGTCTCTTTCCTAGGACGGAGACGCCCCAAAAGATCAAGACGGATGAGCTATTCCTTCTTTATGCTATGCTTTATGGATGCCGCGCAGATTGTGCTACTCTTTTGGCGGCGACGATGAGTAAGCTCAAGAACAAATCGAGAGGGAACATTGGATATGGTGGGATGGTGACCCACATTGCTAGATCGCTTGGTGTGGATTTTTCGGCTTGCACACGTATACCGGCGGTTCCATTAGGGCTACATGCCTTTATGGTTAGGGGACTCATCTTCCCCACACATAGAGGTCCGCCTTATGCGGGCATGCCCTGGGAGAGTAGGACGGGTAGGGGTATAGAGTGGCTGCCAGAGTATTCCATTGTGGCGGGACGCCACAATTGGAAGGAGACGTTCGCTGCGATGCATGCGAACAGGCTTGTAGCTCCCCCTTACGTTCCACCACCGGTTGAGGATGAGGAGGACATGGGAGAGCAGTACGAGAGTGGTGGAGGAGCGGAGCAGGAGTTCGGCACGTTTCCGGATCAGCCGGAGGCGGCCCGGGATGTACCTAGGCGCTCTCCACGCCCAGCTAGAGCTTCAGGCTCATCATCTCGCCGCGCTAGCGTGAGTGAGAGGCCCACGTGGATGACTACACCTCCCACCTGGTACGACACACCTCCTCCTTGGTCCACGACGCAGCCAGCAGCACCAGCACCACCACCACCGCCAGCACCAGCAGATGCCCCCGCATGGTATGATCACGCCCCGGGATGGTATGAGAGGATGCCGGATTGGGCTACCGGACTTTCAGAGCGAGTCGGAGCACTAGAGATCCGGGCGGATGCTAGAGACGGACGCCTAGACGACCTTGACCACATGATGAGGGACGTCTACCGCCAGCAGTTTGGGCGGTTTCATGATCCGAGTTTCTCTCCATTTCCACCTCCACCGGCGCCGCAGTGATTGATGACCGGACCGCTCGTTTTTAGACATTCCCGCCACCACTTGTGAGTTTCTTTTTCTTTTCTTTCTTTTGTTCTTTCTTGTGAACATTAGGGACAATGTTCGTCCTAAGTATGGGGTGGGATGTACTAAATGTTTGTAATAACTCTACTCTATATGTTGCTTTCATTCCGAGACTATCTTTGCATGTTCATTATGTGTTACACGTTTTATTTTTGCATTGCATGAAAAAGAACTTTAAAAACCCATAAAAATTGAAAATTTTTGAAAATTTTGTGCTTCTAATGAATTGAGATGATTTCCATGATAATCACTACTTGTGAATTGAGTTTGATGACAATACATGCTTAAAAGGATTGTGAATTGAAAAGGATTTGAATGAATAAATTTTACCTCTTTTGCAAGTTTTATAATGTGAAAATGTTACCTAAATCATGTTGAGAAATTGAAGTTGAAATCACATTATAAGTTCCTATACTTCTTGTTGAAATGATTAAGGCAATTCGATACTTTCTTTCTTCTTTCTTTGATCATCTAGCCCCTCATTGAAATATTAGCCTCCTTTACCTATCCGGGAACTTGGAAAAGTGAACGAAAAAGGCATGTTTGATGTGGGAGAGCCATGAGAGCAATTATTTGCAATCAATTGAATAGAAAGAAATCATAGGTTTGGGGAAGTCAATCATGACGATGAGTAACTCGGCACCATTCACATAGCCGGGTGTTTGTGTCTTGCCAAAGTCGGATTGAGCGATATTCCTAGCGGATTATGGTATGTGCGCTAAGGGTTTGAGGCATCTCTTGCAAATTTGAGAAACGCCAATCTCCTAGGCTTCGGTTTTTGTGCACCTCTATCCATAACTCCAAAAGTAAAGTCGAAAAATGAAAAGAAGAGAGCGAAGCTCTAAGTTGAAGTGTTGCGGGAACCGCATAAGAAGAAGAAGGTAGTTGTCCACTTTCCCGGATTTATGCACCACTTTCCCTTAAAGTTTTCCCTTCCCTTCCATACTCTAGACCTTTTTCTTTGGAAGTCCTTAAGATCAAAAGAATGTTATATGACTTGGTGATCTAAATTAAAGCTTCTTATGATTGATTTTGATAATTTTTGAAGGTTATAATGCTTGTTGAGAAGTTAAATTGATTCATGAGCTTTCTTTACCCTTTACTCTCTAATTGAGTGTGTGAAAGTTTAATAAACGATTGAAGCAAGGTTTGAGAATGATCTATTCCTTAGAAGTCACATTCATCCAAAAGAAGGTACACATATTTCATCCTAACTCTTGTTTAAAGCTTTTTGAAAGACCTTGCTTAGGGACAAGCAAGTGTTAAGTATGGGGTTATTTGTTAGCATGAAAAATTGTGATATTTTAGGCACGTTTTCTAATCATATTTGATTCATTTCGATAGTCTTTGATTGACCTTTAAGCATATGTGAGCTAGTATTGCCTATTTTGTCGATATGGATGTCTACACAAGTTCTATGTTGATTATAGGTGATTTGGAGCTATTTCCGAACGAAATCGAGCAAAGGAGAGTTGAGTTGATATGTCCATAGATCGAGGACACTTTTTGGAAGCAAATTGGAGTATTAGATTGAGGAATGCACGTAATGAAGGGAAGAATCACGTTCTTACCCTAAAATACGGCCGTGGATTTTGAGTCAGAATTCAATGTTCATTCCAGGGGATTCTACGGCCGTGGAACTAACCGTAATTGTTTCCACGCCCTAGAATTACGGTCGTGGAATCTTCCACGGCCGTGATCTTGGCAAATCTCTCGCCACACTTCGAAGCCATGATCTTTTTGAAGATTGGGCCGGGCCGACACTTCGTCTTGCCCTATAAAAAGACGGCCGAAAAGAGATTTCATCATCAGCGCTTACACCCCCGTCTACTCTCATTCATCACCACTAGTCGACGCTTAGCGACGCACAAACCCTCGTTTAGAGGTATTTGGAAGATCTCATTGGAGATCGAAGTTTGCAACGGAGAGTTGTTCAAATCTTGCACTTTTAGTGGAGATTGCTGTGGTGATCTTCGGATTTGTGGAAGATCGAAAGTTCTTGGAAGATTTTGCAAGAAGATCTCTCTTCTTGTTTAGGTTTGATTTGAGAACGGATTGACATCCCGTTTCTCTTCTTTCCTAAGGTTGTGATTGTTTACTTTGTCTTGAATCTTTTGATAAACATTTGTTGTGATCTTGAGATTCATTTGAAGATTATTGGTAGTTCTTGAAAGTTTCCATCTTTTACTCCTTGATTCTTGAATTGATATCAAAATGACTGTTATTGGCTAAAAACCCTTAACAATTCTAAGGTGAAGGGTTGATAGTTGTGGCATAGGTGATGATAGATCGATCGCAAACAGATTAGACCCTGAGAGTTAGAGAAACATCGTCGACAGACCCAAATTACGGGCTGTTCTTGAGTCCACGGCCGTGGAACCTCAAGAACTAACCGTGATTTTCCTTCAGTTTACGAACCTTGCTTTTACTTTAATCCAAAGTTAAAGATTTGCTTTAACTTAGTTTAGACTTGTCTTTTCTAGGTGGTAGTGAAGCCTCAACAACCTCTACCTCGATTGTGAGCCTCAACAACCTCAATCGGATAAGTTAGTCTTGATCTTTAGATTACAAGTTTGGGTATTTGACACTAATTCTCACCTTTAGAATCTTCCTATATTGAGCCTCAACAACCTGTATAGGGAGTATCTTTTAGGTGAGTTACATAAGGTTTTTGGAACCTCAACCGTACGATTACCTTACATTAGTATACATTTGCATATCTCTACTCTGTCTTTACATCATTAATATATCTTGAGTCTATTGCCGCAACTGAATACCCGGATCTTTAGGATTGTTGTTTTCCCAATATTTGCAAAACTCCCATATTTACTGCTTGATAACCTGAAATCGAATTTGTTCCCACCCAAATCCCTGTGTTCGATACTCTGGAATTCTTGCTTAGCTACTTCGATCCGTACACTGCGGGTTCGCTGCTTGATTCTAGTTTTATAAATTTAAAACTTATTTGCACACACTTCTAGGGGCGAACACCTTCCATGCACCTTAGACCCTCATATCCGGGTCGAAATTTTATCTCTTTTGGCCTTACAAGCTTGTCTTGTGAACTCTTCTACTAGATGACTCGTCTTATACATTTTTCTTCTCTACATCGGTCTCTAACTGTCTGTTGATCATTACTACCCATTTTGTGTTGGAACTTCAGTTGCTTTGTACTCTTGCCTAGATTTCCTAAGGACATCCTCATCTCAAAACTTTATTTAAAATTTATCATAACCAGAAATTTTGATACCTGATTTTCCTTCTCACTGGATAAGTTATACACTTGGTTTACACTAAATCCATCATAGTGTCATCAGTCCGTTGGTATGATTGTTATTAAACATCCATTGGTATCATTTGTATACAACACATTAGATGCATATGATTTTTCCCACCAATCAAATTTCTCGCATCGCATTTATTATGTCTTCCTTATACTCATGTCGCTTTACCTTCTTTGATATTTACACCCCATAAGATAGTTAAATCCCTTTGAGTTTTCTCGTACACACTTTACAACTGCGTTGGTTGGTCTTATTACTTTCATCAACTCTTAGGTCATCAGTCCAGCTGAATTTTCCATGGAGTACCTCCATTTCTCTTTAAATAATAGTCTTTAGTCCTTTCAGTAACCATCTTATTGATGTGATACCGGATCTATGTAACAACCTTTAGTCTTTCACTTTTACTCCTTCTCATGTCTGTTTTAGTCGACCTGTAGATTCTATCTGCAATCACCTCACAACTCGACCATACATTTCACCAAGGCTTTACAACATACTCCTTATGTTCGTGCCGCCTCGGAATTTCCAATTATTCTGTGTCACATCTTAAGTCACAAGGGTTTTCCCTGTCAATCTAGACAGTCAGACCCTACTTTTTCTCGAAGGAGCACCATCAGTCTTACTTGTGTGGGATGCTAAGACATAGGACATGTTTCCAATCATCTACTTCCTTTTAGTCTTCTAGTTCTTCTTACGGGGATCCCTTCATTCTAACTCTGATATGTATCTTTCGTAGTCAGTAGTAAGTAACTACTCCCAACAATTCCCTTTTCACCATTACTATCATCAAGGGTCATTACCGACCGTCAAGAGCTGCTCTGAAATTTCCGTATTAGAGTTATCAGAATGGACTCATCTAACGTTACCATCCCGGCTACTAGTACTTGTATTGATTTAACTTCACCATTTCCGTCGTGGATCTCCGACAGAAATTCACTAGATGTCGATAAAATTCTTTTATAACCTTGTGGTTATTCTTCTTATCGGTTAACTAATCATCACTAGTTAACCCGCACATGTAACTTTTAAGTTGTCCAAGTAGGATGTAGTTGACCTTCTACAACATCATGGACTTACTTTTCTTCCATCTCTTTTGAGGCTTGATATACTTGGTGAAATATATCTCCTCCAGTCTCTCTGTTTATTCTTCTTTATCTCATCCTACAATCTACACTTTTGTAAGATCGTTATACTCTTACGAGTCCAGTTGTATCATTCTTCTCCCATCAACAAACTTTTCAATCCTTCTAGGGTAGCTTGTAGGTGCATCACCGTGATTCTTTTACCTGAATTATCGTCTATTTGCGGTTCTCTATTATGAACTTGTAGTGTTGTTAGCTTAAATTCTTTTGAATGAGAAGTTATTGGGGTCCCTCGAGTTCACCAATACTCTTCTCACACACTCTTCTTCCTTGGGTGTTGTTTGTAATGCTACCTTTCCAGAAGCTGGTTATTGTTGTATCACGGTCTATGTCAACATTCTCCTGTGTTCTACGAGATCACTCCACTTCCACGTTGGTGAAATCCACCTTTCCCTTTCTGGCAATGCATAAGCTTTCAAGTTACAGCTCTTTAATTCTTTCTATTTGTATGGATAATGTATCTCGTGTTGACTTCCATACTTTTGACTGTCTCGGTTATCAATCTGGATTGTGGGGGCAATTAGCTTGTTGTGAGTGATCATATTTCGCTTTGCTTTTGGCATCAACTTTCACTTCCTAGTCTGTCAGTGAGCTTAAATTTTTTTGTCCATTTTCTTGATCGCTACTATATCTCCCTTTTGACTTTCATGTCTAGGGCGAATTTTCGACGTCATTCTCTTTGGTTGTGAAGTCACTTTACACAACTTGGAAGAGCCTCTCCATTGTCTTTCTCAATTCCCTAGTTGGCGATCATCTCTTGCTTCTCCGGAACTACTCTCTTGTATATCCTTCATTTGATCCCGTTGAGTTGATTCGGGATTTTCTTCTTGTCATCGTAATTGGTGTTGTCTTTGAGTCTTCACTTTTCCGTCTCGACGTTGCTCCACCAGCTCGAAGGAGTTGTCCGACGTTCGTCTACCCTAATGTACATAAGATGTGCATACTAATCCTCACGTTGACACCCTTCAAAAACTACTTAGATGTGTCCAAGGGTGAGAAACTCATTATGTTATATCCGTTAAGGACATAACATAACTACTAATCTTCGGCATATACCTATCTAAATAACATATCTTTATAAACAAGTTAAAAGTCCAACTACAGTAAAACCTAAAGTCCATACTAAGCAAACTGAGATCCGCGGTAGTAGTGGTGGTCAGCCGTACTTTTCTATTCCCAACCAGACTATGCATTTAAAACTAAAAATTTTCTTTTTAAAACTCAGACCCCTTTTCGGGTTCTGCTTAAAACTTATTCGGTCTTTCAGAAGATTTCAAGTGCCATTGTTGCTAACCTGGCTCTGATACCATGTTGTAACACCCCGAATTCTCAGAACTCGGAGTATTACTGGTTAGGACCTCACAATGGGTCCCGACCTCAGTTTGACAACAACATTACTAGGATCTTGCAACAAGACACAAATAAAGAAACCGGAATTCATAAAAACCATGTTTTTAGAGTAATGAATGCAACACTGTCTAGCAGCCTAACGTACTTAAACAAAAGAAAAGAACAACTGTCTTAACCAAAAGAAAGGAAAGACAAAACAACCCCAACCCCGTTCTAAGGAGTACGGAGACCCGGCTGACCACTACTTCCGGATCACTCAGCTGCTGATCTAACCTGCGGTAAGTCTAAGACAACAACAAGAAGAACCGTTAGCTAGTTATCAAGATATTAGCAGAATAATAGCAGCACAAACACACTCAGATAAACATAAACACTCAGCATGCTTTCAAACAAGTCCGTTTTATTATCTTGCTTTAATTTACTCGTTCACTCTAGTGATACTTATTTTGTGACACGAGGGATTCCCAAACCTCGCCTCCGCCCCCGTGTAACCATCAGGAATGGATCCGATGCATCTCACCTTGTACCTGCATGGTCTGGGTATAGAGAACCTCCTAGTCTCCTGTCAGAGCTGGGCAGTGATGTCACGGCCCGTTATACATACACTTGGGCCTTAAACGTAATAATACCAGTCGTCCTAGCAAGTTATTATTATTAAATCACGCAATAGCACACACCACTACTATCATTCAACTAACACTCAGAAACTGGCTAAGTAAGTCGCAAGGACTTACCTGAGTCAAAAATACACTCTAACACGTCTCAACCAGTCCGTACTCGTGGTAACTCAAATGCCTGTCAAATAAGGCATGTGTATCAAAATCACATCCAGATGTTCAACCTCATGCTAAGGAATTACGGAACAAGTTCTTACGGTAAAAGACCATTTTACCCTCAGCCGAAGGCTTCTCAAATTTATTCTTAAACTTTCTTATTCCTTTTAAAACTTGTTTCCATACTTTGTGTCTCTTGGTTAGCTACTTATAGGTCACCAGTTCAAACTTGAATCCACTCGAAAAAGAATAACACTCTTCCTCCTTCCCGGTTACCATCTATTCTATTACATATATTATCCGCATTATATACTTTAACCTTTCTCCTCAACTCACTTATTTAATTGTATAATTATTCGGTACTCATATATATATCTACATATTTTATTTCCCATCTTGTACGGATATAGGTACACTTACGTCATGAGTATATATATATATTCTTATGTTTCTTTATATATATAAATCCTGAAATCCCAACTTATTTATATATTTATGTATATCTCTTTTACATAGTTTCATAAATCCCAACTCGTACTTATATATATATATACTCGCATTTTTATATATTCTATATTTATGCTTATAAATATACTCTTGTATAAAGATTATATATCTATTAAATTCCAAGCTTCTATAAACATGAATAGACTTTAAAACACTTATGTGTACACTTTTATTTCATATTATATATGTATATACGTATATGTATATACTCGGCATACACAACTCACATATAAGCTCACACATGCTCTTACTAACCTACCGTATTACATACCCGTACCACCTCCAATCTATGGTTTATATATGTATTCAAATTAAATTTATATATGTTCTCCAACTCAAACATATATACGTATACGCTCTCTAATATATACGTATTCTAACTCACATATATACATGTATTAAAACTTGATTTTATACATATTTCATTCACAGTTATATTCGCAGGGCAGGAGGAAGAAGGACCGGAGGAGGCTCTTACCGGGCTGCAGTCCGGCGTCCTCACTGGTGGTCGGAAACGACGGTGCGGAGCTGCTGCGGTCGACGACGGACACTGTTGCTGAGTTCCAGAAACGAGAAGAAGATCGAAGGAGAGCAGCGAGGGGGAGAAGACCAAGCTTACCGGATTCCAGCAGCGGAGGGTGGCGCCTGGGCGGTCGGCGTCGGAGCGGTCGACAGCGGTGGGGAGTGGCGACGGCACAGGGAAGGGAAGCAGCAGAGGCGACGGAGGCTCATTGGCGTGCCTCGCAGCGGCTGCGTAACGCCACGGTTAAGCCGTGTTGTGCTTCGAAACAGAAGGGAGGGACGGGAGAGATAGACAGAGCCGGTGGCTCCCTGGTGGCGCCCTGGTGGTCGCAGCGGCGGGCGGTTGTAGGGCCAGGATCCGGCGACGATGGATCCGGCTGAAGGCAGAGGTGCGGCGCTGCGGTTGAAGCGGAAGGAAGCAGCAGCGACGTTGTTTTCGGACTCGACTGAAGGCGTGCAGGACTCGGCGGTGGCGTTCCCAGTCGAAGACGGTAGCGGCGCTGGTGGTTGCGGCGGCGTGGCGTCTCTTCTCCCTGGCGAGGTGATCGTGTCTTCTCCCAGGCGGCCGCGTAGCGTACGAAGGTGAGGAGGGTTACAGATTAGATTAGGGTTAAGTTAGTTTATTAGGTTTTAATTAGGATATTAGTGATGGGCTGGATTAAGGATGGGCTAAACCTGCTGTACTTATTGCAGTTGGGCCCACTCTTACTTTAGGACTCGAGCTGAAGCAAAACCCGTTACTCGTACGGATCGGTACGATATTTGCGGAATACTACTAAATTATATTCCGCGTGATGTAATTTATTATTTTAAAGGTATATAATTTATTTCTGGTGACCGGGTTTTTCATCATTTTATGTGAATTAAAGTCACATAAAATGATAGAAATAACACTCGTTTTATTTTGTTTTAAGTTATGTATTTATTTATTTAAGGTTGACGTGTCGGAAAACGATTAAATTAAGGTTTAATGGAGTTTAAATTTCCGGTTATTACAAGAGAGGAAATTAAAAAAAGAAAGATATATAAAAAAGAAAATTATAATGAAATAAGGGGAATGCAAATTAATATCCTTCAATGTTAAAAGCTGGAATCCACTTCCTTACAATACTAAAAGCATGAATCCCTCTTAAATAGTCCATATCCCATTATACCCTTTACCTTTATTATAAATTGAAATTCTAATTTCAACTCATTTGATGATGCTTTGTTCACGTGTAGCCTTCTCGCTTTGACAGCGTAGTACCTTCACCGCTTTGACAGCGTAGTACCTTCACCGCCTCTGTCTCGCTTCCTCTCTTCCACAGTCGGCCATTGATCCCTCCATGTCTTCTTCTACCGCACTTTATAATTGAGGTTTCCAAATTGCTTCTTACGCTTCTTCTCCGTCTTTGATTCTACATGCATTCTCAATTCTCTCAGATCCTAGGTAATCACTATTCGATCTTCTACTCTCAAACCAGTTCTCAATCCAAGTAATCACTCTTCGTTATTCCACTGAGTTAGGCCCTGTTTGGCATTGTATGGGTATTCTTTTTTTAGATTGTTCGGGATGGGGATTCTTGAGATTGTTGGAGATTGTCTGAGATGGGGATTCTTAGATATTCTTTTTTGCGTAAATTTTACGGGTTTGGCATTAGATTATTTATACAGATTGTTTACGGAATGATTACGACAATACCCTTATCTTCTTTATCCTGAAAACAGTGAACCGAAGCTTGCCCACGACTTTGGACTTGACACAAACTTCATTAGTAGCCCAGAGCTTCATCCTGTAGATCTTAGGATGCTCCTCGGCCTGAGTAGGCAGAGCTTTGCTGATGACTCGTCGTCTTCATCGTCGCTCGCCGGAATATGCCTTCGTCTTCTCATTTATTTCAAGCTTTTTGCAGAGCAACAATAGGGCTCGGCCAATTCAAGCAAAAATACGAGAGCGAAATTTAGGGAGAGTTGCCAGCCGACGATTCGTGTAGTGGTTGGTCAAAAGTTGTATTTGTCGATCGTATACGGTGGTGGCTCATATAGCGGGCGTGGGTGCACCATTGAAGGTATGTGCCTACAGTGCAGTCCCGATTCCAGTTTACAAACAATGATCATGAATTTGATTCCAGTATACAAATAAAAGGTTTATGTTAAGATATGCTTGCAGTCCCGATTCCATTATACAAACAATTAGGTTGGATTGAGAGGCCATTGAGAGGCGAGTTACTTTGTCAAATTGGGGGTGAGCAGAAGAAGGGTTGCGAATTACTGTGTTAAATTGGGGATATGTAGCAATTAGGTTGGATAAGAGAATTGAAAATTGGGTTTCCTTGTAATAAAGCTTGCAATGGAGGAAGCAGTTAAGGAAATTAACAACTTGCAATGGAGGAAGCAGTTAAGGAAATTAACAGCTTGCAATTGAGGAAGATGATGGCACCATTATCCCCAGAGAACTCACGGAAGACGAATGAATGGGAGAAGGGTACAAGTGGAATTGATAAGAATCTAACCTAAAGAATCTCGAAGAAGCTTGGCTCCACAAGCTTCTTTTTTCGGGTTTCTTTTGGCAAAAGAATACCGAAAAAGAATACAATACAAAAACTAAAACCGATACCAAACATGCATAAAAATTGTAACCCGAAGAATACACCTAAAATGAATCTAAATGAATCTCTATGTAGCTAATACCAAACAGGGCCTTATTTGTCCTGTATTTTGAGTTTCAAATATATGTCAGTTTGTTGTTATCTTCCATCTTCTCCGATTAATTGCAGTGCAGATTTGTGCTTTGTAAAACTGCGGTCGGGGAACATAACTGAGCAATCAGACCCTAACCCTAGACGAACGCGCCCCTGTATAACCAAGGTTCTTCCTCTCTCCTTCTCAAATTCCTTGTCATACCTTGTATAATTTCTACTCAGTTTGTCTTTGCTAAGATCTGATTATGGCTTTCTTGTTTCATGTGACGGTCTAATTCTTAGCTATTTGAATGTCGCGGAGGCTACAACTAGGGATGCCTGTTTCGATCTTGACAGTTGGCTCATCAAAGTGATTAGTTATCTTGAACTCCAATCGAATGGAATTTTAATCCATCTTTTGAAACTCGATTCTCATCAATTGAGTCGGCTGTTTGTTTGAGGAGATTAGGCCCCTACGTCCGTGCTAAATATATAGGTATTTGTATTGTCTTTTGTGATCTTGTAAAGTAGCTGCAGTTTAACAAATACACTGTGTATGTGCTTTTGCTTCAGATTGCCAGATATTGTCCCTATTGATTTGTTTCATGATTGATGCAATTTTGGTGGAATGGGGTTCTCCGCCTCTTCCTATCCATCGTCAGGTATGCTCTTCTTAGGAACTTTCTTCTTCGGTACTTTCTTCTTCTATCGCCTGAAGCCCTTAGAAAATCAGTTCTTCCAAATGCCGACACTTTCAAATTCCTATATTTTCCTTTACAATTCTCTCCAATCATTCGGATGGTATATGGTTTCTTCGTCTTTCTCCCTAAACCCTTACAAATTCCAGTCCCGACAAATTTTGCACTGCTCAATAGTCAATACCCATCAATTCAATGACCTAATTTGGCAACTGAAGCTCATTTTATCCTATTTTTTGCAGGGCACTCGTATTTTGTACAATTTTATCGAGCTTGGACGCAACCAAGTCGTTCGCCTCTGCTTACCCTTCGGTTGTCGGCCTTGTCTGTAATGTTTTCATAACTGAACATTCCTTTTCAGTGATTTCATCCGGTTTATGAAATTGTATGTTTGTTTATTTATGCACTGTTACAGACAAGGCCTATCTGATCCCGAATCTTTTCATCATATACTTCATTAGCCTGAACATCTGAGCTCTCTCTTAATGTGGTATAATTTGAGTGATGCACAATGCATTTGTTGAGTTAAATTCTGACACTGTAAATGTTTAAGTTCTCTCAGTTCTAAAGTTTGAGAAAAGCAATCAACTACCAGAAGATTACTTGAGCTCTTTTAGGCAAGCAGTTGCCGTGTTTCAGCATGCTCGAGTGTAAGTAAAATACATTTGCAATGTTTTGTTTTTTGGGAATTTTTTTTCTTCCCGGCCATCCTTCTAAGTCATGCTGAGCCACTTTGTGCAGATATGATGAAATCACCAAGAGGATCGAGCACATTAAATCACTCAATGAAGAGCTCGTGCATGCACTTAATTGAGAACTTAATTTTTTGGGCAGGTAAACTTCTGTTTCTCCTTGACTATTTTATTCTTCTTCATTTGTAATAAGTTTTTGACTTGTCTTCAACGACCATTTGATGGTATGATCAGTGATCTCCCTCCTTCAATAGCTACTGCAATCAGTGAAGGACTCTTGGATCCTATTACCATGGAAGCCTATAACTATTCTCAAAACTCCACAAGTCACCAACCGAAACCAAAGTTGAAACAAAACAAGGAGTCTACCACGACAACCACAACAACATTAGTGAGTTGCTTTATAGTTTATTATTCTCAAAGAAATAAGGAGGTTATAATTTCAAGTAAGCTTATATATACTTGTAAACATGTCAGTTTGAAAATTTTATCGTTCCTAATTGTTGATTCCATTTTGAGTTTGTTGAGTGCTTTGTATCGTTAAAAACATTTATGTTTAATCTCATGTTAGACATGAAATTGGGGCTGATTTTGGTTATTAGGTCTAAGTTGTACTTGCTGGACTTTTTGGTGAAGAGAAGCCATTGCCTCCTTCCTCGGGATGGATCGACTGAATGCGCACCGGCTTCTGGCTTCCGGGGTAAGCTTTCCAACCTCTCGCATTTCTTTCGGGCTTTTAGTCTCCCAAGCTCTGGATTTGTCATAATTTATTTTTCTACGGATTTAGTTCGATTACAAGTTCTCCCTTCCAACGGTTGGAACTTCGGACTCTTCTATCGCGTTATACTCTTTGATCGCCCACGGTCAAATTGAATCAGCTTCTTACTGCACCTAGGTAAACCAAAAAGAAATCAAGTGTTTCTAGCATTGAAGGTAAAAAGATACTCCCCCTTTTACATTACATATGTGATATCCTGTTATTTCCATCAAGTGAGTAAGTTTCAGTTTTCGGTGCACTCCTTATCTCTCATTTAAGTCTGCCTAATACGTGGTACTGTCTCATAGCTTGCTGGGATAATTCCATGCCCACAACATCGTCTTCCAAGGTAGTTGATTTGTACACTTACATCATTAAAAGGAAGTTTGTAATGCAGGTTGACAAATATCCTGATATATGACAAAATTCGTAGATTTGACCCTCAAACAGGCCTTTTTCTCGAAACAAAGGATGGCACACTGGTGAACCTAGGTCATGTGTGATTGTTTTATTTTATATTCATTGGTTAGCTTGAGAACTTTATGATTTTTTCTACTAGATTTGTCATCTGTTTCTTGAATTTATTAATTCATATATGTTTGCTGATTTTTTATGAATGAGTTCAATCTGCCTGAATTGAATTACACAACTAACACCAACCTATTGTGCTTACTCCAATCAACCCAACAAGAAGTTTGATAGAAGATATTCCGGGATTGTTGATGATTATAAGTATGTATAACAACTGAAGTTGATTACCTATATGGAAATGGTGCTTTTGTTTATTTGTAGATGGTCGTGGCTTATATATTTTGTTCACTTTAGTTTAATTGATCATTATATGGTGCTCCATTGTATTATTCAATCATCTAATGACAAGGGTTTCTATATTCAAGAGCAATTTAGGCGTTTGATCTCCCGATTGATGCAGCTTTAGGTTGAATACTTGTCATCTTATCTTTTCCGGTTTATACTGTTTCTTCTCAAATTCAATTGCATCGGACTAGGTCTTTGCTTCGGTTAGTAGCAAGGTGTCATTGTTGACTTTACTTTTAGGTTTCACGTTTGTTGTGCAGGACACCAATGACGCTCTCATTGTCTATTCCAGCAGAACTTGCTATACCCCTTGATTAGTAAACTTTAGGTGCATAGGTAAGCTTGTTTCTTAACTTTGTTGTCAATATGGAAGAGAGGATGACACTTTGCAACAGGGTTGTTGAAGCTGTTTGAAAGCATGGTGTTGTTATACTTGCTCATAGTACTACGTACAAGTATCTTGAGGTTTGTAAATTTTTAGTACTTAGTACACCCCATTTGTGAATATTTATAGACATAACTGCATGCTGATCTTTGTAGAGCAGTCTCTCTGATGAAGACTAAGTTTTGTAGTGATATTAGTCTTGTAGTGATATTAATTAATTGACACAATGTTCGCTTCTTTTATATCCATTTCTATTTTGTCGTGGTTTTGTAGGGCAAGAAATTAGTACCTTTTGAACCAGTTTATATTGACAGCCAAGCCCGTGCCCGTAATTATTTATTAAAAGTTGCTAATTAGTGTACCCTCCGTGTAACACCCCAAATTTTACAACTTAGGGAGTTACTGGTTAGGACCGCACAGTGGGTCCCGACCTTAGTTTGACAACAACTTAACATGATCTTACAACAAGGCACAAATAAGGAAAACCAAAAATCATAAAATAGTTTTTTTAACAATGCATGAATGTGACCAGATCAACTACAGCCGGAAAACGTAATATAACAAAGTACGAAAGGAAACAATGTTCAACTGTAAAACCCACAAATGCAGAAACTGTAAAACGTCCTAAAGTACGACACCCCGGCTGACCACTACCATCTGGATCACTCGTCATCTGCTTTAACCAACTTTCAAAACTTGATAACTGAAGGACCAAACACATAATTGCAGCACCTTGCTTGAGTTGATTTGTTAGGAACATAAAATAGTGGGAATTGTCATCTAATTGAAAATCATTTCTATGCCACACGTGACGAAATGACCCGAGTTATCTGGAAGTCCTTAAGGGACAAGGTGATTCTTATTCCGACCACTCATATATACAACTGTCATAAAAACGTACTAATATTAGCTTTCGGTATTGACTATGCAACTTATTCTACCTTTTATAGAACTTGATAACAAATACTTCGATTTGGGTCTTCTCAAGCGTGATGCTACCGATGATAAAGTTACTGTTCAAAGTGCAGAAAGAGCCAAATAATGTTTTCTGTTTCACCGTTTATACATAGGGGATCAATTACAATTTATATATTGTCTTGTAAACTTATATTGAAATCCAAGAACTAAATTATGACAGATAAAAGTGACATACAAAAAGGAATATGATAACTTCATTTGAACTACTGCAATCCTTGTAATAATTTGAGTATTTGATGCTTTCAGGTACAACGTGGCAATCAAGTATGCAACTATTATACCAGGTGTAACACCCCAAATTTTACAACTTAGGGAGTTACTGGTTAGGACCGCACAGTGGGTCCCGACCTTAGTTTGACAACAACTTAACATGATCTTACAACAAGGCACAGATAAGGAAAAACCAGAAATCATAAAATAGTTTTTAACAATGCATGAATGTGACCAGATCAACTACAGCCGGAAAAGTAATATAACAAAATACAAAAGGAAACAATGTTCAACTGTAAAACCCACAAATGCAAAAACTGCAAAACGTCCTAAAGTACGACACCCCGGCTGACCACTACCATCTGGATCACTCGGCATCTGCTCTAACCTGTGTCAAATCTAAACAACATATCAACAGTTAGCTAACTATCCAAATATAAGCAAAATGATAACAGCTCAAACACAAGCAGAAATAAAAAAAATAAACAAACATCATGCTGGCACTCAACCAATTATTATTTATTAATTAAGTGATTCACATTATTCAATTTAAGTTGTGGCACGAGAACTATTATTAGTTCTCGCCTCCGTTCCTTATCCAACTGGTGTAGGTCTAGCTGACTTCCTTTGGTAGCATCACTACAAACCATGTGTGGACTAGTCCCGAAAGAAACCCCCAGCGCCCCGCGAGCTACTGAGCGGAATGCCACCGCCCGTTACTCTTAGGCCAAAACATAGGTCGGTAATTATATATCGCAACCTAGCTCTCTAACATGTCAATCACACACCACCATCATCATTTATACTCATAATTAGTAGTCAGCTAAGTAAGCCCAAAGGACTTACCTGTTATAACGCTCGACTCTTTATAAACCACTCGCTCTGTAAACTGTAACCACTCAGTTGCCTGTCAAAGGCGATAAGTGTATTAGCACACTTTCACGTAGATAGAAGTCTAAAACTTCTAAGATAAAATAAGGTATTAAGACGTACTAGTTACAGTATTAGTTTTAGGGTAAAATGACCATTTTACCCTTGGTTCCGATTTTCTCGAAAACCCTAAAATTCATGTCCAAACTCCTATTTGAAGTTCTAAATTTATATCCTAACTCCTAGAATTTTATTTGGTTCTAAACTGACATTTTTCCTATGTTTCTATTTTCCGGAAGAATCGAAAAAGGTTTAACTTCGGCTCTAAATATAAAATTCTTAACAGCTTATAAAATTTCCGAATTACATCTCTAGATCATCTACGAGGTTCTATCTAACCTTAGAAGAAGGAATTTCTCCAAAATGTTCGGCCAATAATTTTATAATAATTCCCAAAGTCGGTTCTTCACCCTACTTTCCTATACTTAGCCAAAATTTAAGTTTACCAAAACTGCTCAACTACCTAACTTCGGGAGCTCTTAACTTTCAATCCGACCGTTCATTTCTCCCCAAATTTTAATATGCTAAACTACATATATCCGTCTACAACATATCCAAAATTCAACGGTGGATCTTTATCCAAACGTTTTATAATTGATCGACAAGATGGGCTGTTGGTAACCTAGAAGCTGAAGGAAATAAAATGAATTACAGCAGCCTTTTGTCTATCATTTTATGTGAAATTCCCAGCAGCTACTTAACACTATTTTATCCATGCTTAAGGATGAACAACAGCAGCCTAAATAATGTTATGAATCAATATAGCTAGAGACATTACAACCTAGTTGTAAAGGGGGCAACAAAACAACATACAGCAATGCTTACTCGCTGCAGTAGAATGGTTCTGCGTTCCTGGATTCCTGACTCGCAATCTCACAATGGACTACGTTACTGAAGCGAAACAAAAGAAGGGAGATCACTACTCCGATTGGTTAAGAGTGAGGAAAGGAGAGTAGAGAAAGACCTACCGGAGAGTGTATGCAGAAGGTCTCCGTAAGGTCCTGTCTCGTCTTAAGCAACTGGAGACTCGCTACCGTGGCTGCAAAACAATGGACTTAGCCCCTTTGGTTCAGTAGGTGGCTGCAGTTTGGGGCACAGCAACGTCGGTCGAAGAGACAAGAAGAGAAGGATGGTGAGGTTGTACGCAGATGGGTCAGCACAGAGATTGAATTGAAGACGGGAAACAAAATAAGATCGCTGCACTAACCTGGTTCCGGTAGGGAGATCAGAAGGTGGTCGTATGCTTGGAGCGGCTGGTTGTGTACAGAAGAGGGCGGACCGGACGTGTGCAGAAGAAGGGTCAAACGATTGTGGCTATGGGCAAAGAATGGGACGTTTTTCTGTATGTGAATCTGGACGCCGAGGGTAGCTGTTGGCTGCGTGATTGTAGCTGAACAGGAGGGCTGTTACGTTTTATTTTCAGAGGCCATAAATGTTGTTGAGTAACTCCTTCTAGCTGGGCACGGATTGCTGTTGGGCTGAAGAAGGCGAAGCATCAGTTCCTTCCTGGGCTGAAGTAGGCGTGCTGCTGCTGGGCTGCATTGGAGGCTGCAGAAAGCTGGGCTGCGCATAAGGGCTGGGGCGGACAACAGCAGCTGCTTCAGGGCTGGAGCGGACAAGCAACGGGCTGGAGCTGGCAGCGCTGGAGTTGGGCTCGCAGGCTGGATCCGTGGGCTGAATTATGGATTAATAGATGGGCTGAAAAAAGGCTGCAGCTGGCCTCCTAAATTTAACGAGTTTCTGGCTGGGCAAGATCCCGATATGTTAATATACGGACTAGGCGAATAGGGAGTTTATTTTAGTTTAAGATCGGCTCAGAACTCTATCATTTTATACGGAAGTAACCTACATAAAATGATAAACTATATAAAACATTCTATCATTTTATGTGAAGGAATCTACATAAAATGATAAATCCCATAATAATATGTCTAACTAGGTAGACGGATATGGGTCAACTGATCGAGATCTATTTTATAACGTAAATAGACGGAATAAAAATTCCGGATTTTACATCAGTACCCCCTTAAAATAAGTTTCGTCCCGAAACTTGGAATAAGATACCTACCCCATACATTTCCCCTCGAGAAATATATTCTAGCAAGCAACTACTCACGTCATCAAACACATAGACATAAACAATTATGTAAACATATAATCACAGAAGTCATATAAGGTCTCGTCTTAGTACTAACCCGTCGGTACTGAGGTAGCGGCTAACTCCGGAAAGAACTCAGGGTAATTACGTCTAATGCTCTCCTCTGTCTCCCACGTAGCCTCATCAACTCCTCGTCTAGACCACTGAATCCTCAGCATCTGTATCTCCTTAGAACGCAGGCGCCTAATGCTACGCTCTAGGACGGCTACTAGATACTCCACAAAAGTGTGGTCTGGCTCAACTATCAGATCCTCATGACTGATGATGTGTCTAGGATCCGGTATGTACTCTCGCAGCTGAGATACATGAAAAACTGGGTGTACTCCCTCTAATCTCGGTGGCAGTGCTAGTCGGTAGGCAACCTCTCCGACTCTCTCTACGATCTCAAATGGGCCGACATACCGGGGACTCAACTTCCCCTTAATGCCGAAACGTCTAACTCCTCTCGTAGGTGACACTCTCAACCACACCTGTGCACCTACTCTAAACTCCAAAGGTCGACGCCTTTTGTCGGCGTAGGACTTCTGACGGCTCTGAGCTGCTAACATCCTCTCCCGGACTAAGGCAATCCGGGCGATGTCGTCCTGTATCTGATCTGGTACTACTCCATCAGCCTTGCTAGGCTCATCCCAACATAGCGGTGTACGACATCTCCGCCCGTACAAAGCCTCATAAGGTGCCATCCCAATAGACGCATGCCAGCTGTTATTATAAGAAAACTCTACTAGTGGGAGGTGATCTGGCCATACCTGTCCCCAATCTAGCACACATGCCCTCAACATGTCCTCTAGGGTCTGGATGGTCCTCTCGGACTGACCGTCTGTCTGTGGGTGGTAGGCAGTGGTAAAGTGAAGACTCGTGCCCAGAGCAGTATGTACCTGCTGCCAAAACCTCGAGGTAAAACGTCCATCCCTGTCGGAGACGATAGTCCTCGGTACTCCATGGAGTCTCACAATATGCCTGGTGAACTCCTCTGCTAGACGACTTACCGGCCACGTTTCCTTAATCGGAATGAAACGTGCGGTCTTCGTCAGACGGTCTACTACTACCCAAATGGCATCAAAACCTCTGCTGAGCCTCAATCCGGTGACGAAATCCATAGAAATGTCTTCCCACTTCCAATGTGGTACTGGAAGTGGGTGTAGCTCTCCTCCGGATCTACGATGCTCAATCTTGACCTGCTGACAGGTCGCACACTGGGCTACATATCGGGCCACATCAGGCTTCAAACCACCCCACCAGAAGGAACGTCTTACGTCCTTATACATCTTACTCGCTCCTGGATGTACGGAGTAAGGGGTAGCATGAGCCTCACCTAGTATCCTCTGTCTCAGCTCACTGTCTGATGGCACACAGACACGGTCCTGTCGTCTCATCACTCCATCGGCACCGATAGTGAACTGAGGTGCCTCATCTCGTGACATCCGGTTTCGGATCCGGGTCAAAGTCGGACAGGTCTCCTGCTTCTGTCGGATCTCACCCAACAGGTCAGGAAGTAACTCTAAGGTGGCTAACTGATGAGCTGTATCGGGGAACTGGATCTCTACCTCCAACCAAGCTAAGTCTCTCTGTAACTGTGGCTGTACTGTCAACCGAGCGATCGCCTTCTCCTGAGGCGTCTTCCGACTCAAAGCGTCAGCAACTACATTCGCCTTTCCGGGGTGGTAAAGAATCTCAAGGTCAAAATCCTTGATCAACTCTAGCCACCGTCTCTGGCGGTTATTCAACTCCCGCTGAGTGAATATGTACTTCAGACTCTTATGGTCTGTGAAGATCTGACAGGTCGCTCCATAGAGATAATGACGCCAGATCTTAAGAGCATGTACTACAGCAGCTAACTCTAGATCATGAGTGGGGTAGTTCTCTTCATACGTCTTCAGCTGTCGAGACACATATGCTATAACCTTACCCCTCTGCATCAAGACACACCCCAAGCCCAGCTTGGATGCGTCACTGTACACTACGAAGTCCTCTGTACCCTCAGGCTGTGCTAAGATCGGAGCAGACGTCAATCTCCTCTTCAGCTCATCAAAACTCTGCTGACACGGCTCAGACCAGACGAAACGAGTAGTCTTCCTTAGGAGAGAAGTAAGTGGTCGGGCGATCAGAGAAAACCCTTCCACAAACCGACGATAATAACCTACCAATCCAAGGAAGCTGCGAACCTCCTTAACATTCTTCGGAGGTTGCCAAGATGACACTGACTCAATCTTCGCTGGGTCGACCTTAATCCCCTCAGCAGTCACTACATGGCCTAGGAATGCCACCTCTGACATCCAGAACTCACACTTGGATAGTTTAGCATATAGCTGACTATCCTGTAGAATCTGCAGTACTGTCCTCAAGTGCCCGGCATGCTCCTCTCGACTTCTAGAGTAAACTAGAATGTCGTCGATGAAGACCACTACAAACTGGTCTAAGAAGTCGATGAAAATCCCATTCATCAACTCCATAAATACTGCTGGCGCATTAGTGAGCCCGAATGGCATCACTACAAACTCATAATGACCATACCTAGTCCGGAATGCCGTCTTAGGTATGTCCTGATCTCTCACCCTCAGCTGGTGATAACCCGATCTCAAATCTATCCTCGAGAACACTGACGCTCCATGCAGCTGGTCCAGCAGATCGTCTATGCGAGGCAGTGGATACTTATTCTTGATGGTGACCTTGTTCAACTCCCTGTAGTCGATACACAGTCTCATCGATCCATCTTTCTTCCTCACAAATAACACTGGTGCGCCCTAGGGAGAAACACTAGGGCGTATGAAGCCCTTCTCTGCTAACTCCTCTAACTGCTTCTTCAGCTCAAGCAGCTCTATCGGGGCCATGCGGTACGGGGCCTTCGAGATCGGTCTCGTGCCCGGCTCTAACTCGATGCTAAAGTCCACACTCCTCTGTGGAGGTAGCCCTGGTAAGTCGTCCCTGAAGACCTCTGCAAACTCGCATGCGACTGGTATCTCCTCTACTGTCAGGCTCTTGCGCTCCTTCATGGCATAACACCAGAAGGCCTCGCAACACTGTGCTATCAATCTGGCTGCCCTCACTGCACTAATAAATGTGCCGGACTTTCCGAGGTCCCAACCTCGGAATATAACTCTGTGGCCCTCCTCCGTGGCAACAGTCACAGTCCTCCTACCAATATCCAAGACGGCTCCATGTCTAGTCATCCAATCTATCCCTAATATCACGTCCTCATGTGCTAAGGGCATGACTAGAAAATTTACTAACCAAATCCGGCCTCCCAGGTGAATAGGGCAGTCATAAATCTCTCGAGATCCTCTCACCTTACCCCCATCTGGTAACCCAACCACAAAAGGTACACCCTCTACTGTAGCTAAGGAAAACCTATCTACACATGCATCTGATATAAATGAGTGCGTAGCACCCATATCAAATAAAACTCTCACAGGTAAGTCATGGATCCAAATAGTACCTGTGGTCGTAGGTGCTGCAGGCTGCTCAGTGTTCCTCAGCTCGAACACTCTCGATGGTCCTCCTTTGGTGTCAGTGGTACTACCACGTCCTCTGCCACGACCTGATCCCTGTGCAGTACTGTATGAAGCAGGATGTCCTGGAGCCCGGTACTGCTGCTGCTGCTGACTCGGAGCTCGGTACTGAGGGGGTCTCTGTACACTCTTCTCAGCACCTGTAGGAGACGATCCCTGTTGAGAAGAAGCCTTGCCCTGACGGCAGAAAGTAGCCCTGTGTCCCGGCTTCCCAGAAGTGAAGTAAGTGACAGGTGGTTTCGGGCAATCCGTCTTGATGTGATCACGGCCACCACAGTTAAAGCACTGTCGATCTCCACTAGGAGTCCGAACTGTAGAGTGGTAGCTGGACCTCCCCTGAGTCTGTCCTCTACTATAACCTGCTACTGCTCCACTGCTACCAGCATGTCCTGTCCTCTGCCGCTTATCCGGCCCACTAGACTGTGCTGCTTTCCTAGAAGCTGGCCTATCTCTCTCATAAGCAGAGGCCCTATCCTGATAATCAGACAAGGTCTCACAGCGGAATCCAGCCAGGTAGGATCGGGTACTCTCTCTCAACCTCTTGGAGAAAAGATAAACATGCTGCTCTTCTGGAGGTGCAGATGGTCCAAGCAAAGTCAACTCTTTCTGAAACTTCTTTATGGCTGCAGCAATCGGGATATCCTCAAATCCCGCCTCAATGAAATCCTGGAATCTCTCCCTCCTCAGCGAAACTGGGCAGTACCTGTCTCTAACAATGTTCTTCATCTGCTCCCAGCTGGTGACTCGGCCACGAATGGTACGCCACCATGAATGAGCATCATCTGTGAAGCAAGTCTGTATCAAATCTACCTGTCGGTCCACGGGGCAACGTATTGCCTCCAAAGCAGTCTCAATCTTCCCTATCCAGTGCTCCACCTCTAGCCCTATCTCTCCGCTGAATGAGGGGACCTTCTGAGAGTTGAAAGCCTTCAACCACTCATCCGGTCTCGGTGCTCTGATCCCAGTAGGTGCTCTATCAACATCAGCCCTCCTCTCAGATACATCCGGCACCTGAGACACTCCCTGTGTCACCTGAGCTAACCTAGCCGGTACCACTGGTGGTACCTGAGTAAGCCTCTCCACTCTGGCAGATTCTTCCCTGCGCTCAACATAGGCTCTGAACTCCCTATACTCAGATGCTCCAATAGAAACACGTCCAGACTCAGTAGAACGTGCTCCTTGCGCTCCAGACCTAGCGGCGGTCTCAGGCCTGACCTCGGGGCCTACACTCTCAGCTACTTCTTCTACCGCAGCCTCTGGTATGCTTGCTGCAGGTGGGTCCTCTCGAGGAACTCGTCCTCGACCTCTCCCTAGTGGAGGTCTACCCCCACGACCACGCCCTCTAACAGTAGGGGTGCTATCAGCTCGATCCTGTCTGACTGGGGGAAGGGGGGGACGACCCCTACCTCGGCCAGTCACTTGTGCAGCCCTAGTACGTGCCATCTGCACGAATAGTAATAACTACAGTTATAAACTAGCTAATCTATCATAACAGTACAAGTCTATACTTATTCTAAGACTACCGCGATCCGCAGAGGTAGTGGTGGTCATCCGTACTTTCTATCCCAACCCGACTCTGTATGCATTTTAAAACCAAAATTCCTTTTGGAAAACTCAGACCCTTTTCGGGTTCTGTTTATTTACTTATATGACCTTTTTAGAAGATTCAAGTGCCATTGTTGCCAACCTAGAGCTCTGATACCATGTTGTAACATCCCAAATTTTACAACTAGGGAGTTACTGGTTAGGACCGCACAGTGGGTCCCGACCTTAGTTTGACAACAACTTAACATGATCTTACAACAAGGCACATATAAGGAAAAACCAGAAATCATAAAATAGTTTTTAACAATGCATGAATGTGACCAGATCAACTACAGCCGGAAAAGTAATATAACAAAATACGAAAGGAAACAATATTCAACTGTAAAACCCACAAATGCAAAAACTGCAAAACGTCCTAAAGTACGACACCCCGGCTGACCACTACCATCTGGATCACTCGGCATCTGCTCTAACCTGTGTCAAATCTAAACAACATATCAACAGTTAGCTAACTATCCAAATATAAGCAAAATGATAACAGCTCAAACACAAGCAGAAATAAAAAAATAAACAAACATCATGCTGGCACTCAACCAATTATTATTTATTAATTAAGTGATTCACATTATTCAATTTAAGTTGTGGCACGAGAACTATTATTAGTTCTCGCCTCCGTTCCTTATCCAACTGGTGTAGGTCTAGCTGACTTCCTTTGGTAGCATCACTACAAACCATGTGTGGACTAGTCCCGAAAGAAACCCCCAGCGCCCCGCGAGCTACTGAGCGGAATGCCACCGCCCGTTACTCTTAGGCCAAAACATAGGTCGGTAATTATATATCGCAACCTAGCTCTCTAACATGTCAGTCACACACCACCTTCATCATTTATACTCATAATTAGTAGTCAGCTAAGTAAGCCCAAAGGACTTACCTGTTATAACGCTCGACTCTTTATAAACCACTCGCTCTGTAAACTGTAATCACTCAGTTGCCTGTCAAAGGCGATAAGTGTATTAGCACACTTTCACGTAGATAGAAGTCTAAAACTTCTAAGATCAAATAAGGTATTAAGACGTACTAGTTACAGTATTAGTTTTAGGGTAAAATGACCATTTTACCCTTGGTTCCGATTTTCTCGAAAACCCTAAAATTCATGTCCAAACTCCTATTTGAAGTTCTAAATTTATATCCTAACTCCTAGAATTTTATTTGGTTCTAAACTGACATTTTTCCTATGTTTCTATTTTCCGGAAGAATCGAAAAAGGTTTAACTTCGGCTCTAAATATAAAAATCTTAACAGCTTATAAAATTTCCGAATTACATCTCTAGATCATCTATGAGGTTCTATCTAACCTTAGAAGAAGGAATTTCTCCAAACTGTTCGGCCAATAATTTTATAATAATTCCCAAAGTCGGTTCTTCACCCTACTTTCCTATACTTAGCCAAAATTTAAGTTTACCAAAACTGCTCAACTACCTAACTTCGGGAGCTCATAACTTTCAATCCGACCGTTCATTTCTCCCCAACTTTTAATATGCTAAACTACATATATCCGTCTACAACATATCCAAAATTCAACGGTGGATCTTTATCCAAACGTTTTATAATTGATCGACAAGATGGGCTGTTGGTAACCTAGAAGCTGAAGGAAATAAAATGAATTACAGCAGCCTTTTGTCTATCATTTTATGTGAAATTCCCAGCAGCTACTTAACACTATTTTATCCATGCTTAAGGCTGAACAACAGCAGCCTAAATAATGTTATGAATCAATATAGCTAGAGACATTACAACCTAGTTGTAAAGGGGGCAACAAAACAACATACAACAATGCTTACTCGCTGCAGTAGAATGGTTCTGCGATCCTGGATTCCTGACTCGCAATCTCACAATGGACTACGTTGCTGAAGCGAAACAAAAGAAGGGAGATCACTACTCCGATTGGTTAAGAGTGAGGAAAGGAGAGTAGAGAAAGACCTACCGGAGAGTGTATGCAGAAGGTCTCCGTAAGGTCCTGTCTCGTCTTAAGCAACTGGAGACTCGCTACCGTGGCTGCAAAACAATGGACTTAGCCCCTTTGGTTCAGTAGGTGGCTGCAGTTTGGGGCACAGCAACGTCGGTCGAAGAGACAAGAAGAGAAGGATGGTGAGGTTGTACGCAGATGGGTCAGCACAGAGATTGAATTGAAGACGGGAAACAAAATAAGATCGCTGCACTAACCTGGTTCCGGTAGGGAGATCAGAAGGTGGTCGTATGCTTGGAGCGGCTGGTTGTGTACAGAAGAGGGCGGACCGGACGTGTGCAGAAGAAGGGACAAACGATTGTGGCTATGGGCAAAGAATGGGACGTTTTTCTGTATGTGAATCTGGACGCCGATGGTAGCTGTTGGCTGCGTGATTGTAGCTGAACAGGAGGGCTGTTACGTTTTATTTTCAGAGGCCATAAATGTTGTTGAGTAACTCCTTCCAGCTGGGCACGGATTGCTGTTGGGCTGAAGAAGGCGAAGCATCAGTTCCTTCCTGGGCTGAAGTAGGCGTGCTGCTGCTGGGCTGCATTGGAGGCTGCAGAAAGCTGGGCTGCGCATAAGGGCTGGGGCGGACAACAGCAGCTGCTTCAGGGCTGGAGCGGACAAGCAACGGGCTGGAGCTGGCAGCGCTGGAGTTGGGCTCGCAGGCTGGATCCGTGGGCTGAATTATGGATTAATAGATGGGCTGAAAAAAGGCTGCAGTTGGCCTCCTAAATTTAACGAGTTTCTGGCTGGGCAAGATCCCGATATGTAAATATACGGACTAGGCGAATAGGGAGTTTATTTTAGTTTAAGATCGGCTCAGAACTCTATCATTTTATACGGAAGTAACCTACATAAAATGATAAACTATATAAAAGATTCTATTATTTTATGTGAAGGAATCTACATAAAATGATAAATCCCATAACAATATGTCTAACTAGGTAGACGGATATGGGTCAACTGATCGAGATCTATTTTATAACGTAAATAGACGGAATAAAAATTCCGGATTTTACACCAGGCACTGACATTTGTCTTATTTCTCAATTCTAAAGTGAAGTATCTACAATTTGTATTGATACTATGATTTTCGAAGTAGTTCAAAGGGGATTTTTGCCCGAAGCTAATGTGTTTTTTTCGTTCAATCATTGCCCCAACACTATAAAATCTAACTGCCAATTGAAAACATGACTGATACGAAATTTGTACATTGAGAAACATTAAGCATACCACATTGACTTCAAGTAACTTCATTTTATCGTTTCTATGCAACTGTTGGTCTACTATCTTTCTTGTAAACACAATTGTTCCGTTGTACTACAACTTATGTCACGATCACATATAAACCGAAATAAATTCACGACGCGCGCGCATGGCCCGCGCGGCTACAACTAGTCAAAAGAAAAGAAGGAATAAAAAAATAGATGGAAAGAAAATTTTCTTTATATATGATGGAGCCCACACCAATAAATAAGGGGATGAGAAGCATCATCTTCACTGAAACTTTTTATTAATCCTATTTTTATTTTTTTTCTTTTTTTTTCCTTAAAAATGGCAGTCATGGCATGGGACCCATTTCTTTTGTTTTTTTAAAAGGAAACAAAAAGAAGAGAAAAATAAATGAAATCAAATGAAATCTTGTAGGATGGAATCACGTGGAAGACTATCAATTTCAAATCAAATTTGGTTTATTTATCAAATAAACCCACAAAAATAAACTTTTATAAAGATGACCCGTCAAATATTGTATTTACAAAAGTGATCCCATTAAGATAAAGTCTTAATAAATAGGATCATAAATTTACGATTATGTATCCTAATCAAATATTTATACAGGTAGAACTACGTAAAGACTTGACGCCATTTTAAAAGGCTACGTAGGTAACTCGATATTAAGTTTAAACTATTATCGAGTACAGTCGTAATCAAATTCAATTTTAAAAATATGCCAAATATTTTTAACTCGATATATAGCATCGGCTCATCGAGTTTAACCTCACAAAAATTCAAACTATATATCTTTTCATCCAGAACTACGTCATGACTTGATGCTCTTTCCGAGCTACGTAGGAAATCCAATATTGGATTCAGTCGCACCTCCTAAATTAAATCAACTCCAAAATAATTCTTGGAGTTAAACCAAACTCTCAAATATTCATAAACTCGATATAAAACATTCGCTCGTCGAGTTTAACTACAAAAAAAATCCAATCATTTAAGAACTACGTACGACTTGATTCATAATAAAGGATACGTTGAAAATTTGGTAAATTAAGAACCGAATTCAGTCACAAATTTTAAAATACAATAAAATAAATAACCTAGCACTTTTCTTGATCATGCGCGTGATAGCGGGATTAAATTAAGCAACCCTTCCTGGAAGGTGGGTTTAATTTAATCCTTTGATGCATGATCTAGATATAAATGTCATGCAAATGATAGTTGGATCATCGTCTGGGCAACCCTTCATAGAAGGTGGGTTTGGACTTTGATTCTCTGATGCATAAAAACACTGCACTGAACTAGGTAAGGCTTGATCCTCGTTAACGAGGTACGTAGGCAACCCGTCCAAAAACGGGTGCAGCCCAAATCACCAAAACAAACCAAATATCGGTATTTATATAACTTAGAATCAAAAGGTCAAAAAGAGAGGGTCGAACTCAAATAATAAAAAATAAATAAAATGTGTTTTGTAAATCTGTATTCGAATAAAACATAAAATGAGTTTTGTAAATTTGTGTACATTTTTACTCAACAACATCCTAAGGAAGGCCTAAAAGCAACACACACCTGCAGAACCAAGTGCAACACCAAGCTGGTGTAGGTGGACGCAGGGGCAACTAGGATATGGCGCAGGGGCGGCTAACTGCTGGCGCAGGGGCGGTCCAGAGATGGCACAGTGGAGGCTGGTGTGCAGAGACACACCACTTCAGCTCCTTCTTTACTCCTTTCTTCGATTCCTTTACTCCTTCTTCGTCCAACACATATACATACAGAAACGTAAATATATGTACATCAACATAAGCCAATCAAGGCTGGAACAAGATTCAAATCTAAGGATCTAAACTAAGATAAGGGAAAGTCATAGCATGAATTATGGTCTATATTTTGGGACTTGTTTAGACGTTTTATCTTCGATAATCTGCATGTTTGGATGTATATTATGTGATTATATTGTCGTTTCATCTACCTTTGCAGGAATCGAGGTCTACACCAAGTTTCGTTGTAATCGTAGGTAAAATGACACATTTTGGACTGAAATGGAGCAAAAGGAACTAAGGAGTCATTGGAGCTACATTCAGGAGCTTAAGGAAGAATCCAGGAATCATGGAATTGGATTAGAGATTCACTTTGGACCAGATTTGAGAGATTTCACATTCAGTTATGATTCACCTCGGTTGACTACAGAGTCACTTCGACCGAGGTGATCCAGAGGAGCTGACTCGACCGAGGCGAACACCTTGGACGCGACAGAATATTTTATTCTTGGCTGAGATCTTTTATCTTTGGAAAGAGGATCTTATATTTTTGGGCTGGATTCCTGGAAGGAAGAAGATAAATTAACCCATATATTTTACCTATTTTTATGGGAAGAGATATTTCTAAGATATCTTATCTTTGAAGGGTAATTTTCCTATAAAAAGGGTTGGATTTCCCACAAATCCATAGGACGCTATACCACCGATCGTGCTTAAAGCAGCCGTTATACCCTACTATAGCTGGAGGTTTGAAGAACCTTTTTGAAGGTTGAAGGAAGAAAGTTTATAGCTTTTATAGCTTTGTGAAGGGTTTTGTAAGATTCTCTTAGATTCCCTTCTTTGTTGATTGTCTTGTTGGATTTTGATCCAAGGAACGCTCGTTGTTTGATAATTGATTCAGTTATGGAAGCCTTCCTCTTAAGGTTTTCTTGTTCAATTATTCTCTTTCTTCCCTTATATATGATTATTGCTTTCATGATGATGAGTGGCTAATTTCCTTGTGTGATTCTAGGGTGATTGGCTGAAGGTTGTGGGAAAAACAATGATAGAATAATCTTAATCACAGTAGGACCCTGAAAGTTCGAGTCTTTATCCTTAACCCTAAAGCATCTCGCTCAATCGATGAACATCTCGGCCGGGGTGGAATTCTTCTGACCGAGGTGACTTATCTGATCCGAAACTGAAAGTTAAATGTTAGAGTTTGCCAAATCCTATTCTTATTACACCTTTCCTGGTTCAATGCAAGCCTAGGATGAGACTTACCCGGTGATTCCTTTGTTTGATTACCAAAGATCATAAGTGTAGGTAATAAAGGTTTATCCTTTATTGGGGTTTGAGTGTGCTTTCATCCCATCTTTGTGAGTTAGCTTGAGACTTACCTGGTAAAGGTTGATTCTATTCCCTTAGGTGGTGTGTTGGTTTGAGGATATAGTTCTTTATCTTAATTCCTTGAGACTTACCCGGTAATAGGAGTTACGGTTTGGGATTAGTGAGTAGTGAGACTTACCCGGTGATCTATTCACACTTTAGTAACACCTTCCCTTTGCAAAATCTCAGCTTTGTCCGCTTATCTTTAGATCTTGAGTTGGAACCACAACTAGATGCTTTAATCCCTAGAATTTCATATTCCCTTAATTGACTTTTTATCATCCTTGATTTTTTTAATCGCTTTTGTGGTTAGTAATTACATAGCTTACCTATTCCGACTTTGTTTCACTAAGTCCCTGTGATCGACCCCCTGAAATTCCTTGCTTTTTACTACGATTGACCCGTACACTGCGGGTTCGCATCCTTGTTTTAAGCTTACATCTAGGGTTATAAATTTAAAGCTTGCACACACCGTTTGGAGCGAACAAGTTTTTGCCGCCGTTGCCGGGGACTTGGTCTAGACCGAGCCGGTTGTGATTTGCTTTCGGGGCACTTGCTCCCTGTTTCTACTGACCACTCTACTTGAGTGACTTTCGTAGTTTTTTTTTCTTAGGTTTATGCAAAGAACCCACGCTGGGAAGGAAATCGTTCCTTACGATCCCGAACTAGAAAAGACATACAAACGACGCTTGAGAGAAGCGAAGATGGCCAACCTAGACGATCGCGATCTTGAGGCCGAATTGAAGGAGGCGTTAGAACAACTACGCCTCAGCAAAGAAGAATTACGACTGGAAAAGGAAGAAACTCGCGCAAGGACTGAAGCGATCGAAGCAAATATGACAGCTTTACGAGACCAGTATCTACCTCGACCGAACCCAGATCCTCGACCGAGGCAGGATCCAATTCCAGACCCTCGACCGAGGCAGGTCCCAGTACCTGTTGCCCCGGCCGATGTACTTCCACCTCGGATACCAGTCCGAGGCGCTCTTTTTGCACGAATCCCGCAAACCCTAGGGCAAAGGATGGACCCCAATCAACAACTGAGGCGTCCTGGAGTTAACCTAGGAGATCCAGCGGACCATGACTACGAACTTTGACCGCAAGTTCTCTCCATGATACGCCAATGCCAGTTTGGAGGGCTAGAGAAGGAATCTCCGCATCAACATCTACAAAACTATGAGATCTTGATGGAGACCTTGAGACCTTCAAGAATAGAAAATAACAATTACAAGCTAAGACCTTTTTATATTTCTTTAAAAGATAGAGCTCTTACTTGGTATCAATCTCTTCCTCCAGGAAAAAGCACTACTTGGGAGGAGATGACTACGGAATTCTTGACTAAATTCTTTCCCCCCTCTAAAACCGCTGAAATGAGATGGAAGATCAATGCATTCATCATGAAGGACAAGGAGAGCTTGTCCAAATCATGGGAGAGGTTTAAAGACATTCTTTTGGATTGCCCACATCATGGGATTCCAAAGATAGAGTTGTTGGAGATATACTTCAAGGGACTGAACGGAAGCACCCAGTTCAACCTTCAACTACTATCCGCCGGCACGTTCATGGACATGCCGATTGACGAAGCTTGGGAACTCATAGAGAAGTAAGCTTTGCACATGGAGAAATACTCCCACCAAGGAGCTGAAGGTGGAGTCAAAAGAGTCAACTTTTAAGAGGATTCCTCAAATAATCAACTCATCTCTTTGAAGAATGACGTGAAACAATTGAAGGAACTCTTAGTTGCTCAAACCAAGAAGGAAGATCAAGGATCAAGGAACAACAATGGATACCGTAATAACAACAACGGTTCCCGGAACAACAACTACAACAACAATAGAGGATCCAACAACAATAATTGGAGGGCAAACAACCAAAATTCGGGTAACCCTTACTCTAATTCTAATTCGAATGATTCCTCTAATCCTTTCCTCTCTTCTTCTTCTTCTTCTTCTTCTTCTTCTCCTTCTACTCCATTAAAGAGCCAGGAGCCTGGATCAAGCTCATCCCAGCCGGAGAAGAAAGATGCGGTGCTGTAGGCTATCTTGATCAAGCTTAGTGCTATGGAGACATCCATGACTTCATTTTCGAAGGCACAAAAAACCTTTGAACAACAACTTGCTAGTAGGGCGAATGAAACGCCAAGAGATCCAGGGAAGCTTCCAGCAAAAACGGAAAGCAACCCTAAGGGCCAGATTATGGCCATAACGACGAGGAGTGGACTGAAAACTGCAGATTCAGTGCCTCGGTCGATGCCAGTACAGACGAAGACCACCTCGGTCCAGGTGCAGTTGAAGAACACTTCGGCCGAGATGCCAACCGAGGTGGAGCCACAGAAAGCGGAGGAGAAAACTAAAGTTTATATTCCACCTTCTGCATATAAACCACCACTTCCATTCCCCCAGTCAAGGGCCAGAGCACATCTAGACAAGCATTTTGGTAAGTTCCTTGACTTGATGAATAAACTACACATTAATATTCCTTTCCTTGATGCTATTCTAGGGATGCCCGCCTATGGGAAGTTCTTGAAAGAGATTCTATCAAGGAAAAGGAAGATGGAAGATTTTGGTGAAGTAAGGATGACATCTAAATCCTCGGAGCTTATTCAAATAATGAAGGAGAAGATGCCACCCAAATTGAGAGATCCCGGCTCATTTTGCATTCCCATTCAAGTTGGGGATGTCACTTGTGAAGCCTTATGTGATCTAGGAGCCAGCGTGAGCATCATTCCGCTGGAGCTATATGTTAAGATCGGACTTGGAGAGCCCAAGCCGGTGAAGATAAGTGTCACGCTAAGATTGGTAGCACAAAAAGCTTTAAATTTATAACTCGAACTAAACCCTAAACTACCTAGCGAAACCCGCAGTGTACGGGTCGTTTTGTAGAAAGGAAAGTATTCCGAGGTCGAACACAAGGACTAAGGTGAAATTAAGTCATTCAATGATCAAAGATAGTGTGAATCTAGACTAAGATAAGGTGAGGAATAAAGAAAATGGAAAACACAATGTTTTTGGAGGGTTTTGGGCGATCAAACAAAGATCACAAATATGTGAACACAATCAAGCAACACAAACACACACAAACACAAAAGATAGGAGAATGGAAGTAACAAAGCGGATCCTAGAGTTTGGAAGTCCCGGTTATGGCGTAGACTCAAGCTTTCTATTCATTCCTCGGATTAACTATGATATGTTGGGATTTAGCGTTTCTAGATTGGGATCAATTACCGGGTAGGTCTCATGGTCCACTAGTCCATTCCTAAGGTCTCATTACCGGGTAAGTCTCTAAGAACCTAAGGATAGGAATTCTACACAAACCGGATTGTTACCTAGGGGTCTAACCTATCCTTACCGGGTAAGTCTCGGAAAGGGAAGTCCTAAACAACTATCCTAGCACACTTAGTCCAATGGCGGCTTGTGAGGCTCACCACTACCTAGGGTTTGTCATCTTTTGAATCTAAGAGCAAGAATCACCGGGTAAGTCTTTTCTAAACCCTTAGTTGCTAACACTAGGTCACCCTAGGATAGAATTAGCTCAACAAACATTAGGATTTCAACATTATAACTAACTAAAGCTAGATCCATCGAACCACGGAGAATCACGGGCTGTTCTACCACAACCACGGCCGTGATTTGGCATGAACCAACCGTGGACTTCAACAGAGCCTTCATTCAAGAACACAAGTCATCCAAAGGTAAAACTAAGTCCATCCTATCATAGTCCTAGCCACAACCCTTCTTTCCTTACTCTAGAATCGCAATCTATCTAGCCAACAACATTCATTTCAAGATCAATCTCCACAAATAAAGCATGCTTGCAAGTCATGGTCAAATGTAGAAGAACAATCCAAAGAAAAGACATTAAAAGCATGGAATAGAAATCACCAAGTTCTTACAAGGCTCCAAGAGCTAATCCAAGTTGTCAACAATGAACTCCTCTCTCAAAACCACTCTAGTCTCACTCTGAAACGAGAACCTACACTAATCTCTTCCAAGAACACCCCTAATGGGTGCTTGGAAGAGAGGCAACAATGGAGAAGTGTTTTGGGGAAGAAAGGTAGGTCAAAAGAGAGGAGAAGGATCCCCAATTACAGCCTGCAAAATCCTTTAAATACCCACTAAGATGCAAGAGCAATGGAAGAGATCGTGGCCAGCTGTCAATGTGGTCCTGGCAAGAATCACGGGCATAATCATGGCCGTGGAAAGGGCCTTGACCGTGGTTTGTTCCAGAGGCTTCTTCTAGGCTCGTTAAGCCATGATTTGGTGCATGGCTTGTGTTGGCAAGGTTCCATGAGTCCTCCTTAGCCCTTAGCTTGCATTCCAATGAGTCCGGAAGTGTGTCATCTCGAGGAATGATCCTCGGATGTATCGATTAGGCTCTTAAATCTCCCAAAATACCTACAAAGCAAGCAAAAGTCCGAGTAGACGTCTATCTCGACAAAATACGTGATTTGAGTGCAAACGCCGTGAACTAATGCTAAACCATGCATGAATGAGCGGAAAATCTATCTAAATGAGTGTCTAAATCTAAGTCATAAATCGTGTTATCAAAAAGATTATACATGGCGGACCGCTCCATTACCCATCCCGTGGGCATTTTGAAAGACGTTCCGGTTAAGTTGGGTAACTTCTATTTACCTATAGACTTTGTTGTGCTTGATATTCCCGCCGATGATCCTGTTCCTATCATTCTCGGGAGGCCATTTCTAGCAACTTCGGGTTGCAATGTGGATTGTAAGAACGCCAAGTTGAAATTCAACATTGGCGGAGATGAAGTGGAATTCGCATTACTTGCGGCTATGAAGGGAGAGCAGTTAGGAGACGATATGTTCAACATCTATGATGAAGAAGAATCAAGAGAATTGGTGAGCTCTATCCTTATTAACGATCCACTTGAAAAAGTTATTAGTTTCAGTTTAATGGAGGAAGGTATAGATGCTTCTTGTGATGCAGATATACGGAGCTTAAAGGCACTGGAAGAAGATCCAGGAGCTAAAACTGAAAGACTAATCCAGGAGAAGAAGATCTCCAGTTTCGGTTCTAGTTACAGTACCTCGACCGAGGCACTTTCTGGACCAAGCGAGGCGACTGAAGAACATCTCGGTCAACGCCTCTGCGCCTCGACCGAGGTTGAAAGCGAGATGATGTCAACTGAGACTGCTGAAAATAACAAACTTCTTACTCCCTTCTTTGACATTCATACTCAGTTGGTGGAACATTCTCTCCACCAAATTTCTGATAATAAAGGACCTTGGTATGCTGATATTGTTAATTATCTTGTTTGCCAGGAAATACCACCCGGATTGACGTACGCTCAAAGGAAGAAATTATTCAAGGACGTACGCCATTACTACTGGGATGAGCCGCTGCTATTCAAGCGCGGGCCGGATGGGATGCTTCAAATATGCATACCGGAAGATGAAGTCACTAGCATCATAAGGCATTGTCACTCACTTCCTTGTGGGGGGCATGCCAGCGCTCATAAAACATGCGCTAAGGTATTACGTTCCGGTTTCTTTTGGCCTACATTATTTAAGGATGTGCAATCGTTTGTTGTCTCTTGTGATGCATGCCAAAGAACAGGGAACTTATCTAGGAGGAACGAAATGCCACTTAATAACATTCAAGAGGTAGAGATCTTTGATGTATGGGGGGTAGATTTCATGGGACCTTTCCCATCATCCGGAGGAAACATCTACATAGTCCTAGCAGTTGACTACGTCTCTACATGGGTTGAAGCCATCGCCTCCCCCACTAATGACGCCATGGTGGTTGTGAAGTTCTTTAATATGACTATCTTTCCACGTTTTGGGACTCCACGCATCATCATCAGCGATGGAGGGACGCATTTCATCAACCGGAAGTTCAAGGCACTTCTATCGAAGTATGGGGTCACCCACAAGGTAGCAACCCCTTATCACCCTCAAACTAGTGGACATGTCGAGATTTCAAATAGAGAAATTAAAGCAATATTGGAGAAGACCGTCTCTAGAACGAGGAAGGATTGGTCCATGAAGTTGGACGACGCTCTTTGGGCTTACAAGACCGCATTCAAGACTCCCATTGGTACCACCCCCTATAATTTGGTATATGGGAAATCTTGTCATTTGCCCGTTGAGTTAGAACACAAGGCATATTGGGCGATCAAATGGTTGAACTTCGACATCAAGGAAGCCGGCGAGAAGCGGCTATTGGATATCAACGAGCTAGAGGAGCTGCGTTTGAACGCTTATGAGAATGCCAAAATCTATAAAGAAAGGACGAAGAAATGGCATGACAAGCGCATCATCCCTAAGGAGCTTAAAGAAGGAGACTTAGTTCTACTCTTCAACTCCCGCCTCCGCCTCTTTCCAGGTAAGTTGAAATCTAGATGGACCGGACCTTATGTTGTGAAACATGTTTTCCCTCATGGTGCAGTTGAGATTTCGGGAGAAACGAGTGGAAGCGTCAAGGTCAACGGTCATAGACTTAAGAAATACAAACCGGAAGTTCCGGTCGAGGAGGTTGCACCACTATATCTTACTTGATGGTGCCGTACGGTCCAGCTAGCGACCTTAAATCAAGCGCTTCTTGGGAGGCAACCCAAGGTATTGCTTTCTTTTCCCTTTTTCTAGTCTAGCTTAGATAGTTTGTTTTTGCTTTGCTTTGTTTTGTTTTTGGCGTCCTAGACAGACAACAGGTAACATCTAAGGAAGGAATACAAACCAGGAGCACAATTGGAAGGACCGAAGTTTGAAAATTTGAGAAGACGGAGTTTGATTGAGACACATCTCGGTTGCTGTCACAACACCTCGACTGAGATGATTCTTGAGCAACCGAGGCGACTAGGGTTTCTGAAGATCCACCTCGGTCCGTACCACCTCGGTCCAGTCGAGACCAACTCGGCCGAGGTGACAGCAGTTCCAGAAAAGGGTATAAAAGGGGCTGAAGAATTCTCTCTCCTCTCTTTACCTTCTCCTCCACCGCGGCACACTTCTCGCCTCGATCCTTCGTTCTTCGCTCGTTTTCGATGATTATTGCTCCTAAACTGAGAGGAAAGCATCGAGGATCGTGTTGCAAGTACCAATCTGCTGAAAGAACGAGCCAAATCGACCGAATCGGGGTAAAAATCAAAAAAACCCTAACCTTCTATTTCTCACTGTTTTCTCTCGTTCTGGGCTTTGGTTGCCCCTACATTTGCTGAGAAACAGATTAAGTACCCCATAGGAACCTGTGGTAGTGATTTTGGGGGAAAAGAACTGGATTTTTGAGGGAATCGATCGAATAGCTCTTCGCCTCGGTCCAGTCGACCTGCGCCTCGGCCGAGGTGTTCTACAAGGTTGTCAGAGCAACCGAGGTGACCTGACAGATTACAAAAAAATGAGTTCTGAGAGACAGCTGGTCCTGAGGGACAGATCTTCTCCTTCCCCTTCTTCTTCCTCTCGACTTACTAGACCGGTGATCCACGAGAGACACCAGCCGCATAGCGGCCCGTCCAGTGATTGCACCCCGCTTCTTGGACTATTCAGCTTTTGACTGCCTCCACGTTGATGATGACCTGAGGCGTATGATTTCTGCTGTGGGGCTGGAGCAGTTCACTGAGATCCGAGCTCTGGCCTATCTAGAGCCTACACTGGAGTTTGTCAGCTCCTTCACTTACTTGCCCACCGAGCGGGCCGTGAAGTACCGGTTGATGAACCGGAACTTCATAGTTCCCTTAGATCACTGGCGGGGTATCTTTGGCTTCCAGATCCCGATAGTTGCTGATTTTCCCTCCCGAGCTGTAGCTAGGGAGTTCTGGGGACAGATTGCTCACGTGGTTGAGCATGCAGATAGATGGCGACCTGGAGACTCCAGGGAGCGGATTATATTTCATCTCGCATTCAGATTAGCCCATAGGATATTCAGTGAGACTCTTCTAGCGCGTACTGAGACGCCCTAGAAGGTCAGACAAGGGGAGCTTCTGAGCTTGTATTGCATGGTGACGGGAGGGATCCCAGACTTTGATTTGATGCTGGCAGAGGATCTGCATAGGATAAAGGCCAAGGCGAAGGGGGACATTTGTTGTGGAGGCATTGTGACTCATATAGCGAGTTACATGGATATGGACCTCAGTGCTTGCACCATGGTGGCGGCTGCCAAGCCGCTTGGACTTCAGGAGATGATCGCTCGGAGGATACTGGTTCCCCGAGGACATACTACGCCATATGTGGCGTTGCCATGGGAGCCGACTGCACTGCAGGGGATCAGATGGTCAGCTCAGTTCTCCGTGTTCGATCCACATTACTGGCAGACTACGTGGATCCCATTTATGGAGGATGCTAGAGAGGCGGCAGCTGCACCAGCTGAGGAGGATGAGGTTGAGGAGGCTGATGATGATGAGGATGGTGGTGTTCCTATGGATACGTGCACGGATACAGCTGGGACTAGTGCGCCGGTCATCGATTTGGATGATGACGAGACTAAGACCGAGCCGGCTGTAGCACCAGCACGTCCCGCTAGGCGTAGGGTACGCCGGCAAAGGGATCCAGACGCTCACCGTCGGATCGATAACCTCACAGAGCAGATGATAGACTCCTATGCTGCCCTGACTGTAGACATCCAGGAGAGATTTGACGACCAGCGCCGAGAGATCGAGAGCTGGACTCATCAGATGCTAGAGGGCCAGCACTATCAGCGACGGATGGCGGAGATCCAGTTTGAGCAGGTCATGGGTTATCCATTTGACCCATCCCAGTACCCGTATGTGCCACCACCACCACCGGATCAGGATTATTGAGATCTTGCAGGATTTTCTTTCTTTATTTATTATGCAGCTCAGCTATGTCCGGTGAGTTTTTTTTTTTATTTTCTCTAGACTTATTTTGACCCATTGGGACAATGTGTCCCAAGTATGGGGTATTGATGTACTATGCGACTTTTATGTTCTATGACTTGACTCTATCGGATATATGTATTTTATTCCGCTCTATGTGCTTATCTGAGATTGCATGCATGCATACAGGTTATTTGATTGAGAAAAACGTCAAAATTGGTTAAATAAAAAATAAAAAATAAAATAAAATAAAATAAAATTTTGACCTCGACCGGGATGGTTCTGGCCGAACGAGGTACTTCACCTCGGTTGACTAGAACATCTCGACCGAGGCGTTTTTACTGGAACGGTTTTCGAAACAATTTTTGTGCTTCTTATCTGGATATGATCTCAGTGAAGATTATGTTTGCTGACTGGTTTTGAAATATTTATATGTTTGAAAGGTTTTATTATATGTTTAAGTTGCTAAATGCTTTGTTGAAATTTGTTGCATGTTTAATACTTTGTTTTTATCAAAATTATGTTGAATTTGAAGGTTGACACCACATGATGAGTTCTCTCACTTTCTTCATGGAAAGACCAAGGCAATTCATTCTTTTCTCTTCTTCTTCTTGATCATGCTTAGCCTCTCATATATATATTTGCCTTCCTTTACCTATCCGGGAATTTAGAAGCAAGAAAGTGAAAAGCAGGTGAAAGAAAAGTTGAGAAGTTGGCTGGAAGTGAAAGTGTTAGAAAGTAATAAATAGGTTTGGAGAAGTCAATCATGATGATGAGTAACTCGGCACCATTCACATAGCCGGGTGTTTGTGTCTTGCCAAAGTCGGATTGAGCAATATTCCTAACGGGTCATGGTATGTGCATCAAGGGTTTGATGCATCTCAAGAAATTGATGATTGCTGATTTTCTAGGCTTCGGTTATTGTGCACCTCTGTCCATGCATCCCAAAAAAGTAAAGTAAAAAAGGAAAAGTGTGAAATAAGCAAAGCTTATTGGTGGATGATGTTGAAAGTCAAGTGAAAGTGAAGTGATATCCTTTTCCCGGATTCTAGCACCACATTACCTTCTATACATCCCTACCCTCACACGTTTCTTGACTTCTCTTTTGAAAGCCCTTGAGACCTCGAGCTTCTTGATTGACTTGGTGGTTTAAACTGGATTATACATGATTAATTTCGATAATAATGATTTATTATGCATTCTATGATTTTATGCAAAGATGAACAACTTTCTTATATTTATAAAATGTTTTAAGCATATCTTGATTTTAAATTCCATGAAGCATTCTCTTAGAGTGATCTATGATTGTAGCACACCATTAAAATGTTTTGAAAGACTTTTTCATTGATCTTCATGACTTATAATCCATTCTATCTTGTATTTTATATTCGGAACTTGCTTGGGGACAAGCAAGGGTAAGTATGGGGTATTTTGATAGCATGAATTATGGTCTATATTTTGGGACTTGTTTAGACGTTTTATCTTTGATAATCTGCATGTTTGGATGTATATTATGTGATTATGTTGTCGTTTCATCTACCTTTGTGGGAATCGAGGTCTACTCCAAGTTTCGTTGTAATCGTAGGTAAAATGGCACATTTTGGACTGAAATGGAGCAAAAGGAACTAAGGAGTCATTGGAGCTACATTCAGGAGCTTAAGGAAGAATCCAGGAATCATGGAATTGGATTAAAGATTCACTTTGGATCAGATTTGAGATATTTCACATTCAGTTATGATTCACCTCGGTTGACTACAGAGTCACCTCGACCGAGGTGATCTAGAGGAGATGACTCGACTGAGGCGAACACCTTGGACGCGGCAAGGATATTTTATTCTTGGCTGAGATCTTTTATCTTTGGAAAGAGGATCTTATATTTTTGGGCTGGATTCCTGGAAGGAAGAAGATAAATTAACCCATATATTTTACCTATTTTTATGGGAAGAGAACTTTCTAAGATATCTTATCTTTGGAGGGTAATTTTCCTATAAAAAGGGTTGGATTTCCCACAAATCCACAGGACGCTATACCACCGATCGTGCTTAAAGCAGCCGTTATACCCTACTATAGCTGGAGGTTTGAAGAACCTTTTTGAAGGTTGAAGGAAGAAAGTTTATAGCTTTTATAGCTTTGTGAAGGGTTTTGTAAGATTCTCTTAGATTCCCTTCTTTGTTGATTGTCTTGTTGGATTTTGATCCAAGGAACGCTCGTTGTTTGATAATTGATTCAGTTATTGAAGCCTTCCTCTTAAGGTTTTCTTGTTCAATTATTCTCTTTCTTCCCTTATATATGATTATTGCTTTCATGATGATGAGTGGCTAATTTCCTTGTGTGATTCTAGGGTGATTGGCTGAAGGTTGTGGGAAAAACAATGATAGAATAATCTTAATCACAGTAGGACCTTGAAAGTTCGAGTCTTTATCCTTAACCCTAAAGCATCTCGCTCAGTCGATGAACATCTCGGCCGGGGTGGAATTCCTCTGACCGAGGTGACTTATCTTATCCGAAACTGAAAGTTAAGTGTTAGAGTTTGCCAAATCCTATTCTTATTACACCTTTCCTGGTTCAATGCAAGCCTAGGATGAGCCTTACCCGGTGATTCCTTTGTTTGTTTACCAAAGATCATAAGTGTAGGTAATAAAGGTTTATCCTTTATTGGGGTTTGAGTGTGCTTTCATCCCATCTTTGTGAGTTAGCCTGAGACTTACCCGGTAAAGGTTGATTCTATTCCCTTAGGTGGTGTGTTGGTTTGAGGATATAGTTCTTTATCTTAATTCCTTGAGACTTACCCTGTAATAGGAGTTACGGTTTGGGATTAGTGAGTAGTGAGACTTACCCGGTGATCTATTCACACTTTAGTAACACCTTCCCTTTGCAAAATCTCAGCTTTGTCCGCTTATCTTTAGATCTTGAGTTGGAACCACTGTTACGCTAAGATTGTGATGCGCAAATGGGTTTTAAATTTATAACTCGAACTAAATCCTAACTACTTAGCGAAACCCGCAGTGTACGGGACGTTCGTAGAAAGATAAGTATTCCGAGGTCGAACACAAAGACTAAGGTGAAATTGATTCAAGTTGTGATTGAGTTTAGCAAAAATCTAAGTCTAAGGAAAAGAAAGAAATAAAAAAAAGGAAAATCTCAATTGTTTTTGGTTGGTTTTTGGTGATCAATCAAAGATCACAATTCATGCAAAGTAAACAATCAAACTAAAATAATAAGCACAAATGGACAACTAGACGAGATAATGATCAAGGAAAGAAAAGACGGATTCTAGGGGTCGGAATTTCCGGTTATGGCATAGAACTCAAGTTATCTATTCATTCTTTGGATTTCACTATGATATGTTGGGATTAAGTGTTTCTAAATTGGGATCAATTACCGGGTAGGTCTCATGGTCCAACTAGTCCACTCCTAAGGTCTCATTACCGGTTAGGTCTCTAAGAACCTAAGGTTAGGAATTCTACACAAACCGGATTTGTTAATTAGGGATCTAACCTATCCTTACCGGGTAAGTCTTGGAAAGGGAGATCCTAAGCAACTATCCTAGCACATCTAATCCAATGGCGGCTTATTAGGCTCACCACTACCTAAGGGTTGCTATTTTAAATTCTAAGGGCAAGGATCACCGGGTAAGTCTCTCCTAACACTTAGTCACTATACTAGGTCACCCTAGGATAGGTTAAACTTTAGCAAACACTTAGGGTTTCAACATTTTATAGGTCTAAGGCAAGATCCTTCGAACCAGGGAGAATCATGGTTTGTTCTACTTAAACCACGGCCGTGGTTCTTCAAGAACTACCCGTAATTTCTAACAGCAGGTACGTTCATAAACAAAAGTCATCCAAAGGTAAATCTAAGTCCGTCCTATCATAGCTCTAGCCAATACCATCCTTTCCTTACCCTAGAACCACATCAATTTAGCCTACAACATTCATAATGGAAATCAAAGCAAACAAACATGAAATCATAACATCCATTGCAAGATAATGAAAGAAAATAGATGAACAAGGGAACTTCAAAAACAAACCAATCTGAAAATGGAATTAGAACAACTTACAACCCTTCCAAAAGAAGGTTCAAGGGTTCACAAAACTCTAGAAATAGAATCCGAAATACAAGAAAGCTATGGTGTGTGTTCTTCTCTCCTCTTCAATGGAACCTTTCTTCTTCCCTTTGGCACTTTCCTTCCTAGAAAAAATCTTCTTCTCTTGAGGATATATTTGTTAGAGAGAAATGGATAATGGATGAGCTGCTCCCAAACTACCCCAGCTGCCTCTCACAATCCATGAAGGACCACTTTTATAACAAACTTGCATGAGCTGTCCATGAGAATCGTGGCACAGCTGTCACGAGAATCTGGCAAAATCCACGGTCATTTCCACGGCCGTGGTTCGTCAAAGAACCGTGATTTTATGCAGAAACTTTGCTTTGGATCTTTAAGCTGTGATTTGGTGCATGGCTAGTGTTGGTAAGGCTCCATGAGTTCTCCTCAGCCCTTGGCTTGTGTCCTAATGCGTCCGGGAGTGTGTCAATCTAAATGAACGATCCTTAAACGCATCGTTTTAGCTCTAAACTTCCCGAAATACCTACAAAACGCACACAAGTCCGTGTAGACGTCTATCTCGACAAAGTACATGATTTGAGTGCAAAACGTCTTGAACTAATGCTAAACAGTGCATGAATGAGTGAGAAATCTACCTAAATGAATACTTAAATCTAGATCATAAATCGTGTTATCAAAATACCCCATACTTAAGGTTTGCTCGTCCCCGAGCAAATTCCCAACTATAGACTAAGAGATAGCATGATTTATGTATGCAGAAAATGGCAAAATCTTTTTGGGTTTGTGCTTCTACTATTGGATCACCTTCATAGTCATGTTTCATGGCAATTGGACAAGCAATTATGTATCAAACAAATGAAGGCATGGAAAGACAATTGTACTTAACTTAAAGACATGCATGAGATGTAAAGATAAAGAAGTCAAGAAGATCAAGAGTATATCCGATCTAGATTACTAAGTCTTACAAACATGCAAGTAGGTCATAAGGTCTTGTGACATAAAAGGCCAAGAAACGTTGTGATTGGGTGGGGGATTTTCTAGGTTATGTGATGCTAATCCGGGAATGGAACTAACTTCACTTCCTTGTCCTCGATCAACTTCCCCCAAATGTATATTTTTCCTTATCTTGCTTTCTTTTCTTTTTCTTGACTTGTTTTTGAGACAATGGCATTGGTGTACAATAGCCGAAACCTCGGTGATTAGCCATCCTCGGGCTTTTTCTATTTTTTTCGAGGTGCATCCACACCGGGCACACGTACCAAAGCTCGTTAGGGCTATTGATTCATTTGACTTTGGCAAGGCTCCAACACCCGATTATGTGAAGTGTACCGAGTTACTTGTCATTTGAACCAACGCCCCCAAACCTATATTGTTGGCTACACTTTCACAATAATTTCAGCATTTTCATTCATGACATTCCTTTCATCAATATCTTTACCCCACACTTGCTTTTCGCACACTTCAACATACTAGCATGCTCCTATTCCCGGATGGGTTAAAAGAGGTCAATTTTATATTAATTGAGGTGCTTAAGCAATCATGATCAAGATGAGAAGTAGAGAAAAATGAAATGCCTCATTCATTCCTAGATGGTAAGTAAGAACTATCATGTAATTTCGACTTTCAAATACTCCATCCATTCTAGGCAAACATCATAATCACAAGTCATTCATGGAATTCAAGGAAAGTAGTTCAAGTCCACATATGCATTTATCAATTCAACACATAAGGCCATTCATAGCCAATTCACAAGACAAGATTTCATCATTAGGATCATATCCAAGCCTAGAAAGCACAAAATTTTTTTTTAAATTTTCTGATCTTTATGGGATTTTCGATTTAAGTATGTACAATGCAAGACATGTGCGAATTTTAAGCTATCCTAGATGCTCATCATGCAAGGGATCATGCGAACCCCACCCCATACTTAGAAACACATTGTCCCCAATGTGGTATACAAGTAAAGAGAGTGAAAGAAGGTTCTCACAATGTAAAAATGTTTGCTATGGTATTCGGGATTGTTCAAGTGAATTGATGTTGGATGATCTTGTCAACCATGGTAGAGAGCTGTTAAGCATCCTTCAAAGCTTCAAAACCCGCGCTAGGCACCGCTAGCCGTCCAAGTTCCGCGTCCGCTCCACCCATAATTGGTGAGGGGTTCATCATCATCATTCATATGTCAAGAAAGACTTCCAATGCCACTAATGCTTCTAGCACACACACGAAACACAAAACACGCAAAGCACACAAAAACAGAAAAATCTAAGCAAAAATGAAAAATGAAAAGGGAAAAATGTTACCAATGGGTTGCCTCCCACCAAGCGCTTCTTTAAGGTCATTAGCTTGACCAAACTCGGAAGCGTCTATTCAAGGTGAAGCGGGGCAATCATGTCTATCGGGGCTCCCGAAATATACTTCTTCAAGCGATGCCCATTCATTTTGAAATTTCCACAATGCTCCCCTCCTATCTCAATAGCTCCATGGGGAAAGATCTTCTTCACCACATATGGCCCGGTCCATCTTGATTTGAGCTTGCCGGGAAAGAGCCTTAGCCTTGAGTTGAAGAGAAGGACAAGATCTCCTTCACTCAACTCCTTGGGGATAATCCTCTTGTCATGCCACCTTTTGGTTCTCTCCTTGTAGATCCGGGCATTCTCATAGGCTTCCAACCGGAGCTCCTCAAGGGCGTTTATATCAAGCAACCTCTTCTCTCCCGCCTCCTTGAGGTCAAAATTTAGCCACTTAATGGCCCAATAGGCTCTATGCTCCATTTCCACCGGAAGATGGCAAGACTTGCCATAGACTAACTTGTAAGGAGTGGTGCCAATTGGTGTCTTGAAGGCGGTTATATATGCCCACAATGTGTCATTGAGCTTCATAGCACAATCCTTTCTAGTCCTAGACACCGTTTTCTCAAGAATGGCCTTTATCTCTCGGTTGGAGATCTCCACTTGGCCACTAGTTTGGGGGTGGTAAGGTGTTGCCACCTTATGAGTCACCCCATACTTAGCCAAAAGTGCCCCAAAATTCCTATTTGTGAAGTGCTTCCCTCCATCACTAATGATCACCCTTGGTGTTCCAAACCTAGGGAAGATCACTCGGTTGAAGAACCGCACCACCACTTTGGCATCATTTGTAGGAGAGGCGATTGCCTCCACCCATCTTGACACATAGTCCACCGCCAATAGGATGTAGAGATTTCCACATGAAGAAGGGAATGGTCCCATGAAGTCCACACCCCACACATCAAATATTTCAACTTCTTGGATGTTGTTCAAGGGCATTTCATTCCTCCTTGAGATGTTGCCCGTCCTTTGGCAAGCATCACATGCCGCTACAAAACCTTGCACGTCTCTAAACAAGTTAGGCCAATAAAAACCGGATTGCAATACCTTTGCACACGTTTTGTGTGAGCTAGCATGGCCTCCGCATGGTAAGGAGTGACAATGACGGATCACACTCTCCACTTCATCTTCCGGTATGCATCTTCTAAGCACCCCATCCGGGCCTCTCTTGAATAGAAGTGGCTCACTCCAATAGTAATGCCTCACATCGTTAAAGAACTTCTTCCTTTGTGCATATGTTAATCCGGGAGGCACTTCCTCACACACTAAGTAGTTCACGATGTCGGCGTACCATGGCTCATTTCCTCTAGCTACTTGGAACAAGCATTCCTCCACCATTTGCAATTGTTCATCCCGGAATGAGTCATCTATCGGGATGTTGTCTTTCCCAAGCTCCAATGGTGGGAGTCTACTAAGGTGATCCTCCACGGAGTTTTTGGATCCCTTCTTGTCCCGTATCTCCAAATCAAATTCTTGAAGAAGAAGGATCCACCGAATCAACCTTGGTTTGGCATCCTTCTTTGTAAGTAGATAACGGATCGCCGCATGATCCGTATAAACTATGACCTTCGCTCCAACAAGGTACGAGCGGAACTTCTAAAATGCATACACAACCGCTAGCAATTCTTTTTCGGTGGTAGCATAATTGAGTTGGGCATCATCTAGCGTCTTGCTAGCATAGTAAATAGCATGAGTACGCCCTTCTTTCCTTTGCCCTAAAACAGCCCCAACGGCTACATCGCTCGCATCACACATGATCTCAAATGGTAGACTCCAATCCGGAGGTTGCATGATAGGTGCGGAGATCAAGGCGTTCTTCAACCTACAAAACGCTTCAAGACAATCTTTGGAAAAGACAAAATCAACATCTTTCATTAGTAGGTTAGTGAGAGGCTTAGAAATTTTAGAAAAATCTTGAATGAACCTCCGGTAAAAACCGGCATGCCCTAAGAAACTCCTTACCCCCTTCACCGAGGTAGGTGGTGGCAACTTCTCTATTGTTTCAATCTTAGCCCTATCAACCTCAATGCCATGGTTAGACACCAAGTGCCCTAACACAATACCTTCACTTACCATGAAGTGGCATTTTTCCCAATTTAAGACAAGATTTGTCTCCTCACATCTTTGCAGCACTAATGACAAGTTAGCCAAACAATCATCGAAAGAAGAACCATAAACAGAGAAATCATCCATGAACACTTCCATGATATTTTCTATGTATTCCGAAAAGATAGCCATCATGCACCTTTGGAAGGTGGCGGGTGCATTACACAACCCAAATGGCATTCTCCTATATGCAAAGGTACCCCATGGACATGTAAAAGTTGTTTTCTCTTGGCCATCGGGGTGGATAGGGATTTGTAAGAATCCACTATAGCCATCTAGATAGCAAAAATGAGAGTGTTGAGCTAACCTTTCTAGCATTTGGTCAATGAAGGGGAGAGGGAAGTGATCTTTCCTAGAGGCCATGTTCAACTTTCTATAATCGATGCACATTCTCCACCCCGTAACCTTCCTAGCCGGTATTAGTTCATTGTTCTCATTAGTTACTACCGTCATTCCACCCTTCTTAGGCACTACATGAACGGGGCTAACCCACTTACTATCCGAGATAGGGTAGATAATTCCCGCATCTAGCAACTGTTAGCATGAAATATTGTGATATTTTAGGCACGTTTTCGAAACGTATTTGATTCATATTGATAGTCTTTGATTGATCTTTGTGCATATGTGAGCTAGTATTACCTATATTGTCGATATGGATGTCTACACTAGTTCTATGTTGATTATAGGTGATCTGGAGCTATTTCCGAACGGAATCGAGCAAAGGAGAGTTGAGTTGAGTTGTCCATAGATTGAGGACACTCTTTGGAAGCAATTTGGAGTCTTAGCTTGAGGAATGCACGAGTTTAGGGAAGAATCACGTTCTTGCCCTAAATTACGCCCTAAAATACGGCCGTATCACAAACCACGTTCAGAATTACGGCCGTGGATTTGGAGTCAGAAATTCATGTTCATTCCAGGGGATTACACGGCCGTGGAACATATGTTGCAAACCGTATTTGTTTCCACGCTCTAAATTACGGTCGTGGAACACTTCCACGACCGTGATCTTGGCGAATCTTTTCGCCACACTTCGAAGTCACGATCTTTTGAAGATTGGGCCGGGCCGACACTTTTCCCTACATTATAAAAAGACGGAAGAAAGGAGATTCCGTCATCGGCGCTTAGACCGTTGTTTACTCTCATTCATCACCGCTTAGACGAAGACTCTTCGCTTAGTTTGTTGGGAAGCAATTGACATCTCTTGGAGAGATCGAAGTTCGTGTTTGGAATTTCTCTAATCTCACACTTTGGGTGGAGATTGCTGTCGAGATCTCCGGATTTGCGGAAGATCGAAGTTCTTGGAAGATTTTGCAAGAAGATCTCTCTTCTTGATTTGGTTTGATTTGGAAAACGGATCGACATCCCGTTTTCTCTTCTTTCCTAAGGTGGTGATTGTTTGTTATACTTTGAATCTTTTGACATTACTTGTTCTCTTTGTGACTTTGAGATTGAATTGAAGATTATTGAAAGTTCTTGAAAGTTTTCATCTTTCTATCTTTTAATTCTTGAATTGATATCAACATGACTGTTATTGGCTAAAAACCCTTAACAATTCTAAGGTGAAGGGTTGATAGTTGTGGCTTAGATGATGATAGATCGATCGCAAACAGATTAGACCCTGAGAGTTAGAGAAATATCGCCGACAACCCTAAATTACGGGCTGTTCTTGAGTCCACGGCCGTGGAACCTCAAGAACTAACCGTGATTTACCCCAGTTTACGAACCTTGCTTTTACTTCAATCTAAAGTTAAAGATTGGCTTTAGCTTAGTTTAGACTTGTCTTTTCTAGGTGGTAGTGAGCCTCAACAACCTCTACCTCGATTGTGAGCCTCAACAACCTCAATCGGTTAAGTTAGTCTTGATCTTTGGGTTACAAGTTTGGGTATTTGACATTAATTCTCGCCTTTAGAATCTTTCTATATTGAGCCTCAACAACCTGTATAGAGAGTGCCTTGTAGGTGGGTTACATAAGGTTTTTGGAACTTCACCGTACGATTACCTTACATTCGTATACCTTTGCATATCTCAACTCTGTCTTTATATCATTTAGTATATCTTGAATCGATTGCCACAGCTGGATACCCGGATCTTTAGGATTGTTGTTTTCCCAATATTTGCAAAACTCTCATATTTATTCGCTTGATAACCTACTATTGAATTTGTTCCCACCCAAATCCCTGTGTTCGATACTCTGGAATTCTTGCTTAGCTACGTCGATCCGTACACTGCGGGTTCGCTGCTTGATTCTAGTTTTATAAATTTAAAGCTTATTTGCACACACCTCTAGGGGCGAACAAGTTTTTGGCGCCGTTGCCGGGGATTTGGTTTCGGCCGAATCCGGTAGCCGGTTGTCGAGCTTGGGAGCTTGCTCTCGTTGTTTGATTTTGCTTTGAGTGCATGCGCAGGTCTAGGAACACCGAAGATCTCTTACCTCTTGATCGAGAGCTAGAGAAAACCTTGAGGCAAAAGCGCAAGGAAAGGAAGATGGCTGAAGAAAACGAACGTAATCTTCAAACGGAGTTGGCGGAGAAAGAAGCTCAACTCCGATGGAATGAGACTCTCTGCCAAGATGAGATGGATCGTCATCAATCTCAAGTTAACGGTCTACAAGACATGATCTTCCAGATGAGGGTAGAGATGAGCGACCTTAAGAATAAGGGAAGCAAGAAGTCCTCAAGAAGGAGATCAAGGTCTAGAAGAAAAAGTCACTCATCCGCTGATGATAGTGACTCTTCCATGCCACCATTAGAAGAGATTGATCCCACGATCAATATGAATCCTTTCCATCCGCAAGGAGCTACTAATCGCCGCATTCCACCTAGGAATGCGAGGATCGAACGTGTGGATAATGAGCCAATAACTCTTGGCCAACGGATGGATCCAACACAACAACCACGCCGCTTGGGTGTGAATTTTGATGCTGAAGATGTGCAAGGGTTTAGCTTTAACCCTCAAGTTATCACTCTTGTTCGCCAAAGCCAATTTGGCGGTACAAGTGCTGAATCTCCACACCAACACTTACAAAACTTTGAGTGTATGATGGAGACGATGAGGCCAAAGAACGCTACTACCAACAGCTATAAGCTCAAGCCTTTCTTTTTCTCCTTGAAAGGGAAAGCGTTATCTTGGTTCCAAGCTCTTCCTAATGGGAAACTAGACACGTGGGAAGACCTTTCCGCGGAGTTTCTCACCAAATTCTTTCCGCCTTCCAAAACGGCGGAACTTAGAGGTAAGATTAATGCTTTTTCTATGAGACCTAACGAAAGTTTGTTTCAATCTTGGGAAAGGTTTCAGGATTTACTCTTGGATTGCCCTCATCATGGCATATCCAAGCTTGCCTTGCTGGAAATCTACTACAAGGGGCTGGATGCGGGAACGCAATTCAACCTCCAATCCCTCTCATGTGGAACGTTCATGGACATGAGAGAAAATGACGATTGTGACTTCATTGAGAAGCAAGCAAGAGTCATAGAGAAGTATTCCCACCGGAAAGTGGAGGGAAATCGTGTGGAGCAAGGAGCGAAGCTCACACATGAAGCTCAAAATCAAATTTTCTCCCTCAACAATGAGATCAAAGAGTTGAAGGAGACTATCAAGACCAACTTCCCAAAGCAACAAGAAAGGGATATTGGCTATTTGGGCAACAACAATGGCGGTGATAACACCAACCGCAACAACAATAACCGGAACAATAACCGGAATAACAATTGGAATGGAAATAACAACAATCGGAACAACAATTGGAACAACAATCGGGGTTCAAGCAACAACAATTGGCGCTCCAATCAACAAAATTCCGGTAACTCTTATCCTTCCAATTCTAATTCACTAACTCCACCTTCCTCTTCCTCTACTCCTTTGAAAAGCCAGGGGCAATCATCTAATGGAGGAAACAGTACGGGAAAGGAGAAGCCCGATCCCATGTTGGAAACGATCTTGGGAAAGCTTCAAGGGTTGGAGAACCGCCTCATCAAGGTTGATGATCAAGTTTCTAAGGTTGACAAAGCTCAAAAAGTTTTGGAAAACCAAATGTTCAACCATGCGGAAGAAGTTCCTAGAAATCAAGGGAAACTTCCAGGAAAGACGGAGGACAACCCTAAGGGAAGGGTGATGGCGATTACAACTAGGAGCGGAGTGACTACCACCGATCCGCAGCCTACGTTCGTTGAAGTCCCCGTAGAGAAGGACAAAGGAAAGGAGAAGGAGAAGGAAGATGTCTATGTTCCTCCTCCAGCTTACAAACCTCCCCTACCGTTCCCTCAATCTAGAGCGCGAGCGCGCCTAGACAAACAATTCGGTAAGTTCATAGAACTCATGAGCAAGCTGCATATTAATATACCCTTCATTGATGCTATTGTAGGCATGCCGGCTTATGGCAAGTTCTTGAAGGAGCTTCTCTCTAACAAGAGGAAGCTAGAAGATTTCGGTGAGGTCAAGATGAGTTCGGATTCTTCGGATCTCATCAAGACTATGAAGGAGAAAATGCCCCCAAAGTTGAAGGATCCGAGGTCATTTTGCATTCCCATTGGAGTGGGAGATGTCACATATGACGCTTTATGTGACTTAGGAGCAAGTGTGAGCATCATACCACTTGCACTATGTAGGAAGATCGGTTTAGGCGATCCTAAACCGGTAAAGATGACGTTATACATGGCGGATCGATCCATTACTCGCCCCGTCGGTATTGTAGAAGACGTCCCGGTCAAGCTAGGTAAATTCTTTGTTCCCATTGATTTTGTCGTGCTTGACATTCCTGCAGATAGTCCGGTCCCGATTATACTCGGAAGACGGTTTCTTGCAACTTCCGGCTGCATGGTCGATTGCAAGAATGGAAGACTCGCTTTTGATATTGGAGAAGAGAAAGTAGAGTTCGTTCTTTCCACTCTAGTGAAGGAGCCAATCTTTGACGAGGAAATCTACGATATCCAAGACGAAGAAGGTTTGTCTAGGGAGGAGGTAAGTGCGATTCTCTTTAACGATCCTTTACAAAAGGTTATCACTATGAGTCTAACCAACGTAGGGGAAGAAGAAGAGTGCAAGGAGGAAATTGAAGCCTTTGAAGCACAAGAAGAGATGTATGAATTGGAGTTTGAGAAACTCCACGATGAGGCTGAGAATGTAAGAATCCACGGTCACACCCTGTATTCCACGACCGTGGATTTCACAACCAAATTCGACCTCCATTCCAGGGGATTACACGGCCGTGGAACACATGAGGAGGCCGTAATTCTGACCGTGGAAGAGGGTAACCGGCAAACTTCTTCAACTTCCTCTAATTCTTCTCCAAACCACTCAACACCCTTAGAAACTTCTAAGGAAACATCGGATGCTCCTCAAGGATCATTGGAAGCTCCAAAAGTGATGGAACTCAAACCACTTCCTACTCATCTAAGGTACGCTTTTCTTGGATCTAATTCTACCTTTCCGGTTATCGTTAGCTCCGAATTAAGCATAGATGAACATGAACAGCTCATGATTGTCCTTAGGAAACATAGAAAAGCCATAGGCTATACTATTGAGGATTTAGTAGGAATTAAACCCTCCTTATGCATGCATAAGATATTAATGGAGGAGGACTTTAGAACTTCAAGACAACCTCAAAGGCGGTTGAATCCGACCATGAAGGAGGTTGTCAAGAAGGAAATTCTTAAACTTCTTGATGCAGGTATCATCTATCCTATCTCCGATAGCAAATGGGTGAGTCCAGTTCAAGTAGTTCCGAAGAAGGGAGGAATGACGGTCATCACCAACAAGAACAATGAACTCATTCCTACCCGAACCGTGACTGGATGGCGGATGTGCATAGACTACCGCAAGCTCAACAACGCAACGCGGAAGGATCACTTTCCATTGCCATTCATCGATCAAATGCTTGAAAGGTTAGCACAACATTCACATTTTTGCTACCTTGACGGTTATAGTGGTTTCTTTCAGATTCCGATACATCCGGATGATCAAGAGAAGACCACATTCACGTGCCCTTGGGGTACGTTCGCCTATAGGAGAATGCCGTTCGGGCTTTGCAACGCCCCGGCCACCTTTCAACGGTGCATGATGGCCATCTTCTCCGAATACGTAGAGGAAATCATGGAAGTCTTCATGGACGACTTCTCCGTATACGGTTCCTCTTTTAACGATTGCCTTTCTAACCTTTCTCTCGTTTTACAACGTTGTGAAGACACTAACCTAGTTCTTAATTGGGAGAAGTGTCAATTCATGGTTAAAGAAGGAATCGTATTAGGTCACTTAGTCTCTAGTAGAGGCATAGAGGTAGACAAGGCTAAGATAGAGACCATAGAGAAACTTCCTCCCCCAATTTCGGTGAAAGGGATAAGAAGTTTCCTAGGACATGCTGGGTTTTATAGACGTTTCATTAAGGACTTTTCTAAGATATCAAAACCTCTCACTAATCTATTGATGAAGGATGCGGTTTTTGAGTTTTCGCAGGAATGTTTGGATGCGTTTAACACCATTCGGCAAGCTCTAATTTCAGCACCTATTATCCAACCTCCAGATTGGACTCTCCCCTTCGAGAATATGTGCGATGCTAGTGACGTAGCTATTGGAGCTGTTCTTGGACAACGAAAGGAAGGACGAACCCACGCCATATACTACGCTAGCAAGACGCTAGACAAAGCTCAGCTCAACTACGCCACTACAGAAAAAGAATTTCTAGCCATTGTCTACGCTATTGACAAGTTTCGCTCTTATCTTGTAGGTGCAAAGGTGATTGTCTACACGGATCATGCTGCGATCCGGTACCTCCTTGCAAAGAAAGACGCGAAGCCAAGGCTAATTAGATGGATTCTTCTCCTACAAGAATTCGACCTTGAGATCCGCGACAAGAAAGGTTCAGAAAATTCTGTTGCGGATCATTTGAGTCGCCTCACACATCTAGAGGACGACCATCTACCCATTGATGACTCCTTTCCGGACGAACACCTACACATCATAGAGGAGTGCATCAACGAGATCTCCAAAGGTAACGAACCATGGTTTGCTGATTTTGTTAACTATTTGGTTTGCCAGGAGATACCGCCCGGACTATCCTACGCACAAAGGAAGAAGTTCTTTAAGGACGTCCGGGAATACTATTGGAACGAGCCTCTCCTCTTTAAGAGAGGTCCGGATGGCATCATCCGGCGATGTGTGCCGGAAGATGAGATGCAAAGTGTCATCCGCCATTGTCATTCACTACCTTGTGGAGGACACGCTAGTTCGAACAAGACTAGCGCAAAGGTATTGCAATCTGGATTCTATTGGCCTACTTTATTTAGAGATGTGCAATCCTTTGTCTCTTGCTGCGATGCTTGTCAAAGAACAAGCAATATTTCTAGAAGGAACGAGATGCCCCTCAACAACATCCAAGAGGTGGAGATTTTCGACGTTTGGGGAGTCGATTTCATGGGACCATTCCCATCTTCTTGTGGAAATCAATACATACTATTGGCGGTAGACTACGTTTCTAGATGGGTGGAAGCATATGCCTCTCCCACAAATGATGCCATGGTGGTGGTTAAGTTCTTCAACAAGACCATTTTTCCACGATTCGGGACGCCAAGGACGATCATTAGTGATGGAGGTTCTCACTTCATAGCCCGTCGCTTTGAAGCTCTTCTAGCTAAGTATGGGGTTACTCACAAGATCGCTACCCCTTACCATCCACAAACGAGTGGACAAGTTGAGATCTCAAATAGGGAGATCAAGGGAATTCTAGAGAAGACGGTTTCAAGGACTAGGAAGGATTGGTCCTTGAAACTAGATGATGCATTATGGGCGTACCGGACTGCGTACAAGACTCCCATAGGAACCACACCATACAACCTTGTGTATGGGAAGTCTTGTCATTTGCCGGTAGAGCTGGAGCACAAAGCGTTTTGAGCTATCAAGTGGCTGAATTTCGGCATGAAGGAAGCGGGAGAGAAGCGTCTCCTAGACATAAACAAGCTGGATGAACTCCGTTTGAACGCCTACGAAAACGCTAAGATCTACAAGGAAAGAGCAAAGCGTTGGCATGATAAGCATATCATTCCAAAGGACTTCAAAGAAGGAGTTCAAGTTCTCCTCTTCAATTCAAGACTTCGCCTCTTTCCAGGTAAGCTTAAATCTCGTTGGAATGGACCTTTTCTAATTAAGCGTATTTTCCCCCATGGTGCAGTTGAAGTATGGGGTGAAGCTAGCGGAAGTTTTAAGGTGAACGGCCAATGACTCAAGAAGTATACGCCGGAACTCCAAGCTGAGGATTTTGCGCCAACCGCACTCGAATAAGTGCGAGATTGGTCTAGCTACGGACCTTAAACAAAGCGCTTCTTGGGAGGCAACCCAAGGTATTGCATCTTCGTTTTTGTTTTCAATTCATAGACTAGTTTAGAATAGACGTTTTTGCTTTGTTTTGCCTCGATTTCTTCCGGTATGTTCGTGTTTTTGGTTGTAGGATCGATGGAAAAGGTGAAAGGGAAGATAATGTCGAAGAAAAGTGACGAAATTTGGACTTTGAAGCTTTACAGAAGGTTCCACGGTCTAAATTACGGTCGTCATAGCTACAGTGGCCGTAATTCTCAAAAGCCTTTGAAAAATCACCAAAACCACGGTTCCGTACACTTCCACGGCCGTGGAACACCCCGACAGACCGTGATTTTCAAAATTTTGCCTGCGAGTATATAAACCACATTCTTCACAAAACTACCCACAAAATCTCCCCTTTCCACGACCTAGAGAGCGAAAACCCTCCACCTCTCCAAATTCTTCGTTTTCTAATCGTTTTCAATGATTCTTCATCCTAAACTGCAGCAAATTCAACCACGAACAAGATCCAAGCAACAAACCGAGCGGAAATCCATCAACAAACGCGCATTTCGGGTTTTTCAATCCGAAAAAGAGGTTTATTCTTTCTTCTTGAATTTCGCGGATTTGGTTCGTTTTTGCTATAGATTTTTAGGAAGAACTGACAAAGACTGGAAGGAATTAGATTAGGACTGCTTGTTGTGGTGATTGTTGGTGAATTTGCTGAAATTCGCAAGATTCTGAGACGAATCACGGTCTCTGGGTAAACCACGGCCGTGGAACCTGAAGAACAGACCGTAATTTTGGTGAAAAAAATGGACTTTGTAAGGAGAGTGTCGGGAAGGATAAAAGAGAAAAAGGGAGAGCAAAATAAGAAAAGAAAGGGCAATCCCTCCACCTCTAGGGCACCACCACCCTCATCTCCCTCACTACCATCCTCACCTTCACCTCCATCTTCACCTCCTCACCCTAGCATCCCAACCATACATGAGAACCACCTTGTTGCACTAGACCGGATCAAGGAGAGGACAGTGATAGGTCCTAGGTATTTGTTGTTGGAGGATCTACATCCTCTCAACATTGTTGATGATCTTACATGGCTCTTGGATAGAGCCGGATTGCTTGTCTTCACGAACATTCGTGAAGATGCCTATGAGGAGATCACCCGAGAGGTTGTGACGTCTTTCGAGCACAGCCACGTTGATAGGACCGTCTCTTTCCGTCTCATGGAACGAGACTATCATTTGAGTATTGTTGAGTTTGGGACCATTTTCGGGTTCCATGAGACCTACAATGGTCGATTCCCTAGTGGTATCTACCCTAAGGACTTTTGGGAGGAAGTTGCGATAATATACGCCGACGAGGACCGTTGGCAACCCGCCGATACCAAGGCTAGATTGATGTACCATCTAGCCTTGAAGATAGCTCACCGCGTTCTTTTGGAGTGTCTCTTTCCTAGGACGGAGACGCCCCAAAAGATCAAGACGGATGAGCTATTCCTTCTCTATAGTATGCTATATGGTCGCCGTGCAGATTGTGCCACTCTTTTGGCGGCTACGATGAGTAAACTCAAGAACAAGAAGGGGAACATTGGATATGGTGGGATAGTGACCCACATTGCTAGGACGTTTGGTGTAGATTTCTCCGCTTGCACCCGTATACCGGCGGTTCCCTTAGGGCTACATGCATTTATGGTTAGGGGACTCATCTTCCCCACACATAGAGGTCCGCCTTATGCGGGCATGCCTTGGGAGACTAGGACGGGTAGGGGGATTGAGTGGCTGCCGGAGTATTCCATTGTGGCGGGACACCACAATTGGAAGGAGACGTTCGCTGCGATGCATGCGAACAGGCTAGTAGCTCCCCCTTACGTTCCACCACCGGTTGTGGAGGAGGAGGACATGGGAGATCAGTACGAGAGTGGTAGAGGAGCGGAGCAGGAGTTTGGCACGTTTCCGGATCAGCCGGAGGCGGCCCCAGATGTACCCAGACGCTCTCCACGCCCAGCTAGAGCCTCAGGCTCGTCATCTCGCCGCGCTAGCGTGAGTGAGAGGCCCACGTGGATGACTACACCTCCCACTTGGTATGACACCCCCCCTCCTTGGTCCACGGCGCAGCCAGCAGCACCACCGCCACCACCAGCGCCAGCACCATCCGATGCTCCATCATGGTACAGTCACGCCCCGGGATGGTACGAGCAGATGCCGGATTGGGCTACCGGACTTTCAGAGAGAGTAGGAGCGCTAGAGATCCGGGCGGATGCTAGAGACGGACGCCTAGACGACCTTGACCACATGATGAGGGACGTCTACCGCCAGCAGTTTGGGCGGTTCTATGATCCGAGTTTCTCTCCATTCCCACCTCCGCCGGCGCCGCAGTGATTGATGCATGATCATTGTTTTAGACATTCCCGCCACCACATGTGAGTTTCTTTTTTCTTTTCTTTCTTTTGTTCTTTCTTTTGAACATTAGGGACAATGTTCGTCCTAAGTATGGGGTGGGATGTACTAAAAGTTTGTAATAACTCTACTCTCTATGTTTGCTTTCATTCAAGACTATCGTTGCACCTTCATTATGTGTTACACGTTTCCTTATTGCATTGTATGAAAAAAAAAATGACTTGAAAAACCCATAAAAATTGAAAAATTTTGAAAATTTTGTGCTTCTAATGAATTGAGATGATTTCCATGATAATCACTTCTTGTGAATTGAGTTTGATGACGATTGCATGCTTAAAAGGATTGTGAATTGAAAAGGATTTGAATGAATAAATTTTACCTCTTTTGCAAGTTTTATAATGTGAAAATGTTACCTAAATCATGCTAGGAAATTGAAGTTGAAATCATGTTATAAGTTCCTATACTTCTTATTGAAATGATTAAGGCAATTCGATACTTTCTTTCTTCTTTCTTTGATCATCTAGCTCCTCATTGAAATATTAGCCTCCTTTACCTATCCGGGAATTTGGAAGAAGTGAATGAGAAAAAGGCATGTTTGATGTGGGAGGGCCATGAGAGCAATTATTTGCAATCAATTGAATAGAAAGAAATTGTAGGTTTGGCGAAGTCGATCATGACGATGAGTAACTCGGCACCATTCACATAGCCGGGTGTTTGTGTCTTGCCAAAGTCGAATTGAGCGATATTCCTAGCGGATTATGGTATGTGCGCTAAGGGTTTGAGGCATCTCTTGCAAATTTGAGAAACGCCGATCTCCTAGGCTTCGGTTTTTGTGCACCTCTATCCATAACTCCAAAAGTAAAGTCGAAAAATGAAAAGAAGAGAGCGAAGCTCTAAGTTGAAGTGTTGCGGGAACCGCATAAGAAGAAGAAGAAGGTAGTTGTCCACTTTCTCGGATTTATGCACCACTTTCCCTTAAAGTTTTCGCTTCCCTTCCATATTCTAGACCTTTTCTTTGAAAGTCCTTAAGATCAAAAGAATGTTATATGACTTGGTGATCTAAATTAAAGTTTCTTGTGATTGATTTTGATAATGTTTGAAGGTTATAATGCTTGTTTAGAAGTTAAGTTGGTTCATGAATTTTCTTTGCCTTTTACTCTTTGATTAAGTGTGTGAAAGTTTGAAAAACGATTGAAGCAAGGTTTGAGAATGATCTATTCCTTAGAAGTCACATTCATCCAAAAGAAGGTACACATATTTCATCCTAACTCTTGTTTAAAGCTTTTTGAAAGACCTTGCTTAGGGACAAGCAAGTGTTAAGTATGGGGTTATTTGTTAGCATGAAATATTGTGATATTTTAGGCACGTTTTCTAAACGTATTAGATTCATATTGATAGTCTTTGATTGATCTTTGTGCATATGTGAGCTAGTATTACCTATATTGTCGATATGGATGTCTACACTAGTTCTATGTTGATTATAGGTGATCTGGAGCTATTTCCGAACGGAATCGAGCAAAGGAGAGTTGAGTTGAGTTGTCCATAGATTGAGGACACTCTTTGGAAGCAATTTGGAGTCTTAGCTTGAGGAATGCACGAGTTTAGGGAAGAATCACGTTCTTGCCCTAAATTACGCCCTAAAATACGGCCGTATCACAAACCACGTTCAGAATTACGGCCGTGGATTTGGAGTCAGAAATTCATGTTCATTCCAGGGGATTACACGGCCGTGGAACATATGTTGCAAACCGTATTTGTTTCCACACTCTAAATTACGGTCGTGGAACACTTCCACGACCGTGATCTTGGCGAATCTTTTCGCCACACTTCGAAGCCACGATCTTTTGAATATTGGGCCGGGCCGACACTTTGCCCTACATTATAAAAAGACGGAAGAAAGGAGATTCCGTCATCGGCGCTTAGACCCTCGTTTACTCTCATTCATCACCGCTTAGACGAAGACTCTTCGCTTAGTTTGTTGGGAAGCAATTGACATCTCTTGGAGAGATCGAAGTTCGTGTTTGGAATTTCTCTAATCTCACACTTTGGGTGGAGATTGCTGTCGAGATCTCCGGATTTGCGGAAGATCGAAGTTCTTGGAAGATTTTGCAAGAAGATCTCTCTTCTTGATTTGGTTTGATTTGGAAAACGGATCGACATCCCGTTTTCTCTTCTTTCCTAAGGTGGTGATTGTTTGTTATACTTTGAATCTTTTGACATTACTTGTTCTCTTTGTGACTTTGAGATTGAATTGAAGATTATTGAAAGTTCTTGAAAGTTTTCATCTTTCTATCTTTTAATTCTTGAATTGATATCAACATGACTGTTATTGGCTAAAAACCCTTAACAATTCTAAGGTGAAGGGTTGATAGTTGTGGCTTAGATGATGATAGATCGATCGCAAACAGATTAGACCCTGAGAGTTAGAGAAATATCGCCGACAACGCTAAATTACGGGCTGTTCTTGAGTCCACGGCCGTGGAACCTCAAGAACTAACCGTGATTTACCCCAGTTTACGAACCTTGCTTTTACTTCAATCTAAAGTTAAAGATTGGCTTTAGCTTAGTTTAGACTTGTCTTTTCTAGGTGGTAGTGAGCCTCAACAACCTCTACCTCGATTGTGAGCCTCAACAACCTCAATCGGTTAAGTTAGTCTTGATCTTTGGGTTACAAGTTTGGGTATTTGACATTAATTCTCGCCTTTAGAATCTTTCTATATTGAGCCTCAACAACCTGTATAGAGAGTGCCTTGTAGGTGGGTTACATAAGGTTTTTGGAACTTCACCGTACGATTACCTTACATTAGTATACCTTTGCATATCTCAACTCTGTCTTTATATCATTTAGTATATCTTGAATCGATTGCCACAGCTGGATACCCGGATCTTTAGGATTGTTGTTTTCCCAATATTTGCAAAACTCTCATATTTATTCGCTTGATAACCTACTATCGAATTTGTTCCCACCCAAATCCATGTGTTCGATACTCTGGAATTCTTGCTTAGCTACGTCGATCTGTACACTGCGGGTTCGCTGCTTGATTCTAGTTTTATAAATTTAAAGCTTATTTGCACACACCTCTAGGGGCGAACAGCAACTTAATGATTTCCTTTTTGACCACCTCTTTCATTATAGGATTCAATCTCCTTTGATGTTCAATAGAGGGTTTGTGGTTATCTTCCATCATTATCTTATGCATGCACAAAGATGGCTTAATGCCAACCAAATCATCAATAGTATAACCAATGGCTTTCCTATGCAATCTTAGTTCATGCAGCAATTTAGCAAGTTCATTATCACTTAAGCATGCATTAACAATCACAGGGTATGTAGAATTATCACCAAGAAATGCATACTTTAAATGAGAGGGGAGGGGTTTAAGTTTAAGTGAGGGAGGACCTTTATCGGTTGAAGATGATCCAAATAAGGTTGGATGAGATGAATCCAAAGCAAATGAAGACTCCCCATGGCTCCTAGAAGCTTGATCATCATCAAGAGCTGATTCAGGAAAAACCACGGTTGGAAACACGGGTTGCTCATTTTCCACGACCGTGGTTCTTGCCAAGCTTGCTTCTCGGAGTTGTCCAGAAAGTTTGACGGCCGTGGTTTGTAAATCTCGACCGTGGAACTTGCAGCTGTTCAACACTTCTTTGTGGCTTTCAAATCCAACTCTTGGCTCCTCTTCCAATGCATCCACGGCTTTGATCTCTTCATTGCAAGCCTCCTCATCATCTTCCTCCATCATGCTTAAGGTAAGAACCTTTTCCAAAGGATCCTTGATCAAGATCGAGCTCACAACTTCTCTAGATTCTTCTTGCTCGATTATGTTGAAAATATCTTCATCAAGGGTTGGCCCTTTCATCATGGTGGACAACTTGAACTTGATGTTCTCTTCTCCAATGTTGAAGGAGAGAGTCCCGTTCTTGCAATCCACTAAGCATCCGGAAGTGGCTAGGAAAGGCCTTCCTAAGATAATAGGAACCGGATAATCCGCCGGAATGTCCAACACTACAAAATCGATAGGCATGTAGAATCCCCCTAGCTGCACCGGAATGTCCTCTAGAATCCCAACCGGATGAGTGATAGAGCGGTCCTTCATATAGAGGGTCATCTTGACCGGCTTTGGCTCTCCTAGTCCGACCTTGTTGCAAAGTGCAAGCGGTATGATGCTTACACTCGCCCCAAGATCACAAAGGGCCTCGTACTTCACGTCTCCCACTCCAATTGGAACGCAAAAAGAGCCCGGATCTCTTAGCTTGGGAGGCATTTCCTCCTTCATCGTTTGGATCAACTCCGAGGATCTCTTGGTCATCCTTATCTCCCCATACTCCTCCAACTTCCTTTTGTTGGAGAGTATTTCTTTCAAAAACTTGCCATACGCAGGCATTCCTAAGATGGCATCCATGAACGGAATGTTATTATGTAACTTGGACATTAGTTCAAGGAACTTACCAAATTGATTGTCTAAACGAGCCCTCGCTCTTGATTGTGGGAATGGTAGTGGTGGCTTGTATGGAGGCGGTGCCACATAGGTTGGCTCTACATCCTTGCTCTTGCCTCCATCTTCTTGCTTTCTTCCCTCTTCTACCACTACTTGCTTCCCCTTAGCTTGGTCCTTGGGCAAAGGATCCTTCATACTCAACCCACTCCTTGTTGTGATAGCCAACACTTGGCCCCTTGGGTTGTCTTCGGTTCTTCCGGGAAGCTTTCCCGGATCTCTATGGGCTTCACCCGCTTTTTGGAACACTTGAGCTTCCAAGACTTTTTGAGCCTTAGAGATTGAGGTCACGGTGCTCTCGAGTCCACTCAACCTTCCTAGCAATTGCTCAAACATGACTTCGGTCCTATCCTTTGAAGGTTGAGAAAAACCGGGTGGAGGTTCTTGTGAAGCTCTTTGTGGTGGAGTTGTGCTTGTGGAGGCGGGAGGGTTCAAGGCTCCATCCGGATTAGAGTAAGAAAATCCGGGGTGGTTGTGGTTGGGCCGGTAATTGTTGAATTGCCGGTTGTTGTTGAAATTTCTTGGGCCTTGGTAATTGTTGAAGTTGCCCCTTCCCATATAATTCACATCCTCCTCCTTGGAAGACAAGTTAGCTTGTGGAGGTACTTGAGGAGTTGCTTGGCTCTTCAAGGTGGTAGTACACAACTCTCTCAAGGATTTCAACTCGTTGTTGATGGCGTCAAGCTTGAAATTGCTCATGGTGGCTTCGCTCACCTCATATGCTCCCGCCTTTCTTCCTTCACTCTTCCTATGAGAGTACTTCTCAATCACTAGAGCTTGCTTCTCCACAAACTCCCAAGCTTCATCTACATGCTTTTCCATAAAGGTCTCACCGGAAAGAGATTGGAGCTTGAATTGGCTATCTTCATCAAGTCCCTTGAAGTAGATTTCCAATAGCTCAATTTTCGGTATGCCATGATGTGGACAATCAAGGAGAAGATCTTTGAACCTCTCCCAAGACTTGAACAAACTTTCTCTATCCCTCATCACGAAGGCATTGATCTTCCCTCTTAATTTGGTGGTCTTGGAAGGTGGGAAGAACTTGGTCAAGAACTCGGTTGTCATCTCCTCCCAAGTTCCAACTCGCCCTTGTGGAATAGATTGATACCAAGCCAAGGCTTTATCCTTAAGAGAGTAGGAAAAAGCCCTAAGCTTATGGTTGTTGCTCTCCAATCTTGGTGGCCTAAGAGTCTCCATCAAAATTTCGTAGTTCATCAAATGTTGATGAGGAGACTCTCCTTCCATCCCTCCAAACTGATTATGCCGGATCATTTGAAGAACTTGAGGGCGGAGCTCATAGTTGTGGGTTGCGGGATCTCCTAGATTCACACCCGGTCGGTGTGCTCTTTGTGCCGGATCCATACGTCTCCCTAGGGTTTGTGGCTTCTCAATAGCAATGGGAACGACCTTAATATTAGCCTCCGGGTGCGGTTGTGGTGGAGGAGGTGGAGGTTGTCGGCGATTAAGCTCTCCTTGAACAAGGGCTTGCCTAATCTCCTCAATCTCCCTCCTAGTTTCCTCTTGCCTCTCATTGGCAAGTCTCCTTTCTTCCTCCAAGAGCTCATCTCTTAGCCTTATTTGTTCTAAGGCTTCATCCAACACAGCTTGAAGATTTCTACCGGCCATCTCTTTCTCTTTTTGGATATTCTTGGATCTAGATCGAAGGGTTTTCTCCGGTTCGGGATCGAATGGAGCAAAATCCTTGCCACGAGATCTTCGCATACACCTAAAGAGTAATAGATGTCCTGAAAAGCAAAGACACCAACCAAAGAGAGATCAAAAGCAACAAGAAAGATCTACACTAGAAACAATCACAAAATAGACTCAATCTAGACCTAGTCCCCGGCAACGGCGCCAAAAATTTGTTACGCTAGGAAATAGCACAAAAAGCTTTACATTTATAAACTCGAACTAAATCCTAAACTACCTAGCGAAACCCGCAGTGTACGGGTCGTTTTGTAGAAAGGAATGTATTCCGAGGTCGAACACAAGGACTGAGGTGAAATTAAGTCATTCAATGATCAAAGATAGTGTGAATCTTGACTAAGATAAGATGAGGAATAAAGAAAATGGAAAACACAATGTTTTTGGAGGGTTTTGGGTGATCAAACAAAGATCACAAATATGTGAACGCAATCAAGCAACGCAAAACACACACTAACACAAAAGATAGGAGAATGGAAGTAACAAAGCGGATTCTAGAGTTTGGAAATCCGGTTATGGCATAGACTCAAGCTATCTATTCATTCCTTGGGTTAACTATGATATGTTGGGATTAAGCATTTCTAAATTGGGATCAATTACCGGGTAGGTCTCATGGTCCAACTAGTCCACTCCTAAGGTCTCATTACCGGTTAGGTCTCTAAGAACCTAAGGTTAGAAATTCTACACAAACCGGATTTGTTAATTAGGGATCTAACCTATCCTTACCGGGTAAGTCTTGGAAAGGGAGATCCTAAGCAACTATCCTAGCACATCTAATCCAATGGCGGCTTATTAGGCTCACCACTACCTAAGGGTTGCTATTTTAAATTCTAAGGGCAAGGATCACCGGGTAAGTCTCTCCTAACACTTAGTCACTATACTAGGTCACCCTAGGATAGGTTAAACTTTAGCAAACACTTAGGGTTTCAACATTTTATAGGTCTAAGGCAAGATCCTTCGAACCAGGGAGAATCACGGTTTGTTCTACTTAAACCACGGCCGTGGTTCTTCAAGAACTACCCGTAATTTCTAACAGCAGGTACGTTCATAAACAAAAGTCATCCAAAGGTAAATCTAAGTCCGTCCTATCATAGCTCTAGCCAATACCATCCTTTCCTTACCCTAGAACCACATCAATTTAGCCTACAACATTCATAATGGAAATCAAAGCAAACAAACATGAAATCATAACATCCATTGCAAGATAATGAAAGAAAATAGATGAACAAGTGAACTTCAAAAACAAACCAATCTGAAAATGGAATTAGAACAACTTACAACCCTTCCAAAAGAAGGTTCAAGGGTTCACAAAACTCTAGAAATAGAATCCGAAATACAAGAAAGCTATGGTGTGTGTTCTTCTCTCCTCTTCAATGGAACCTTTCTTCTTCCCTTTGGCACTTTCCTTCCTAGAAAAAATCTTCTTCTCTTGAGGATATATTTGTTAGAGAGAAATGGATAATGGATGAGCTGCTCCCAAACTACCCCAGCTGCTTCTCACAATCCATGAAGGACCACTTTTATAACAAACTTGCATGAGCTGTCCATGAGAATTGTGGCACAGCTGTCACGAGAATCTGGCAAAATCCACGGTCATTTCCACGGCCGTGGTTCGTCAGAGAACCGTGATTTTATGCAGAAACTTTGCTTTGGATCTTTAAGCTGTGATTTGGTGCATGACTAGTGTTGGTAAGGCTCCATGAGTTCTCCTCAGCCCTTGGCTTGTGTCCTAATGCGTCCGGGAGTGTGTCAATCTAAATGAACGATCCTTAAACGCATCGTTTTAGCTCTAAACTTCCCGAAATACCTACAAAACGCACACAAGTCCGTGTAGACGTCTATCTCGACAAAGTACATGATTTGAGTGCAAAACGTCTTGAACTAATGCTAAACCGTGCATGAATGAGTGAGAAATCTACCTAAATGAATACTTACATCTAGATCATAAATCGTGTTATCAAAATACCCCATACTTAAGGTTTGCTCGTCCCCGAGCAAATTCCCAACTATAGACTAAGAGATAGCATGATTTATGTATGCAGAAAATGGCAAAATCTTTTTGGGTTTGTGCTTCTACTATTGGATCACCTTCATAGTCATGTTTCATGGCAATTGGACAAGCAATTATGTATCAAACAAATGAAGGCATGGAAAGACAATTGTACTTAACTTAAAGACATGCATGAGATGTAAAGATAAAGAAGTCAAGAAGATCAAGAGTATATCCGATCTAGATTACTAAGTCTTACAAACATGCAAGTAGGTCATAAGGTCTTGTGACATAAAAGGCCAAGAAACGTTGTGATTGGGTGGGGGATTTTCTAGGTTATGTGATGCTAATCCGGGAATGGAACTAACTTCACTTCCTTGTCCTCGATCAACTTCCCCCAAATGTATATTTTTCCTTATCTTGCTTTCTTTTCTTTTTCTTGACTTGTTTTTGAGACAATGGCATTGGTGTACAATAGCCGAAACCTCGGTGATTAGCCATCCTCGGGCTTTTTCTATTTTTTTCGAGGTGCATCCACACCGGGCACACGTACCAAAGCTCGTTAGGGCTATTGATTCATTTGACTTTGGCAAGGCACCAACACCCGATTATGTGAAGTGTACCGAGTTACTTGTCATTTGAACCAACGCCCCCAAACCTATATTGTTGGCTACACTTTCACAATAATTTCAGCATTTTCATTCATGACATTCCTTTCATCAATATCTTTACCCCACACTTGCTTTTCGCACACTTCAACATACTAGCATGCTCCTATTCCCGGATGGGTTAAAAGAGGTCAATTTTATATTAATTGAGGTGCTTAAGCAATCATGATCAAGATGAGAAGTAGAGAAAAATGAAATGCCTCATTCATTCCTAGATGGTAAGTAAGAACTATCATGTAATTTCGACTTTCAAATACTCCATCCATTCTAGGCAAACATCATAATCACAAGTCATTCATGGAATTCAAGGAAAGTAGTTCAAGTCCACATATGCATTTATCAATTCAACACATAAGGCCATTCATAGCCAATTCACAAGACAAGATTTCATCATTAGGATCATATCCAAGCCTAGAAAGCACAAAATTTTTTTTTAAATTTTCTGATTTTTATGGGATTTTCAATTTAAGTATATAGAATGCAAGACATGTGCGAATTTTAAGCTATCCTAGATGCTCATCATGCAAGGGATCATGCGAACCCTGGAAAGAGAAATAGCACAAAAAAGACTTCAATAACTGAATCAAATATCACAACAAAGCGTTCCTTGGATAATAATCCAAAAAGACAAGACAACAATTGAGGGAATTGAAGACAATCTTACAAAACCCTTCAAAAAGCTATAAAAGCTATGGTCTTCAATCTTCCTTCAACCTTCAAAAAGGTTCTTCAAAAACTCCCAAATTGGAGTATACTGCGGCTGCTGCGTGTTATGCGAGATATCCAGCTGTAAGCGGATGTCGGAATTATGGGAAATCCGACCCTTTTTATAGGAAAATAAACCTCCAAAGATAATAAATCTTAAGAAGATATTATCCCATAAATATAGGTAAAATATATGATTCTGCATATCTCCTTCCTTCCAGAAGCCAAGCCCAAAAATATAAGATCACTTTCCAAATTTAAAATCTCTTCCAAGAATAAAATATTCTTGCCGCGTCCTAGGTGTTCGCCTCGGTCGAGTCGGCGTCCCTGGATCACCTCGGTCGAGGTGTATCAATGGTCAACCGAGGTGACTCACGACAGAATGTGAAATCTCTCGAATCTGCTCCAAAGTGAATCTTCAATCCTTGGCTATGCTCCCTGGATGTAGCTCCAAATGACTCATGACTCCTTTTGCTCCTTTTTGATGCAAAACGTACCATATTGCCTGCAATTACAACGAAACTAGGTGTAGACCTCGATTCTCGCAAAGGTAGATGAAATGGTAGTAAAATCACATAATGTACATACAAACATGCAGATTATGAAAGATAAAACGTCCAAACTAACCCCAAAAACTAGACTATAATTCATGCTATCAACTCCCATAGGAACCACACCATACAACCTTGTGTATGGGAAGTCTTGTCATTTGCCGGTAGAGCTGGAGCACAAAGCGTTTTGGGCTATCAAGTGGCTGAATTTCGGCATGAAGGAAGCGGGAGAGAAGCGTCTCCTAGACATCAACAAGTTGGATGAACTCCGTTTGAACGCCTACGAAAACGCTAAGATCTACAAGGAAAGAGCAAAGCGTTGGCATGATAAGCATATCATTCCAAAGGACTTCAAAGAAGGAGATCAAGTTCTCCTCTTCAATTCAAGACTTCGCCTCTTTCCAGGTAAGCTTAAATCTCGTTGGAATGGACCTTTTCTAATTAAGCGTATTTTCCCCCATGGTGCAGTTGAAGTATGGGGTGAAGCTAGCGGAAGTTTTAAGGTGAACGGCCAACGACTCAAGAAGTATACGCCGGAACTCCAAGCTGAGGATTTTGCGCCAACCGCACTCGAATAAGTGCGAGATTGGTCTAGCTACGGACCTTAAACAAAGCGCTTCTTGGGAGGCAACCCAAGGTATTGCATCTTCGTTTTTGTTTTCAATTCATAGACTAGTTTAGAATAGATGTTTTTGCTTTGTTTTGCCTCGATTTCTTCCGGTATGTTCGTGTTTTTGGCTGTAGGATCGATGGAAAAGGTGAAAGGGAAGATAATGTCGAAGAAAAGTGACGAAATTTGGACTTTGAAGCTTTACAGAAGGTTCCACGGTCTAAATTACGGTCGTCATAGCTACAGTGGCCGTAATTCTCAAAAGCCTTTGAAAAATCACCAAAACCACGGTTCCGTACACTTCCACGGCCGTGGAACACCCCGACAGACCGTGATTTTCAAAATTTTGCCTGCGAGTATATAAGCCACATTCTTCACAAAACTACCCACAAAATCTCCCCTTTCCACGACCTAGAGAGCGAAAACCCTCCACCTCTCCAAATTCTTCGTTTTCTAATCGTTTCCAACGATTCTCCATCCTAAACTGCAGCAAATCCAACCACGAACAAGATCCAAGCAACAAACCGAGCGGAAATCCATCAACAAACGCGCATTTCGGGTTTTTCAATCCGAAAAAGAGGTTTATTCTTTCTTCTTGAATTTCGCGGATTTGGTTCGTTTTTGCTATAGATTTTTAGGAAGAACTGACAAAGACTGGAAGGAATTAGATTAGGACTGCTTGTTGTGGTGATTGTTGGTGAATTTGCTGAAATTCGCAAGATTCTGAGACGAATCACGGTCTCTGGGTAAACCACGGCCGTGGAACCTGAAGAACAGACCGTAATTTTGGTGAAAAAAATGGACTTTGTATGGAGAGTGTCGGGAAGGATAAAAGAGAAAAAGGGAGAGCAAAATAAGAAAAGAAAGGGCAATCCCTCCACCTCTAGGGCACCACCACCCTCATCTCCCTCACTACCATCCTCACCTTCACCTCCATCTTCACCTCCTCACCCTAGCATCCCAACCATACATGAGAACCACCTTGTTGCACTAGACCGGATCAAGGAGAGGACAGTGATAGGTCCTAGGTATTTGTTGTTGGAGGATCTACATCCTCTCAACATTGTTGATGATCTTACATGGCTCTTGGATAGAGCCGGATTGCTTGTCTTCACGAACATTCGTGAAGACGCCTATGAGGAGATCACCCGAGAGGTTGTGACGTCTTTCGAGCACAGCCACGTTGATAGGACCGTCTCTTTCCGTCTCATGGAACGAGACTATCATTTGAGTATTGTTGAGTTTGGGACCATTTTCGGGTTCCATGAGACCTACAATGGTCGATTCCCTAGTGGTATCTACCCTAAGGACTTTTGGGAGGAAGTTGCGATAATATACGCCGACGAGGACCGTTGGCAACCCGCCGATACCAAGGCTAGATTGATGTACCATCTAGCCTTGAAGATAGCTCACCGCGTTCTTTCGGAGTGTCTCTTTCCTAGGACGGAGACGCCCCAAAAGATCAAGACGGATGAGCTATTCCTGCTCTATAGTATGCTATATGGTCGCCGTGCAGATTGTGCCACTCTTTTGGCGGCTACGATGAGTAAACTCAAGAACAAGAAGGGGAACATTGGATAAGGTGGGATAGTGACCCACATTGCTAGGACGTTTGGTGTAGATTTCTCCGCTTGCACCCGTATACCGGCGGTTCCCTTAGGGCTACATGCATTTATGGTTAGGGGACTCATCTTCCCCACACATAGAGGTCCGCCTTATGCGGGCATGCCTTGGGAGACTAGGACGGGTAGGGGGATTGAGTGGCTGCCGGAGTATTCCATTGTGGCGGGACACCACAATTGGAAGGAGACGTTCGCTGCGATGCATGCGAACAGGCTAGTAGCTCCCCCTTACGTTCCACCACCGGTTGTGGAGGAGGAGGACATGGGAGATCAGTACGAGAGTGGTAGAGGAGCGGAGCAGGAGTTTGGCACGTTTCCGGATCAGCCGGAGGCGGCCCCAGATGTACCCAGACGCTCTCCACGCCCAGCTAGAGCCTCAGGCTCGTCATCTCGCCGCGCTAGCGTGAGTGAGAGGCCCACGTGGATGACTACACCTCCCACTTGGTATGACACCCCCCCTCCTTGGTCCACGGCGCAGCCAGCAGCACCACCGCCACCACCAGCGCCAGCACCATCCGATGCTCCATCATGGTACAGTCACGCCCCGGGATGGTACGAGCAGATGCCGGATTGGGCTACCGGACTTTCAGAGAGAGTAGGAGCGCTAGAGATCCGGGCGGATGCTAGAGACGGACGCCTAGACGACCTTGACCACATGATGAGGGACGTCTACCGCCAGTAGTTTGGGCGGTTCTATGATCCGAGTTTCTCTCCATTCCCACCTCCGCCGGCGCCGCAGTGATTGATGCATGATCATTGTTTTAGACATTCCCGCCACCACATGTGAGTTTCTTTTTTCTGTTCTTTCTTTTGTTCTTTCTTTTGAACATTAGGGACAATGTTCGTCCTAAGTATGGGGTGGGATGTACTAAAAGTTTGTAATAACTCTACTCTCTATGTTTGCTTTCATTCAAGACTATCGTTGCACCTTCATTATGTGTTACACGTTTCCTTATTGCATTGCATGAAAAAAAAAATGACTTGAAAAACCCATAAAAATTGAAAAATTTTGAAAATTTTGTGCTTCTAATGAATTGAGATGATTTCCATGATAATCACTTCTTGTGAATTGAGTTTGATGACGATTGCATGCTTAAAAGGATTGTGAATTGAAAAGGATTTGAATGAATAAATTTTACCTCTTTTGCAAGTTTTATAATGTGAAAATGTTACCTAAATCATGCTAGGAAATTGAAGTTGAAATCATGTTATAAGTTCCTATACTTCTTATTGAAATGATTAAGGCAATTCGATACTTTCTTTCTTCTTTCTTTGATCATCTAGCTCCTCATTGAAATATTAGCCTCCTTTACCTATCCGGGAATTTGGAAGAAGTGAATGAGAAAAAGGCATGTTTGATGTGGGAGGGCCATGAGAGCAATTATTTGCAATCAATTGAATAGAAAGAAATTGTAGGTTTGGCGAAGTCGATCATGACGATGAGTAACTCGGCACCATTCACATAGCCGGGTGTTTGTGTCTTGCCAAAGTCGAATTGAGCGATATTCCTAGCGGATTATGGTATGTGCGCTAAGGGTTTGAGGCATCTCTTGCAAATTTGAGAAACGCCGATCTCCTAGGCTTCGGTTTTTGTGCACCTCTATCCATAACTCCAAAAGTAAAGTCGAAAAATGAAAAGAAGAGAGCGAAGCTCTAAGTTGAAGTGTTGCGGGAACCGCATAAGAAGAAGAAGAAGGTAGTTGTCCACTTTCTCGGATTTATGCACCACTTTCCCTTAAAGTTTTCCCTTCCCTTCCATATTCTAGACCTTTTCTTTGAAAGTCCTTAAGATCAAAAGAATGTTATATGACTTGGTGATCTAAATTAAAGTTTCTTGTGATTGATTTTGATAATGTTTGAAGGTTATAATGCTTGTTTAGAAGTTAAGTTGGTTCATGAATTTCTTTGCCTTTTACTCTTTGATTAAGTGTGTGAAAGTTTGAAAAACGATTGAAGCAAGGTTTGAGAATGATCTATTCCTTAGAAGTCACATTCATCCAAAAGAAGGTACACATATTTCATCCTAACTCTTGTTTAAAGCTTTTTGAAAGACCTTGCTTAGGGACAAGCAAGTGTTAAGTATGGGGTTATTTGTTAGCATGAAATATTGTGATATTTTAGGCACGTTTTCTAAACGTATTTGATTCATATTGATAGTCTTTGATTGATCTTTGTGCATATGTGAGCTAGTATTACCTATATTGTCGATATGGATGTCTACACTAGTTCTATGTTGATTATAGGTGATCTGGAGCTATATCCGAACGGAATCGAGCAAAGGAGAGTTGAGTTGAGTTGTCCATAGATTGAGGACACTCTTTGGAAGCAATTTGGAGTCTTAGCTTGAGGAATGCACGAGTTTAGGGAAGAATCACGTTCTTGCCCTAAATTACGCCCTAAAATACGGCCGTATCACAAACCACGTTCAAAATTACGGCCGTGGATTTGGAGTCAGAAATTCATGTTCATTCCAGGGGATTACACGGCCGTGGAACATATGTTGCAAACCGTATTTGTTTCCACACTCTAAATTACGGTCGTGGAACACTTCCACGACCGTGATCTTGGCGAATCTTTTCGCCACACTTCGAAGCCACGATCTTTTGAAGATTGGGCCGGGCCGACACTTTGCCCTACATTATAAAAAGACGGAAGAAAGGAGATTCCGTCATCGGCGCTTAGACCCTCGTTTACTCTCATTCATCACCGCTTAGACGAAGACTCTTCGCTTAGTTTGTTGGGAAGTAATTGACATCTCTTGGAGAGATCGAAGTTCGTGTTTGGAATTTCTCTAATCTCACACTTTGGGTGGAGATTGCTGTCGAGATCTCCGGATTTGCGGAAGATCGAAGTTCTTGGAAGATTTTGCAAGAAGATCTCTCTTCTTGATTTGGTTTGATTTGGAAAACGGATCGACATCCCGTTTTCTCTTCTTTCCTAAGGTGGTGATTGTTTGTTATACTTTGAATCTTTTGACATTACTTGTTCTCTTTGTGACTTTGAGATTGAATTGAAGATTATTGAAAGTTCTTGAAAGTTTTCATCTTTCTATCTTTTAATTCTTGAATTGATATCAACATGACTGTTATTGGCTAAAAACCCTTAACAATTCTAAGGTGAAGGGTTGATAGTTGTGGCTTAGATGATGATAGATCGATCGCAAACAGATTAGACCCTGAGAGTTAGAGAAATATCGCCGACAACGCTAAATTACGGCTGTTCTTGAGTCCACGGCCGTGGAACCTCAAGAACTAACCGTGATTTACCCCAGTTTACGAACCTTGCTTTTACTTCAATCTAAAGTTAAAGATTGGCTTTAGCTTAGTTTAGACTTGTCTTTTCTAGGTGGTAGTGAGCCTCAACAACCTCTACCTCGATTGTGAGCCTCAACAACCTCAATCGGTTAAGTTAGTCTTGATCTTTGGGTTACAAGTTTGGGTATTTGACATTAATTCTCGCCTTTAGAATCTTTCTATATTGAGCCTCAACAACCTGTATAGAGAGTGCCTTGTAGGTGGGTTACATAAGGTTTTTGGAACTTCACCGTACGATTACCTTACATTAGTATACCTTTGCATATCTCAACTCTGTCTTTATATCATTTAGTATATCTTGAATCGATTGCCACAGCTGGATACCCGGATCTTTAGGATTGTTGTTTTCCCAATATTTGCAAAACTCTCATATTTATTCGCTTGATAACCTACTATCGAATTTGTTCCCACCCAAATCCCTGTGTTCGATACTCTGGAATTCTTGCTTAGCTACGTCGATCTGTACACTGCGGGTTCGCTGCTTGATTCTAGTTTTATAAATTTAAAGCTTATTTGCACACACCTCTAGGGGCGAACAGCAACTTAATGATTTCCTTTTTGACCACCTCTTTCATTATAGGATTCAATCTCCTTTGATGTTCAATAGAGGGTTTGTGGTTATCTTCCATCATTATCTTATGCATGCACAAAGATGGCTTAATGCCAACCAAATCATCAATAGTATAACCAATGGCTTTCCTATGCAATCTTAGTTCATGCAGCAATTTAGCAAGTTCATTATCACTTAAGCATGCATTAACAATCACAAGGTATGTAGAATTATCACCAAGAAATGCATACTTTAAATGAGAGGGGAGGGGTTTAAGTTTAAGTGAGGGAGGACCTTTATCGGTTGAAGATGATCCAAATAAGGTTGGATGAGATGAATCCAAAGCAAATGAAGACTCCCCATGGCTCCTAGAAGCTTGATCATCATCAAGAGCTGATTCAGGAAAAACCACGGTTGGAAACACGGGTTGCTCATTTTCCACGACCGTGGTTCTTGCCAAGCTTGCTTCTCGGAGTTGTCCAGAAAGTTTGACGGCCGTGGTTTGTAAATCTCGACCGTGGAACTTGCAGCTGTTCAACACTTCTTCGTGGCTTTCAAATCCAACTCTTGGCTCCTCTTCCAATGCATCCAAGGCTTTGATCTCTTCATTGCAAGCCTCCTCATCATCTTCCTCCATCATGCTTAAGGTAAGAACCTTTTCCAAAGGATCCTTGATCAAGATCGAGCTCACAACTTCTCTAGATTCTTCTTGCTCGATTATGTTGAAAATATCTTCATCAAGGGTTGGCCCTTTCATCGTGGTGGACAACTTGAACTTGATGTTCTCTTCTCCAATGTTGAAGGAGAGAGTCCCGTTCTTGCAATCCACTAAGCATCCGGAAGTGGCTAGGAAAGGCCTTCCTAAGATAATAGGAACCGGATAATCCGCAGGAATGTCCAACACTACAAAATCGATAGGCATGTAGAATCCCCCTAGCTGCACCGGAATGTCCTCTAGAATCCCAACCGGATGAGTGATAGAGCGGTCCGCCATATAGAGGGTCATCTTGACCGGCTTTGGCTCTCCTAGTCCGACCTTGTTGCAAAGTGCAAGCGGTATGATGCTTACACTCGCCCCAAGATCACAAAGGGCCTCGTACTTCACGTCTCCCACTCCAATTGGAACGCAAAAAGAGCCCGGATCTCTTAGCTTGGGAGGCATTTCCTCCTTCATCGTTTGGATCAACTCCGAGGATCTCTTGGTCATCCTTATCTCCCCATACTCCTCCAACTTCCTTTTGTTGGAGAGTATTTCTTTCAAAAACTTGCCATACGCAGGCATTCCTAAGATGGCATCCATGAACGGAATGTTAATATGTAACTTGGACATTAGTTTAAGGAACTTACCAAAATGATTGTCTAAACGAGCCCTCGCTCTTGATTGTGGGAATGGTAGTGGTGGCTTGTATGGAGGCGGTGCCACATAGGTTGGCTCTACATCCTTGCTCTTGCCTCCATCTTCTTGCTTTCTTCCCTCTTCTACCACTACTTGCTTCCCCTTAGCTTGGTCCTTGGGCAAAGGATCCTTCATACTCAACCCACTCCTTGTTGTGATAGCCAACACTTGGCCCCTTGGGTTGTCTTCGGTTCTTCCGGGAAGCTTTCCCGGATCTCTATGGGCTTCACCCGCTTTTTGGAACACTTGAGCTTCCAAGACTTTTTGAGCCTTAGAGATTGAGGTCACGGTGCTCTCGAGTCCACTCAACCTTCCTAGCAATTGCTCAAACATGACTTTGGTCCTATCCTTTGAAGGTTGAGAAAAACCGGGTGGAGGTTCTTGTGAAGCTCTTTGTGGTGGAGTTGTGCTTGTGGAGGCGGGAGGGTTCAAGGCTCCATCCGGATTAGAGTAAGAAAATCCGGGGTGGTTGTGGTTGGGCCGGTAATTATTGAATTGCCGGTTGTTGTTGAAATTTCTTGGGCCTTGGTAATTGTTGAAGTTGCCCCTTCCCATATAATTCACATCCTCCTCCTTGGAAGACAAGTTAGCTTGTGGAGGTACTTGAGGAGTTGCTTGGCTCTTCAAGGTGGTAGTACACAACTCTCTCAAGGATTTCAACTCGTTGTTGATGGCGTCAAGCTTGAAATTGCTCATGGTGGCTTCGCTCACCTCATATGCTCCCGCCTTTCTTCCTTCACTCTTCCTATGAGAGTACTTCTCAATCACTAGAGCTTGCTTCTCCACAAACTCCCAAGCTTCATCTACATGCTTTTCCATAAAGGTCCCACCGGAAAGAGATTGGAGCTTGAATTGGCTATCTTCATCAAGTCCCTTGAAGTAGATTTCCAATAGCTCAATTTTCGGTATGCCATGATGTGGACAATCAAGGAGAAGATCTTTGAACCTCTCCCAAGACTTGAACAAACTTTCTCTATCCCTCATCACGAAGGCATTGATCTTCCCTCTTAATTTGGTGGTCTTGGAAGGTGGGAAGAACTTGGTCAAGAACTCGGTTGTCATCTCCTCCCAAGTTCCAACTCGCCCTTGTGGAATAGATTGATACCAAGCCAAGGCTTTATCCTTAAGAGAGTAGGAAAAAGCCCTAAGCTTATGGTTGTTGCTCTCCAATCTTGGTGGCCTAAGAGTCTCCATCAAAATTTCGTAGTTCATCAAATGTTGATGAGGAGACTCTCCTTCCATCCCTCCAAACTGATTATGCCGGATCATTTGAAGAACTTGAGGGCGGAGCTCATAGTTGTGGGTTGCGGGATCTCCTAGATTCACACCCAGTCGGTGTGCTCTTTGTGCCGGATCCATACGTCTCCCTAGGGTTTGTGGCTTCTCAATAGCAATGGGAACGACCCTAATATTAGCCTCCGGGTGCGGTTGTGGTGGAGGAGGTGGAGGTTGTCGGCGATTAAGCTCTCCTTGAACAAGGGCTTGCCTAATCTCCTCAACCTCCCTCCTAGTTTCCTCTTGCCTCTCATTGGCAAGTCTCCTTTCTTCCTCCAAGAGCTCATCTCTTAGCCTTATTTGTTCTAAGGCTTCATCCAACTCAGCTTGAAGATTTCTACCGGCCATCTCTTTCTCTTTTTGGATATTCTTGGATCTAGATCGAAGGGTTTTCTCCGGTTCGGGATCGAATGGAGCTAAATCCTTGCCACGAGATCTTCGCATACACCTAAAGAGTAATAGATGTCCTGAAAAGCAAAGACACCAACCAAAGAGAGATCAAAAGCAACAAGAAAGATCTACACTAGAAACAATCACAAAATAGACTCAATCTAGACCTAGTCCCCGGCAACGGCGCCAAAAATTTGTTACGCTAGGAAATAGCACAAAAAGCTTTACATTTATAAACTCGAACTAAATCCTAAACTACCTAGCGAAACCCGCAGTGTACGGGTCGTTTTGTAGAAAGGAATGTATTCCGAGGTCGAACACAAGGACTGAGGTGAAATTAAGTCATTCAATGATCAAAGATAGTGTGAATCTTGACTAAGATAAGATGAGGAATAAGAAAATGGAAAACACAATGTTTTTGGAGGGTTTTGGGTGATCAAACAAAGATCACAAATATGTGAACGCAATCAAGCAACGCAAAACACACACTAACACAAAAGATAGGAGAATGGAAGTAACAAAGCGGATTCTAGAGTTTGGAAATCCGGTTATGGCATAGACTCAAGCTATCTATTCATTCCTCGGGTTAACTATGATATGTTGGGATTAAGCATTTCTAAATTGGGATCAATTACCGGGTAGGTCTCATGGTCCAACTAGTCCACTCCTAAGGTCTCATTACCGCTTAGGTCTCTAAGAACCTAAGGTTAGGAATTCTACACAAACCGGATTTGTTAATGAGGGATCTAACCTATCCTTACCGGGTAAGTCTTGGAAAGGGAGATCCTAAGCAACTATCCTAGCACATCTAATCCAATGGCGGCTTATTAGGCTCACCACTACCTAAGGGTTGCTATTTTAAATTCTAAGGGCAAGGATCACCGGGTAAGTCTCTCTTAACACTTAGTCACTATACTAGGTCACCCTAGGATAGGTTAAACTTTAGCAAACACTTAGGGTTTCAACATTTTATAGGTCTAAGGCAAGATCCTTCGAACCAGGGAGAATCACGGTTTGTTCTACTTAAACCACGGCCGTGGTTCTTCAAGAACTACCCGTAATTTCTAACAGCAGGTACGTTCATAAACAAAAGTCATCCAAAGGTAAATCTAAGTCCGTCCTATCATAGCTCTAGCCAATACCATCCTTTCCTTACCCTAGAACCACATCAATTTAGCCTACAACATTCATAATGGAAATCAAAGCAAACAAACATGAAATCATAACATCCATTGCAAGATAATGAAAGAAAATAGATGAACAAGTGAACTTCAAAAACAAACCAATCTGAAAATGGAATTAGAACAACTTACAACCCTTCCAAAAGAAGGTTCAAGGGTTCACAAAACTCTAGAAATAGAATCCGAAATACAAGAAAGCTATGGTGTGTGTTCTTCTCTCCTCTTCAATGGAACCTTTCTTCTTCCCTTTGGCACTTTCCTTCCTAGAAAAAATCTTCTTCTCTTGAGGATATATTTGTTAGAGAGAAATGGATAATGGATGAGCTGCTCCCAAACTACCCCAGCTGCCTCTCACAATCCATGAAGGACCACTTTTATAACAAACTTGCATGAGCTGTCCATGAGAATTGTGGCACAGCTGTCACGAGAATCTGGCAAAATCCACGGTCATTTCCACGGCCGTGGTTCGTCAGAGAACCGTGATTTTATGCAGAAACTTTGCTTTGGATCTTTAAGCTGTGATTTGGTGCATGGCTAGTGTTGGTAAGGCTCCATGAGTTCTCCTCAGCCCTTGGCTTGTGTCCTAATGCGTCCGGGAGTGTGTCAATCTAAATGAACGATCCGTAAACGCATCGTTTTAGCTCTAAACTTCCCGAAATACCTACAAAACGCACACAAGTCCGTGTAGACGTCTATCTCGACAAAGTACATGATTTGAGTGCAAAACGTCTTGAACTAATGCTAAACCGTGCATGAATGAGTGAGAAATCTACCTAAATGAATACTTACATCTAGATCATAAATCGTGTTATCAAAATACCCCATACTTAAGGTTTGCTCGTCCCCGAGCAAATTCCCAACTATAGACTAAGAGATAGCATGATTTATGTATGCAGAAAATGGCAAAATCTTTTTGGGTTTGTGCTTCTACTATTGGATCACCTTCATAGTCATGTTTCATGGCAATTGGACAAGCAATTATGTATCAAACAAATGAAGGCATGGAAAGACAATTGTACTTAACTTAAAGACATGCATGAGATGTAAAGATAAAGAAGTCAAGAAGATCAAGAGTATATCCGATCTAGATTACTAAGTCTTACAAACATGCAAGTAGGTCATAAGGTCTTGTGACATAAAAGGCCAAGAAACGTTGTGATTGGGTGGGGGATTTTCTAGGTTATGTGATGCTAATCCGGGAATGGAACTAACTTCACTTCCTTGTCCTCGATCAACTTCCCCCAAATGTATATTTTTCCTTATCTTGCTTTCTTTTCTTTTTCTTGACTTGTTTTTGAGACAATGGCATTGGTGTACAATAGCCGAAACCTCGGTGATTAGCCATCCTCGGGCTTTTTCTATTTTTTTCGAGGTGCATCCACACCGGGCACACGTACCAAAGCTCGTTAGGGCTATTGATTCATTTGACTTTGGCAAGGCACCAACACCCGATTATGTGAAGTGTACCGAGTTACTTGTCATTTGAACCAACGCCCCCAAACCTATATTGTTGGCTACACTTTCACAATAATTTCAGCATTTTCATTCATGACATTCCTTTCATCAATATCTTTACCCCACACTTGCTTTTCGCACACTTCAACATACTAGCATGCTCCTATTCCCGGATGGGTTAAAAGAGGTCAATTTTATACTAATTGAGGTGCTTAAGCAATCATGATCAAGATGAGAAGTAGAGAAAAATGAAATGCCTCATTCATTCCTAGATGGTAAGTAAGAACTATCATGTAATTTCGACTTTCAAATACTCCATCCATTCTAGGCAAACATCATAATCACAAGTCATTCATGGAATTCAAGGAAAGTAGTTCAAGTCCACATATGCATTTATCAATTCAACACATAAGGCCATTCATAGTCAATTCACAAGACAAGATTTCATCATTAGGATCATATCCAAGCCTAGAAAGCACAAAATTTTTTTTTAAATTTTCTGATTTTTATGGGATTTTCAATTTAAGTATATAGAATGCAAGACATGTGCGAATTTTAAGCTATCCTAGATGCTCATCATGCAAGGGATCATGCGAACCCCGGAAAGAGAAATAGCACAAAAAGCTTTACATTTATAAACTCGATTTAAATCCTAAACTACCTAGCGAAACCCGCAGTGTACGGGTCATTTTGTAGAAAGGAAAGTATTTCGAGGTCGAACACAAGGACTGAGGTGAAATTAAGTCATTCAATGATCAAAGATAGTGTGAATCTAGACTAAGATAAGATGAGGAATAAAGAAAATGGAAAACACAATGTTTTTGGAGGGTTTTGGGTGATCAAACAAAGATCACAAATATGTGAACGCAATCAAGCAACGCAAAACACACACTAACACAAAAGATAGGAGAATGGAAGTAACAAAGCGGATTCTAGAGTTTGGAAATCCGGTTATGGCATAGACTCAAGCTATCTATTCATTCCTCGGGTTAACTATGATATGTTGGGATTAAGCGTTTCTAGATTGGGATCAATTACCGGGTAGGTCTCATGGTCCACTAGTCCATTCCTAAGGTCTCATCACCGGGTAAGTCTCTAAGAACCTAAGGATAGGAATTCTACACAAACCGGATTGTTACCTAGGGGTCTAACCTATCCTTACCGGGTAAGTCTCGGAAAGGGAAGTCCTAATCAACTATCCTAGCACACTTAGTCCAATGGCGGCTTGTGAGGCTCACCACTACCTAGGGTTTGCCATCTTAGGTATCTAAGATCGGAAATCATCGGGTAGATCTCTTCCCTCACTTAGGTTGATAGCATTAGGTGATCCTAAGCTAAATTAAGCTCAACAAACACTAGGATTTCAACAACACAAGTCATCCAAGGGTAAAAATCTAGGTTCATCCTATCATGCTTTTAGCCATAACCCTTCTTTCCTTACCCTAGAATCGCAATCTATCTAGCCAACAACATTCATTTCAAGATCAATCTCCACAAATAAAGCATGCTTGCAAGTCATGGTCAAATGATGAAGAACAATCCAAAGAAAAGATATTAAAAGCGTAGAATAGAAATTACCAAATCCTTACAAGGCTTCAAGAGCTAATCCAACTTGACAACAATCGAAACTTCACTCGAATCCAATCTAATCTCACTCTAAAACGAGAATCTACACTAATCTCTTCCAAGAACACCCCTAATGGGTGCTTGGAAGAGAGGCAACAATGGAGAAGTGTTTTGGGGAAGAAAGGTAGGTCAAAAGAGAGGAGAAGGATCCCCAATTACAGCCTGCAAAATCCTTTAAATACCCACTAGGATGCAAGAGCAATGGAAGAGATCGTGGCCAGCTGTCAATGTGGTCCTGGCAAGAACCACGGGCAAGTCCACGGCCGTGGTCTTGGTCCAGACCGTGGTTTGGTCCAGAGGTTGCTTCTAGACTCGTTAAGCCATGATTTGGTGCATGGCTTGTGTTGGCAAGGTTCCATGAGTCCTCCTTAGCCCTTAGCTTGCATTCCAATGAGTCCGGAAGTGTGTCATCTCGAGGAATGATCCTCAGATGTATCGATTAGGCTCTTAAATCTCCCAAAATACCTACAAAGCAAGCAAAAGTCCGAGTAGACGTCTATCTCGACAAAATACGTGATTTGAGTGCAAACGCCGTGAACTAATGCTAAACCATGCATGAGTGAGCGGGAAATCTATCTAAATGAGTGTCTAAATCTAGATCATAAATCGTGTTATCAACCACAACTAGATGCTTTAATCCCTAGAATTGCATATTCCCTTAATTGACTTTTTATCATCCTTGATTGTTTTAATCGCTTTTGTGGTTAGTAATTACATAGCTTACCTATTCCGACTTTGTTTCACTAAGTCCCTGTGATCGACCCCTGAAATTCCTTGCTTTTTACTACGATTGACTCGTACACTGCGGGTTCGCATACTTGTTTTAAGGTTACATCTAGGGTTATAAATTTAAAGCTTGCACACACCGTTTGGAGCGAACATAAAGAGATGAAAAGATGAAGAGAAAGGGAAGGAAAGAAGAAAAGCCACGGGAGCTTACCAAATCAAGCTCTCCAGGAGAACAACACACCACCCTCTACACCTCAAGGTGGCTCATAAGGCTCAGCAACATCATCAACCATAACTCACAAGCAAGGCCAAGCACATGGCTCCCAAACTCACAAAAACTCAAGGAAGAGATCAACAAAGGTGATCCAAGGAGAAGAGAAGGAGAAGATGTACGTGAGAGAAAGATATGGGGCTAAAGATACCTAACCCTCATTAGCAGGAAAAAAGGAGAAGCTTATAAAGGAGAGAGAGGTCAAAAGCAAAGCTCGGGTCAAAGAAGACGGCTGCAGCACACCAAAATCCGCAGGGGCGGACCTTGTTAGCCGTAAGGGCAGACCAGGCTAGGCGCAGGGGCGCCCTATAGGTCACGCAGGGGCGGCTCAGGCTTAATCCTGGCCCTCTGCACGCTCTCTCAACAACTCAGCAACTAGGCTCTTACAGCTACTAACTCCGATTTTGCTACTTTTGATCCAGAAATTGAGAGAACGCACAATCGACTTCGTAGGCAACAACGAACCCGAGAAGAGATGGCTAACCAAACTCTTCGACAACTCACGTAGCCGGACTTGACTCAACACCCTCTTGCGGTTACCATACCCGCAATTGGGGAAGGCAAATAACTTTGAGCTCAAGCCGGGGCTGATCCACTTGCTCCCATCCTTCCATGGGCTTAGTGGTGAAGACCATATCAAGCACCTTGGGAAATTCCATACCGTGTGTATGAGCATGAAGCCGACCAATCTCACCGAGGAGCAAATCAAGATGAGGGCATTTGGCTTCACTCTCAAGGATGGAGCGGATGATTGGTACTACCACCTTCCGTCCGGTAGCATCGACACATGGGAGAACCTCCACAAGGCATTTTTGGAGAAGTACTTCCCCGCTAAGAAGGAGAACAATTTGAAGAAGACCATAAGTAACATAGAGCAAGAAGCGGACAAAACTCTTTATGAATACTTCGAGCGCTTTGCCAAACTGAGGTCAAGCTGCCCCTTCCACGGCTACTCCACGCAGGACTTAGTGCTCTATTTGTACAACGGTTTGTTGGACAATGAAAGAAGGATAGTGGATGCCGCTTGAGGAGGTAACATTCTTAACTCTACTCTTGAAGTTGCTATGGAAAAAATGCAGGAAATGGCGGAAGAAACAAGGAACTTCGGAAGATCCTCTACCAAGAGAGGAGTCCATGCCATTAATCCCAGCCGTCCAAAAATTGTGCAAGAGATAGCTGAACTGAAGGAGATGGTTAAGAGGCTGACTTTGATGGGAACCCCACAACAGCTCAAGGCGTGTGGAGTTTGTGCTCATCCGTTCCACCCTACGGACTTGTGTCCACAAGTCCAAGATGATGCTGCGGAGGTTAATGTTGTAGGCTATGGTCAACAACAGCAGCAATGTCCAAGGAATGTTCCATATGCACAAAACTATGTGCCCAATTGGCGTGATCAACAAAATTTTCGATGGAGGGATCAACAAAACCAACAGCAGCAGCCCCGCCAAGGTAAGTCTCATTCCATTGAGTATATGCTGCAGGTTTTAACTAAACATTTTTCTACCCATTTCCAAACTAGAGAGTCTAGCATCAAGAAAAAACAAGTTGGACAAATGACGGAAGCCATTACAAGGATCGAAGCTCGATCCTCTAGAAATTTGCCCTCCCAGACGGTTGTCAACCCTAAAGAGAATGTTAGTGCTCTAACATTGAGGCGTGTGAAGCAAATCTAGCAAAAGCCAGCAACAAAAGTTAAGGGAAAACCCTCTAACGAGTCTGACGCCCCGACAACCGCCATTGCGGCTGCAACTGCGCCAGCTCGTGTGTAGACACTGCCCCTGTGACTGGATGTCGCCGCCCCTGCGGTGACAGCCCTGGAGCCGCTCCTGCGCCTGCAAGCTTCCGCCCCTGTGGAAAAGACGACAGAGGGTTCTGCTGAAGAGGATTCTTACCTTCGTCCTAGTTTTCCCCCTCCGTATGTTGAGAAACCACCGGCTCCATTTCCTGAGGCACTGAAGGAGCAAAGAGTGCTTGAGGATAAGGATCTCTTTGAGACCTTTTCCAAATGCGAGGTAAATATACCCCTACTTAAACTTGTGAAGAGTATTCCTAAGTATGCTCGTTTTTGAAGGAACTTTGCACCATCAAGAGGAACCAGAAGCTGAAGGGCAAGCAAAAGGTGCAAGTTAGTGAGCATGTGTCCGCTGTCTTCCAACGCTGAATGCCCAAGAAGTGTAGTGATCCGGGCATGGTAAGCATTCCTTGCGTTATTGGGGAAACCCGTGTTAATAAGGCAATGCTTGATCTAGGTGCTTCTATCAATATTCTTCCTTACTCCATCTATAAATCTCTTAGTCTTGGGCCACTAAATGAAACTCGGATTGTAGTCCAACTTGCTGATAGATCTAATGTTTACCCGAAAGGGATTATTGAAGATGTATTAGTGATGGTAGATAATCTGATTATTCCTGCTGATTTCTTTGCGATGGATATGGAAAATGACTTACATGCTGCACCTATATTGTGGGGAAGACCTTTTCTAAAAACCGCTAGGACAAAAATTGATTATGTTAGTGGCAAATTAACTATGGAATTCGATGGGGAGGTAGTTGAGCTTAACATTTATGATGCAATGAAACACCCTATTGATGGTCATTCTCTTTGTGTCATTGATGTTATTGATCCTATTATTCAAGATGTTTTTGACATATGTGACTTCGATGAATTGAAAAATATAATTGAACATGACATTGACATTCATACTTCGGAATATGCCTTAACATCGAGCATGCAAGAAGTCCTAGCTCAATTGGATGGGCACAAAAGGCTCCCTATCTCCACTTTGGCCATTGGGCCCACATTACTAACTCCATACGAGAAGCTTGTTCCGTCTATAGTGCAGGCCCCAAAGATAGAATTTAAGGACTTTCCACAACATCTCAACTATGATTTTCTAGGGGAAAACAACACCTTGCCGGTAATCATATCTAGCAAGTTGTCCACCATTCAAGATGAGAAGTTGGTGAAGGTTTTGAAAGAGCACAAGACGGCTCTTGGATGGACTATTGCGGACATCAAAGTTATCAGTCCCTCCACATGTATGCATAAGATCCTCCATGAGGAAGAGGCGAAACCATCTAGGCAACCTCAACGAAGATTGAATCCGCCAATGATGGAAGTGGTCAAGAAGGAGGTTCTGAAGCTCCTCCAAGCGGACATGATATTCCCAATTTCGGATAGTAAGTGGGTTAGTACAACCCAAATGGTTCCGAAGAAAGGGGGTATCACAATGGTGGAGAACCAATACGGTGAGATGGTCCCGAGCAAGACACAAACCAGATGAAGAGTTTGCATTGACTACCACAAACTAAACACGGTAACTCGCAAAGATCAGTTTCCTTTACCCTTTATTGATCAAATGTTGGAACGTCTTGCAGGTCACCCCTACTATTTCTTCTTGTATGGATATTTGGGCTATTTTCAAATAGCCATTGCTCCGGAAGATCAGGAAAAGACGACTTTCACATATCCATTTGGCACTTTTGCGTACCGCAGAATGCCATTTGGACTTTGCAATGCTCCCGACACCTTCCAACGGTGCATGATAAGTATTTTTTCAGAATACATAGAGAATTTTATTGAAGTTTTTATGGGTGATTTCACCGTCCATAAAAATAGTTTTGATGCATGCTTAGGACATTTAAAACTTGTTCTTAAAAAATGCGTAGAAACAAATTTAGTCCTTAATTTTGAAAAATGTCATTTCATGGTTGAACAAGGAATTGTGTTAGGATATGTGATATCTTCAAAAGGGATAGAAGTAGATAAGGCAAAAGTTGATGTGATTCAAATTTTACCTTACCCTACTAATGTGCGTGAAATCCGTTCTTTCCTAGGTCATGCAGGTTTCTATCGGCGGTTCATCAAGGACTTTTCAAAGATCTCAGCGCCATTGTGTGAGCTACTCAAGAAGGATGCAACTTTCATGGTTGATGAAGAGTGCAAGAAGGCGTTTGACACCTTGAAAGTGTTTCTCACTAGTGCACCTATCATCCATCTCCGGATTGGGAGAAGCCCTTTAAGATCATGTGTGACGCCAGCGATTATGCTGTAGGAGTTGTCCTAGGACAAAAGGACGGAAGAGCATCACATGTCATCCATTATGCATCCATGACGCTTAATGGAGCTCAAAGAAACTACTCCACCACCGAGAAGGAGATGCTAGCGGTGGTGTTTGCACTAGAGAAGTTCAAACAATATCTCCTTGGCGTAAAGGTTGATTCGGTGAGAACCTTGTGGCCGACCACTTGAGTAGGCTGGTGAAGGACGAGGAAGATCCAGCCAACGGAAGACCCATACTTGAGAGCTTTCCAGACGACACATTCTACACAACTCTCTACTGTGTAACCGCCCCTGCGCATCAGAGCCCCGCCCCTGCTCACAGCCGCCCCTGTGTAAAGCCTTGGCCGCCCTTGCGGATTACACGACAGAGGTTCTATGTAAGCTCAACTCTTTTAAAACTTGGTTTGCTGACATTGTAAACTTTCTTGTTAGAGGTGAGTACCCTCCAGACTTCACCAAGGCACAACGAGAGAAGGTGAAGGCCGAAGCAAGGCACTACGTTTGGGACGATCCATACCTTTGGAAGCATTGTAGTAATCAGGTAATACGCCATTGCATCCCGGACAATGAGGTGCAATCTGTCCTTAGATTTTGTCATTCTGAAGCATGTGGGGGACATTTTGGGGCCAACAAAACAGCTAAGAAAGTCTTAGATGCGGGATTCTTTTGGCCAGACATATTTAGAGACGCTTTCGCGTTTTGTAAGGTGTGTGATAGGTGCCAAAGAGTGGGTAATGTCTCTAGGAGAAATGAGATGCCTCAATCTTCACTCATATTTTGCAAAATTTTTGATGTTTGGGGGATAGATTTCATGGGTCCTTTTCGTACCTCTTTTGGGCATACTTATATATTACTTGCGGTGGACTATGTTTTCAAGTGGCACTAGTACAAAAACCCCCTCTAGACCTCGCTTATGTTGGAGCGGTTTGAAAGAAACGTGATCAAAGGTATTTTCGGACTACGGTTATTTGTATAACCGAGGAAAAATGATTTTTATTATTTTTAAAAAAATTATTAGACCCCGTTTATATGATTTAACCGGGGTATTAAAATTTCGGACCCCGGTTATATTATTTACCGTGGTGACACAACTATCCGGACCCTAGTGTTTTTAATAACCGGGGTAAAACCCTAATACTACGACATCGTTTTGATCTTAGGAATACCACCGCATCGATGCACCGGCCTCTAAGTCTGTTAGCCCTAATCTATCGATCCCGACTCTCCTTCGTATTCAAGGGCGACATCCAACCATCCGGGGATTGGAGGCGGCAACTGGTGGCGGTGATTGGCGATTGCAAGCGACGGGCGGTTCTCCACCTCGACCCCGACTCTTCAACGTACACATGACTGTCGACTGCGACCTGTTGTGAATTCAAGCACAGTGAACACGTACGGTATGAAATCCCTACTTGGATATCTTATCTATTACTTGAGGATTTAATGTTGAATGTCTCTGGTTTGGTCATTTGATGTTGTTGTCGAATATACAAGCCTTGATGTACGATTCTGCGTTTGATGTATATGTAACCGGCTATAAATTTAGTTCCCAGTCCCATTCTTTATTGAGTTGTTTGAAATCCAAGCCTTGTTGTACGATTATGCGTTTGCTGGTGAGGAAATACATGTTAGAGTAGGTACTCCAAATATGAGGCCTCTGAGAGCACACAATAAGAGTATGTGGAAGCAGAAGCTTCTTCTCACGCTCTCTTCATTTCTCAACACTATTACCACTTCTCCCATTAAAGGCCCATACATCAAGTACTACACCAATTACATAACAAATCACAGCTTTCATTTTGATATGATTTATGAATAATTAGTTTGGTAATTGCAACTAATTTACATACCTTATGGGCACCCATGTTTTGCCATTGCCACTCAGATAGAGTTGTGCCCATCTTCTCTCTTTTTTGATCTCCAACTTTATGAAACCCAAGCTGTAAATAATGAATAGAAAAGGGGTTTGGAGATATTTTTTTTTCTTCAAAAAATCCAAAGGACAATTCTATGTTGTGCTTTGTTGAGATGCTAAGACATTGGTTGTGTCCTTCTTCTGCCCAATCTTCACTCCTATTTATACGGAAGTTGGCTTAATAAATGCTTTAAGGGTAACAGTTAGAAGAAACAACAACGTCGTTAGCTAATAGTTTCTTAGCTAGAGGCTACTAGTTGCTTACTCGGAGGATAGGCCCCCACAAATACCCAATTGTTGTTCCTTTTTTCTTATTGTAACACCCCGAATTCTCAGAACTCGGGACATTACTGGTTTAGACCTCACAATGGGTTCCGACCTCAGTTTGACAATAATATTACTAGGATCTTGCAACAAGACACAAATAAGAAAAACCAAAATTTATAAAATAGTCTTTTTAAGAGATGAATGCAACAACGTCTAACAACCTATAGTACTTAAACCACAAAAAGACTAAATGTCTTTAACAAGAAGAAAGAAACCACAAGGTAATCACCCAACCCCACTCTAAAGAGTACGGAGACCCGGCTGACCACTACTTCCGGATCACTCATCTGCTGTTCTAAACTGCAGTAAATCTAAAAACACAACAAAACAACCATTACCTAGATATCTAAACATTAGGAGAATAATAATAGCACACACACATAAAATCATAAACACTCATCATGCTTTCAAACAATCCATTTATTATCTTCATTTAAGTCGTTCACTCTAATGATACTTATTTTGTGACACGAGGGATTCCCAAACCTCGCCTCCGCCCCCGTGTACCCATTAGGAGTGGATCCAATGCATCTCACCGTGTACCTGTATGGTCTGGGTATAGAGAACCTCCCAGTCTCCTAGAAAAGTTGGGCATTGATGTCACGGCCCGTTATACATACACTTGGGCCTTAACACATAATAACGACGGTCGTCCTAACAAGTTGTTATTATAACACACATGGTACACACACCACTATTATCACTCAACTAATATCCAGAAACCAGCTAAGTAAGTCGCAAGGACTTACTTGAATCAGATCACAACTCTCAATTTCTCAACTTGGTCCGCAACCGTAGAAAGTCAAACGCCTGTCACACCAGGCACGTGGATCAAAATCACATCCGATACTCTTAGAATTTACAACTTCTAAGAAGTACTATCTCATGAGGAGAAATTTGGAAACTATAACTCTCTTAAGGTAAAAGACTATTTTACCCTTGATTCCGGAAACTCTCAAAATTCTATTCTTAACTTCTAATATTTTCTTTTAGAACTTGCATTTCCAATCTGGTTGGTCAAGGACAGTTTACTAGAGGTTATAGGGTTAAATACCAAACACTCATCAAAGAGAACACCATCACTCCTTTCTCGGTTACTCTACTCTTATACATATATGTATACATATATATAACGTTACTCTTATCCATATATGTATATACTTATGTATATACACTCTACTTATTCATATTTATACACTTATATCTCCCAACTCATACCTATATATACGTATATATGTACACGACACTGCTACCTATATATATATATATATATATATATATATATATATATATATATATATATATATAATATCTATCAACTCTTACTTCTACATAAACACTCTTAGCTCTTCTATCTTTTACCTCTATAAATACATATTTATATGCACTGCACTCCTATCTAAATATGCTTATATCTCTTGCTTTAACGTGTATATACTTATATACTTATAATACTCCTATACGTATATATACTTATACATACTCATCACACTTATACTTATAATTCTATCTCTAAGCATACAACAGTGCACCGAGAATGGACTTACCTACAGCAGGCTGCAGATGGTCCGGTTTTACGGCTGTTAAAGCATAGCAGGGGCGTCTTGGACCGGGCTCGCATCCTGACCCGTCTTCACTCCTACAGGTGCACTATACGTCCTTGTTAGTCACTGCAGGGATCAGAGGAGACGATACTACTAGCTGGCTTGGAGGGCGGTAGCTACTCTGGTTGACCGCTGCTTGGTGTGATGTCGTAGATCTGGGTCGGTAGATCGACGATGCGTGTGTCCTTGCTGCTTATAGGCCGAGGTGTGAAAGTTAGGCCTCCGATCTATAAGTTTATACCAAGATCAGACCCTACTGTGGTTTGAGATCAACTAGGAAGCAAAGCAACGGTTTGGCTTACCCGACAACGTTGGCACACGGCTAAGACCGTGATTAAGGGTCTCCTTATCCTCGCTGTTGGGCTGGCCAAAGAACGGGCTGCACAGGCTGAAGAAGGAGCACACAACTGGCTGTCTTCTGGGCTGGTTGGAGGTCTTCTTGGGCTGGCAAGGAGCAAGGATTACATGGCTGCTAGGCTTCCTGTACGAGCTGCTCAAGGAGGGAAGTGTGGGCTGAAATTAAAAAAAAGGCCAAGAAGGAATGGCTGATGGGTCAAAGCCTTGTCAAGGCTTAGTCAAAACATGTCATGGCTTTGTCAATATCTTGCCATGATCTCGTCATAACTCGTCATGGTCTCGTCTAAAGGACGTCACGGTTTTGTCAAGAACAAAACAATATAACTTAGGGTTTTGTGGATTAGGGTTTGCTATAAAAATCTTATCATGTTATGTGAAGTGAAGTTACATAAAATGATAAAATTCGAGATTTTGAGTCCGACTAGGTAGACATATAAGGATCAACGGATCGAAAACCGGTTTGCTACAAAATTAAGCGGAATAAAAATTCCGGATATTACATTAGTACCCCCTTAAAATAAGTTTCGTCCCGAAACTTAAAATAAGTATCTAAACAACGACTTCCTAAGGGTTTGTATCCCCTGGTTTAACCAAAATTTTAAGCCTAGTTTCTTAACATGTAATTATTCAGTCATCATAATCAGACAATACGTAAAAATGGAACACAATCACACAATTCAATATAATCTCATAAGTGTCAAACAAAACAACACCAGAGTACTAACTCGTCGGTACAGAAGTAGCGGCTTACTCCGCAAAGAACTCCGGATAGCTATGCTAATATTCTCCTCTTTCTCCCAGGTAGCCTCATCGGCTCCTCGTATAGACTACTGGATCCTCAACATCGGAATCTCCTTGGACCGCAGACGTCTAGTACTCCGCTCAAGGACGGCTACTAGGTACTCCACAAAAGTGTGGTCAGACTCAACTATCAGGTCCTCATGGTTGAAGACGTGTCTCGGATCCGGGATGTACTCTCTCAGCTGAGATACATGGAAGACCGGATTGACCCCCTCTAGTCTCGGATGTAGTGCTAACGGTAGGCAACCTCTCCAACTCTCTCCAAGATCTCAAAAGGTCCGACATTACGGAAACTCAGTTTCCCTTTAAGAGCATGGATTACGGCAGCTAACTCTAGATCGTGTGTGGGGTAGTTCTCCTCATACGTCTTCAGCGGTCGAGACACATTGGCTATGACCTTACCCCTCTGCATCGAAACACACCTCAAGCCTAGCTTGGATGCTTCACTGTATATCACAATCATCTGTACCCTTTGTATACAAAATATCAGATGCATATGATTTTCTCAAAAATCAAATTCCTCGCATCGCATTTAGAATGTTTTCCTTATACCCATGTCGTTTTACTTTCCTTAAATCTTTACCAACAGTAGGGTAGTTAAATCCCTTTGATTTTCCTCGTATACGCCTTACGGACCACGTTGGTTGGTCTTATTACTTTTATCCCCTCTTATGTCATTAGTCGAGCTTGAATTTTCATTGGAGTATCACCATTTCTCAATGAACTCTTATATATACACTTTTTGGTAATTATCTTATTGGGGTAATACCGGATCCATATAGTAACCTTTAGTCATTCAACTTTACTACTGATAGCATGAATTATAGTCTATACTTTAGGGTTTGTTTGGACGTTTTATCTTTCATAATCTGCATGTTTGTATGTACATTATGTGATTTTACTACCATTTCATCTACCTTTGCGAGAATCGAGGTCTACACCTAGTTTTGTTGTAATTGCAGGTAATATGGTACGTTTTGCATCAAAAAGGAGCAAAAGGAGTCAAGAGTCATTTGGAGCTATATCCAGGAAGCATAGTCATGGATTGAAGATTTGCTTTGGACCAGTTTTGAGAGATTCTACATTCAGTTGTGAGTCACCTCGGTTGACCAGAGATTCATCTCGACCGAGGCGATCCAGAGACGCCGACTCGACCGAGGCGAACACCTAGGACGCGGCGAGAATATTTTATTCTTGGAAGAGATCTTTTAAAATTGGAAAGTGATCTTATATTTTTGGGCTGAGCTTCTGGAAGGAAGGAGATATGCAGAATATATATTTTACCTATATTTATGGGATAATATCTTTCTAAGATTTCTTATCTTTGGAGGGTTATTTTTCCTATAAAAAGGGTTGGATTTTCCACAAATCCGACATCCGCTATCAGCGCAAGTAATCGCTTACACAGAAAAATACGCAGCAGCATACCCCAATTTGGGAGAGAGTTGAAGAACCTTTTTGAAGGTTGAAGGAAGATTGAAGTCCATAGCTTTCATAGCTTTATTGAAGGGTTTTGTAAGATTGTCTTCAATTCCCTCAAATTGTTGTCTTGTCTTTTTGGATTATTATCCAAGGAACGCTTTTGTGTGATATTTGATTCAGTTATTGAAGTCTTTTCATTAAATTCTTCTTTGTTCAAATATTCACCTTCTTCCCATATATTTAATACTTTCATAATGATGATGAGTGGCTAATTGCCTTGTGTGATTCTAGGGTGATTGGCTGAAGGTTGTGGGAAAAACAATGATAGAATAATCTTAGATTCCAGTAGGATCCTGAAAGTTCGAGTCTTTAACCTTAACCCTAAGCATCTCGTTCAGTCGATGAACATCTCGGCCGGGGTATAAACTGGCTGACCGAGGTGACTTATCCGATCTTAAACTGAGAGTTAAGTGTTAGAGTTTGCCAAATCCTATTCTTATTACACCCTCCTGGTTCAAAGCAAGCTTAGGATGAGACTTACCCGGTAATTCTTTAGTTTGTGTACCAACGATCATAAGTGTAGGTAATAAAGGTTTATCCTTTATTGGGGTTTGAGTGTGCTTCCATCCCATCTTTGTGAGTTAGCCTGAGACTTACCCGGTAAAGGTTGATTCTATTCCCTTAGATGGTGTGTTAGTTTGAGGTTATAGTTCTTTATCTTGATTCCTTGAGACTTACCCGGTAATAGGAGTTACGGTTTAGGATTAGTGTGTAGTGAGACTTACCCGGTGATCTACTCCACTTTAGAAACACCTTCCCCACGCAAAAATCTCAGCTTTGTCCGCTTATCTATAGATCTTGAGTTGGAACCACAACTAGATGCCTTAATCCCTAGAATTGCATGTTTGCTTATTTGACATCTTATTCATCTTTGATTGTGTTAATTGCTCTTGTGGTTAGCATTGACATTAGCATACCGTATTGACTCTGTTTCACCGAGTCCCTGTGATCGACCCCTGGAATTTTCTTGCTTTTACTACGATTGACCCGTACACTGCGGGTTCGCATCCTTGTTTTAAGCTTAAGTCTAGGGTTATAAATTTAAAGCTTGCACACACCGTTTAGAGCGAACAAAGTTTTTGGCGCCGTTGCCGGGGATTTGATCTAGACCGAGCCGGTACGGTTTGCTCTTGGGGCGCTTGCCCCGTTTTGTCTAACCACTCTACTTGAGTGACTTTTGCAGGTTCTTTCTTAGGTATATGCGAAGAACCCGCACTGGGAAGGAAATCGTTCCTTACGATCCCGAACCGGAAAAGACATACAAGCGACGCTTAAGAGAAGCGAAGATGGGCCAACAAGACGATCGCGATCTTGCGGCCCAATTGAGAGAGACGCAGGAGCTGCTACGTCTCAGTAAAGAAGAGCTAAGGCAAGAGAAAGAAGAGAATCAGGCCAGGACTGCGGCAATCGAAGCTGAGATTGCAGCCATTCGGAACCAGATTCTACCTCGACCGATGCAGGATCCAGTAGTTGATCCTCGACCGAGGCAAATTCCAGTACCTGACGCCCCGGTCGATGTACATCCACCTCGGATACCAGTCCGAGATATTCTTCTTGCAGGAATCCCACAAACCCTAGGTCAAAGGATGGACCCTAATCAACAGCTGAGGCGTCCAGGAGTGAACCTAGGAGATCCAGCGGATCATGACTACGAACTTCGACCGCAAGTTCTAGCCATGATTCGCCAATGCCAATTCGGAGGGATAGAGAAGGAGTCGCCGCATCAACATCTTCAAAACTACGAGATCTTGATGGAGACCTTACGACCTCCCAGAATTGAAAATAACAACTACAAGCTAAGACCTTTTTACTTTTCTTTAAAAGATAGAGCTCTTACTTGGTATCAATCTCTTCCTCCAGGAAAAATTAGCACATGGGAAGAGATGACTACGGAATTCCTAACCAAATTCTTTCCACCTTCAAAGACCGCTGAAATGAGGGGGAAGATCAATGCTTTCATCATGAAGGACAAGGAGAGCTTGTCCAAATCTTGGGAGCGGTTCAAGGATATCCTTTTGGATTGCCCACATCATGGGATTCCAAAGATCGAGTTGTTGGAGATCTACTTCAAAGGGCTGGACGGAAGCACCCAGTTCAATCTCCAACTACTCTCCGCCGGTACATTCATGGACATGGCGGTTGACGAGGCTTGGGACTTCATTGAGAAGCAAGCCTTACACATGGAGAAGTACACCCACCAAGGAGCTGAAGGTGGAGTTACAAGAGTCAACTTTCAAGAGACTCAAACCAACAACAACCAACTCACGTCCTTGAAGAACGACGTGAAGCAACTGAAGGAGCTCTTGATGGCTCAAACTAAGAAGGAAGAGCAAGGGCAAAGGAACAACAACAACAACAATAACGGGTACCGTAACAACAACAACGGACCCCGAAACAACAACTACAACAACAACAATAGAGGATCCAATAGCAACAACTGGAGGGCGAATAACCAAAACAACGGTAACAATTATTCAAACTCCAACTCTAATGATTCCTCTAACCCTTTCCTCTCTTCTCCTTCTTCTTCTTCTACTCCATTGAAGAGCCAAGGGCAAGGATCAAGTTCGTCTCAGCCGGAAAAGAAGGACGCAGTCCTGGAGGCAATCTTGATCAAGCTTAGTGCTATGGAGAATTCTATGACTTCATTTTC
>BSUD01000003.1:16967437-16998971 GCA_033239045.1 Fagopyrum esculentum
TGCTAATAGGGCGAATGAAGCGCCAAGAGATCCAGGGAAGCTTCCAGCAAAGACGGAAACTAACCCTAAGGGCCAGTGCATGGCCATAACGACGAGGAGTGGACTCAAAACTGCAGATCCAGTACCTCGCTCGACGCAGACCACCTCGGTCCAGATCCAGTCGAAGAACACCTCGACCGAGATGCCAACCGAGGCGGCGCAACAGAAAGCAGGAGGAACGACAGAAACTTATGTTCCACCTCCTGCATATAAGCCACCACTTCCTTTCCCTCAGTCCAGAGCCAGAGCACATCTAGACAAGCACTTTGGTAAGTTTCTTGACTTGATGAATAAGCTACATATTAATATTCCTTTCCTTGATGCTATTTTAGGTATGCCCGCCTATGGGAAGTTCTTAAAAGAAATCTTATCAAGGAAAAGGAAGCTGGAGGATGTTGGTGAAGTTAGGATGACATCTAAATCTTCGGAGCTTATCAAGATCATGAAAGAAAAGATGCCACCTAAGTTGAGAGATCCCGGCTCATTTTGCATTCCCATTCAAGTTGGGGATGTCACTTGTGAAGCCCTTTGTGATCTAGGAGCCAGCGTGAGCATCATCCCGCTGGAGCTATGCACTAAGATCGGTCTTGGAGAGCCCAAGCCGGTCAAGATTCGACTTTACATGGCGGATCGCTCCATCACCCATCCCGTGGGCATTTTGGAGGACGTTCCGGTCAAGTTAGGTAACTTCTATCTTCCTATAGATTTTGTCGTACTTGACATTCCCGCAGATTATCCTGTTCCTATCATTCTCGGGAGGCCATTTCTAGCAACTTCGGGTTGCAATGTGGATTGCAAGAACGCCAAGTTGAAATTCAACGTTGGTGGCGATGAGGTGGAGTTCGCACTGCTTGCAGCTATGAAAGGAGAGCAACTAACTGATGATATCTTCAACATCTACGATGAAGAAGAATCAAGAGAATTGGTGAGCTCTATCCTTATTAACGATCCACTCGAAAGAGTTATTAGCTTCAGTTTAATGGAGGAAGGTATAGATGCTTCTTGTGATGCAGATATACGGAGCTTAAAGGCACTGGAAGAAGATCCAGGAGCTATAACTGAGAAGCTGATCCAAGAAACGAAGATTTCCAGCCTCGGATCCAGTAGCAGTACCTCGACCGAGGCACCTTCTGGAATGAACGAGGCGTCTGAAGAACACCTCGGTCAACGCCTTTGCGTCTCGACCGAGGTCGACAGCGAGACGATTCAAACTGAGATTGCATTTAATCCAGTTTCTGACACCACTCCACTAGAAAGAGGAAGCACATATCCCTCTCAGAAAGCACCCCCAGTCGTGGAGCTTAACCAACTCCCTAGTCACTTGAGGTATATCTTTCTTGGGCCGGATTCTACTTATCCCGTTATTGCTAGTGCTTCCCTCTCCGATTCTGAATTATCTAAGCTAATGCATGTCCTGAGAAAGCATCGAAAGGCCATAGGTTACACCACGGATGATCTTATTGGCATTAACCCTTCTTTCTGCATGCATAGAATTCTAATGGAAGATAATCATAAGACTTCACGGGAACCTCAAAGACGGTTAAATCCGATCATGAAAGAGGTTGTGAAGAAGGAAGTTCTTAAGTTGTTGGATGCAGGTATTATTTATCCTATCTCGGACAGCAAGTGGGTTAGCCCGGTGCATGTCGTTCCGAAGAAAGGAGGGATGACCGTTGTGACGAATAAGAACAACGAGTTAATCCCAACAAGGACCGTTACGGGGTGGAGAGTTTGCATCGACTATAGGAAGCTGAACACCGCAACTCGGAAGGATCATTTTCCGCTTCCTTTCATTAATCAAATGCTCGAACGGTTGGCCCAGCATTCACACTTTTGTTACTTGGACGGCTATAGTGGATTCTTCCAGATTCCTATCCATCCGGATGATCAGGAAAAGACCACTTTCACTTGTCCATGGGGGACATTTGCCTATCGGAGGATGCCGTTTGGATTGTGCAATGCACCAGCTACCTTCCAGCGATGCATGATGGCTATCTTCTCCGAGTACATAGAGGAGATCATGGAGGTATTCATGGATGATTTCTCTGTATATGGTTCCTCTTTTGATGATTGCCTATCTAACCTTTCTCTAGTGCTTAAAAGATGTGAGGACACTAACCTTGTTTTGAATTGGGAAAAGTGTCATTTTATGGTTAATGAAGGCATTGTGCTAGGACACCTCGTTTCTAATCGAGGTATTGAGGTCGATCGAGCTAAGATCGAGACTATTGAGAAGCTCCCTCCTCCTTGTTCTGTTAAAGGTGTGAGGAGTTTTCTCGGGCATGCAGGTTTCTACAGGAGATTCATCAAGGACTTCTCCAAGATTTCTAAACCTCTAACAAACCTCTTGAATAAAGATGTTGTTTTTGAGTTTTCGCAGGAGTGTCTTGATGCTTTTTACAGGATTAAGGAAGCATTGATCTCCGCTCCCATTATCCAACCTCCTGATTGGACCTCACCTTTTGAGGTCATGTGTGACGCTAGTGACGTGGCCGTAGGAGCGGTGCTTGGACAGAAGAAAGATGGACGGACCACCGCCATTTATTATGCTAGCAAGACGCTAGATGAAGCACAACGCAACTACGCTACAACCGAGAAATAGTTATTGGCGGTTGTATATGCTTTCGAGAAGTTTCGTTCCTATCTAGTAGGGGCGAAAGTCATTGTCTACACCGACCATGCAGCCATTCGTTACTTGTTGGCTAAGAAAGATGCAAAGCCGCGCCTTATTCGATGGATTCTCTTGCTTCAAGAGTTTGACCTAGAGATCCGCGATAAGAAGGGATCCGAGAATTCAGTGGCGGATCACCTCAGCCGGCTACCGGAATCCTCCCGCGAGACGGATAGCCCACCCATAGACGATTCATTCCCCGACGAGCACTTACACGTCTTGGAGCGTTTCATGGATCTACTTACTTCACCCCACGATGGAGGTGAAGTATGGGGTGAGGGAACCTCCTACCTCGTTTGAGACGCATCATGGTCCAGCTAGCGACCTTAAATCAAGCGCTTCTTGGGAGGCAACCCAAGGTATTGCTCTTCTTTCCCGTTTTCTAGTCTAGCTTAGATAGTTTTTGTTTTTGCTTTGCTTTGCTTTGTTTTTGGCGTTCTGGACAGACAACAGGGAGGAGCACATCTGGAAGGACAGAAGTTCGAGAATCTGAGAAGACAGAAACACCTCGGTCACTGTCAGAGTACCTCGACCGAGTTGATTCTTGAAGCAACCGAGGCGACTAGGGTTTCTGCAGAACCGCCTCGGTCCAGACCACCTCGGTCCAGTCGAGACCATCTCGACCGAGGTGACAGCAAATCCAGTAACAGTATAAAAAGGGAAAAATTACTTTTCACTTTTTTTTACCCCATTTCGACCGCGGCGCACAGAAGTACCTCGTTCTCACCTCGTTCTTGCTCGTTTTCGACGATTTCTGCTTCCAAACTGCAATTGAAGAGTAGAGGAGTCGATTGCTACTACAGATCTGCAGGAAATTTGAGCGTTTCGACCGAAACGAGGTAAAAACGTTCGAAAACCCTAACTCGCTCGTTCACTGCATATTGGGCTTTGGTTGCCCTTGATTCTGTTGAGGAAATCCATAAGTACCCCTTAGGAAGCATTTGTAGTGATTTTAGGGGGAAAAGAACTGAAAATCAGAGAGTGGAAATCGAACTGTCTTCGCCTCGGTCCAGTCGTTCTACACCTCGGTCGAGGTGATTCTTGGAGTTGTCAATCGACCGAGGTAGTCTGACAGTGTGTTTGAAGATGAGTTCAGATCGCCGTTTAGCTCTGAGAGATAGATCCTCACCTTCCCCTTCTCCTTCCTCATCCCGTCCCTACCGCCCGGCTATCCACGAGAGATGCCGGGTAGACTATGAGAGGATAGCTGGCCGTCCAGTCATCGCACCACGATTTCTGGATGTGTCAGCTTTTGACTGCCTAGGGTTAGATGCTGACCTTAGGAGGATGATTGCTACCGTCGGGCTAGATCAGTTCACTGAGATCCGAGCCCCCGCCTACATAGAGCCGACACTCGAGTTTGTTAGCTCCTTCTCCTACCTTCCCACAGAGCGATCTGTGAAGTACCGGCTGATGAGCCGGAACTTCATAGTTCCTTTAGAGATTTGGAGAGAGATCTTTGGCTTTCCTACCCCCACTGCTGTAGACTTCCCCTCCCGATCCGTAGCTAGGGAGTTCTGGGGACAGATAGCCCACATTACTACACATGCAGACAGATGGCGCCCTGGAGATTCCAGGGAGAAGGTCATCTTTCACCCAGCCTTCAGACTTGCCCACAGGATCTTCAGTGAGACACTTCTGGCGCGTACTGAGACGCCCCAGAAGATCAGACAGGGGGAGCTCTTTTCGCTTTACTGCATGGTTACAGGAGGCTTCCCAGACTTTGGCTTGCTCCTAGCAGAGGATCTGCATAGGATCAAGGCCAAGGCGAAGGGAGATATTTGCTGTGGAGGTCTAGTCACCCACATCGCCACTTACCACGGGATGGACCTCAGCGTTTGCACGTTGGCGGCGGCTCCGAAGCCGCTGGGGTTGCAGGAGATGATCACACGGAGGATTCTAGTTCCCCGTGGTTTGACCACTCCATATGTCGCCATGCCTTGGGAGCGGACTGCACCTCAGGGTATCCGCTGGTCTGCACAGTTCTCTGTCTTCGATCCGCATTTCTGGCAGACTGCTTGGGAGACACTGATACAGGACCACAGAGAGGCAGCAGCTGCCCCTGCTGAGGAGGCTGAGGATGAGGATGACGACGATGAGACAGTTGATGAGAGAGGAGGCGGCGTCCCGATGGACACAGGGACAGATACAGCTGGGACGAGCGCGCCGCCTATTATTGATTTAGATGATGAGGAGGACACTGAGCCGGCGCCAGCCGCGACGTCTCCAGTCAGACCTGCTGGACGCAGGAGGCGTGGAGTGAGGGACAGAGCTGCACACCGACGGATCGATGACCTGACAGCTCAGGTTATCGACACTTATGTTGCACTTTCGCTGGATATCCGCGAGATGCAGGAGAGGCAGCATCATCAGCACATGATGGCTCAGCTACAGTTCCAGCATATCATGGGCTATCCCTATGATCCGACTCAGTTCCCATACATACCACCACCACCACCGGATCAGGACTACTGAGGAGCTGCATAGTTTTATTTATTATATTTTTATGCAGTTCGGCTCTTTATCCGGTGAGTCCTCTTTCATTTAGACTTTTATTATACCCACTGGGACAGTGTGTCTCAAGTATGGGGTATTTGTCTGTATTATTTGACTACGTGACTACTTGATGTATTCGATACTTTTGATGTATTATATTCATCGGATATTTTCATATTTATGCTTCATTTGCCTTTATATGATTATCTGATATTACATGCATACTTACAGGTTATTTGATTGAGAAAAACGTCGAAACCGAACCGAAAAAAATAAAAAAATTGTTTTTAAAAAAAAAAATTTTTTGACCTCGACCGGGGAGATTCTGGCGAAACGAGGCATTTCACCTCGGTCGAACCAAGAACATCTCGACCGAGGTGGGTTAACTGAGAGTTTTCGAAAACGATTTTGTGTTACTTATCTGGATATGATCTCAGTGAAGATTTTGTTTACTTACTGGTTTTAAATTCTGTATGTGTTTGAAAGGTTTTATAATATGTTTAAGTTGCTAAATGCTTTGTTTGAAATTATTAGCATGTTTAATACTTTGTTTTTATCCAAATTATGTTGAATTTGAAGGTTGAAACCGCAGGTTAAGTTCTCTCACTTTCTTCTTGGAAAGACCAAGGCAATTCATTCTCTTCTTCTTCTTCTTCTTGATCATGCTTAGCCCCTCATATACATTTTGCCTCCCTTTACCTATCCGGGAATTTGGAAGCAAGCGAAGTGGTGAAAGCAAGTTAAAGTTGAGAAGTGGCTGGAAGTGAAAGTGTTAGAAAGCAATAATAGGTTTGGGGAAGTCAATCATGAAGATGAGTAACTCGGCACCATTCACATAGCCGGGTGTTTGTGTCTTGCCAAACTCGGATTGAGCGATATTCCTAACGGGTCATGGTATGTGCATCAAGGGTTTGATGCATCTCGAGAAATTGATGATTGCAGATTTCCTAGGCTTCGGTTATTGTGCACCTCTGTCCATGCATCCCAAAAAGTAAAGTAAAAGAAAAAAAAGGTGTGAAATAAGCAAAGCTTATTGGTGGAAGATGTTGCAAGTCAAAGTGGAAGTGAAGTTCATCCTTTTCCCGGATTCTAGCACCACATTACCTTACATACATCCCTACCCTACACGTTTCTTGACCTTTTCTTTTGGGAAGCCCTTGAGACCTTGAGCTTGTTGATTGACTTAGCGGTTTAAACTGGATTATACATGATTAATTTTGATAATTATGATTTATTATGCATTCTATGATTTTATGCAAAGTTGAACAACTTTTCTATATTTATAAAATGTTTTGAGCATATTGAGTTTTTAATTCCAGGAAGTATTCTCTTAGAGTGATCTAAGATGGTTGCACACCATAAAATGTTTTTGAAAGATGATTTTCTTGAATTATAATCCATTCTATCTTGTTTTCTATATGAGGAACTTGCTTGGGGACAAGCAAGGGCTAAGTATGGGGTATTTTGATAGCATGAATTATAGTCTATACTTTAGGGTTTGTTTGGACGTTTTATCTTTCATAATCTGCATGTTTGTATGTACATTATGTGATTTTACTACCATTTCATCTACCTTTGCGAGAATCGAGGTCTACACCTAGTTTTGTTGTAATTGCAGGTAATATGGTACGTTTTGCATCAAAAAGGAGCAAAAGGAGTCAAGAGTCATTTGGAGCTATATCCAGGAAGCATAGTCATGGATTGAAGATTTGCTTTGGACCAGTTTTGAGAGATTCTACATTCAGTTGTGAGTCACCTCGGTTGGCCAGAGATTCATCTCGACCGAGGCGATCCAGAGACGCCGACTCGACCGAGGCGAACACCTAGGACGCGGCGAGAATATTTTATTCTTGGAAGAGATCTTTTAAAATTGGAAAGTGATCTTATATTTTTGGGCTGAGCTTCTGGAAGGAAGGAGATATGCAGAATATATATTTTACCTATATTTATGGGATAATATCTTTCTAAGATTTCTTATCTTTGGAGGGTTATTTTTCCTATAAAAAGGGTTGGATTTTCCACAAATCCGACATCCGCTATCAGCGCAAGTAATGGCTTACACAGAAAAATACACAGCAGCATACCCCAATTTGGGAGAGAGTTGAAGAACCTTTTTGAAGGTTGAAGGAAGATTGAAGTCCATAGCTTTCATAGTTATATTGAAGGGTTTTGTAAGATTGTCTTCAATTCCCTCAAATTGTTGTCTTGTCTTTTTGGATTATTATCCAAGGAACGCTTTTGTGTGATATTTGATTCAGTTATTGAAGTCTTTTCATTAAATTCTTCTTTGTTCAAATATTCACCTTCTTCCCATATATTTAATACTTTCATAATGATGATGAGTGGCTAATTTCCTTGTGTGATTCTAGGGTGATTGGCTGAAGGTTGTGGGAAAAACAATGATAGAATAATCTTAGATTCCAGTAGGATCCTGAAAGTTCGAGTCTTTAACCTTAACCCTAAGCATCTCGTTCAGTCGATGAACATCTCGGCCGGGGTATAAACTGGCTGACCGAGGTGACTTATCCGATCTTAAACTGAGAGTTAAGTGTTAGAGTTTCCCAAATCCTATTCTTATTACACCCTCCTAGTTCAAAGCAAGCTTAGGATGAGACTTACCCGGTAATTCCTTAGTTTGTGTACCAACGATCATAAGTGTAGGTAATAAAGGTTTATCCTTTATTGGGGTTTGAGTGTGCTTCCATCCCATCTTTGTGAGTTAGCCTGAGACTTACCCGGTAAAGGTTGATTCTATTCCCTTAGATGGTGTGTTAGTTTGAGGTTATAGTTCTTTATCTTGATTCCTTGAGACTTACCCGGTAATAGGAGTTACGGTTTAGGATTAGTGTGTAGTGAGACTTACCCGGTGATCTACTCCACTTTAGAAACACCTTCCCCACGCAAAAATCTCAGCTTTGTCCGCTTATCTATAGATCTTGAGTTGGAACCACAACTAGATGCCTTAATCCCTAGAATTGCATGTTTGCTTATTTGACATCTTATTCATCTTTGATTGTGTTAATTGCTCTTGTGGTTAGCATTGACATTAGCATACCGTATTAACTCTGTTTCACCGAGTCCCTGTGATCGACCCCTGGAATTTTCTTGCTTTTACTACGATTGACCCGTACACTGCGGGTTCGCATCCTTGTTTTAAGCTTAAGTTTAGGGTTATAAATTTAAAGCTTGCACACACCGTTTGGAGCGAACAACTACTCATGTCTGTTCTAGCCCACATGTAGATTCCATCTGCGATCACCTCACAATTCGATCAGACATTTCACCAAGGCTTTAAATCATACTCTCTATGTTTGTGCCGCCGCCACACTTCCAAATTTTCTGTATCACATCTTTAATCACCCGGGCTTTCTCTGTCAATCTAGACAGTTTGAACCCACCCTTTCTCGGAGGAGCACCATCAGTCCTACTTGTGTGGAATGCTAAGACCTAGGACATGTCCACAATCATTTGTTTCTTCTTACTCCTCTAGTTCTTCTTACAGGGATCCCTCCATATTAACTTTGATATGTATCTTTCCTTAGTCGGTAGTAAGCAACTACTCACAAAAACTCTCTTTACACCATTACTATCATCAATGGTCCTTACCGACCGTCAAGAGCTTCTGTTTAATTTCTTTATTAGAGTTATCATATTGGGCTCATTCAATGTTACCATCAAGGCTACTAGTACTTGTATTGATTTAACTTCACCATTGCCGTCGTTGATCTCTGGAAGAAATTCACCAGATGTCGGTAAATTTCCTTTATAACCTTGTGGTTATTCTTCTTATCTGTCAACCAACCATCACTAGTTAGCCAGCACGTGTAAATTCTCTGTTGTTACCAAGTAGTCTGTAATTGACCTTCTAATAGATCGTAGACTTACTTTTCTTCTATCTCTTTTGAGGTTTGATATACACGGTGAAAATATATCTCTTCCATTTATTTTCCTTTAGCTCCTTCTACAAAATACACTCTTATAAGAATACTATACTCTTACGAGTCTAGTTGTATCTTCGTCTCCCCTCAACGGACTTATCAATTCTTCTACGATAACTTGTAGGCATTTCTCCATGATTCTTTTTATCCGGGTTATTGTCCACTTGTGGTTCTCTGTTATGGCCCGCTAGTGTTATTATCTTAAATCCCTTCGTGAGTGAGAAGTTACTAGAGACCCTCTTTTTCCCTAAGACTATTATGCTACACCCTTTTTCCTTGGGGTGCTGCTTGTACTTCCGCCTTTATATAAATCCGGTCTTTGTTGTATCCCGATCCTTGTTGTAATTCTTGTGTGTTCTAGGAGGTCACACCACTTCCATGTTGGTGAAATCGGCCTTCCCCTTTCTAGCAACCAGTAAGCTTTCCTTTTGCGGCTCTTTAATTCTTCGTATCGGGATGGACAATGTATCTTGTTTTGACTCGACGCTTATGATCGTGTCGGTTTCCCATCTTGATTGTTGTGGCAAGTAGCTTGTCGAGAGTGATCATATTCCGCTTTGCTTCTAGCCTCAAACTTTCACCTTCTGGTCCGTCAATAAGCTTAGATTCAATGCCTCTTGTCTGGATCGCTACTATATTTCACCTTGACCTTCATGCCCATCTTTTTTTTTTCTGAAGGCATCCCCTTTGTTTGTTACGTTGCTTTGCACCATCTTGAATGAACATATGGGTTGTCTCTTCCAATTTGTATACTTGCCGGTCATCCAACGCGTTGCCGAAACTACCCTCATGTATATTCTTCATTGGATCCTATTGAGTAGACACAGGATTCCCTTCTTGTCATCGTAGTTGGTGTCGTCTTTTAGTCTTCACGTTTCCGTCTCAACGTTCCTCAACAAGCTCAAAGGAGTTGTCCGCCGTTCGTCTACCTTCATACACATAAGATGTGCAGACTAATCCTCACGTTGACACCCTTCAAAATCTACTTAGATGTGTCAAAGAGGCGAGAAGTTAATTATGGTATCTCCGTTAAGGACATAACATAACTATAATTTCTACTAATCTTTGGCATACACTTATCTATATCACATATCTTTATAATCAAGCTAAAACGTCCAACTAAAGTAAAACCTAAAGTCCATACTAAGCATACTGAGATCCACGGTAGTAGTGGTGGTCAGCCGTACTTTTCTATCCCCAACCAGACTATGCATGCATTTGAAAACCAAAAGTTCCCTTTTAAAAACCCAGATCACTTTCGGGTTCTGCTTAATACTTATTCGGTCTTTCAGAAGATTTCAAGTGCCATTGTTGCCAACCTAGAGCTCTGATACCATGTTGTAACACCCCGAATTCTCAGAACTCGGGACATTACTGGTTAAGAACTCACAATGGGTCCCGACCTCAGTTTGACAATAATATTACTAGGATCTTGCAACAAGACACAAATAAGAAAAACCGAAATTTATAAAATAGTCTTTTTAAGAGATGAATGCAACAACGTCTAACAGCCTATAGTACTTAAACCACAAAAAGACTAATTGTCTTTAACAAGAAGAAAGAAACCACAAGGTAATCACCCAACCCCACTCTAAAGAGTACGGAGACCCGGCTGACCACTACTTCCGGATCACTCAACTGTTGTTCTAACCTCCAGTAAATCTAAAAACACAACAAAATAACCATTAGCTAGATATCTAAATATTAGGAGAATAATAATAGCACACACACACATAAAATGATAAACACTCATCATGCTTTCAAACAATCCATTTATTATCTTCATTTAAGTCGTTCACTCTAATGATACTTATTTTGTGACACGAGGGATTCCCAAACCTCGCCTCCGCCCCCGTGTACCCATTAGTAGTGGATCCAATGCATCTCACCGTGTACCTGTATGGTCTGGGTATAGAAAACCTCCCAGTCTCCTAGCAGAGTTGGGTAGTCATGTCACGGCCCGTTATACATACACTTGGGCCTTAACACATAATAACGACGGTCGTCCTAACAAGTTGTTATTATAACACACATGGTACACACACCACTATTGTCACTCAACTAATATCTAGAAACCAGCTAAGTAAGTCGCAAGGACTTACTTGAATCAGATCACAACTCTCAATTTCTCAACTTGGTCCGCAACCGTAGAAACTCAAACGCCTGTCACACCAGGCACGTGGATCAAAATCACATCCGATACTCTTAGAAGTTACAACTTCTAAGAAGTACTATCTCATGAGGAGAAATTTCGAAACTATAACTCTCTTAAGGTAAAAGACTATTTTACCCTTGATTCGGGAAACTCTCAAAATTCTATTCTTAACTTCTAATATTTTCTTGTAGAACTTGCATTTCCAATCTGGTTGCTCAAGGACAGTTTACTAGAGGTTATAGGGTTAAATACCAAACACTCATCAAAGAGAACAACATCACTCCTTTCTCGGTTACTCTACTCTTATACATATATGTATACATATATAAAACGTTACTCTTATCCATATATGTATATACTTATGTATATACACTCTACTTATTCATATATATACACTTATATCTCCCAACTCATACCTATATATACGTATATATGTACACGACACTGCGACCTATATATATATATATATAATATCTATCAACTCTCAATTCTACATAAACACTCTTAGCGCACTCTTCTATCTTTTACCTCTATAAATACATATTTATATGCACTGCACTCCTATCTAAATATGCTTATATCTCTTGCTTTAACGTGTATATACTTATATACTTATAATACTCCTATAGGTATATATACTTATGCATACTCATCACACCTATACTTATAATTCTATCTCTAAGCATACAAAAGTGCACCGAGAATGGACTTACCTACAACAGGCTGCAGATGGTCCGGTTTTACGGCTGTTGGAGCATAGCAGGGGCGTCTTGGACCGGGCTCGCACTATAATATCCGGAATTTTTATTCCGTTTATTTCCTAATCAATTCGGACTTCGAGTCGTTGACGGTTCCCATTCTATCTAGTATTTCTTTCTTCACAAATTTTATCATTTTATGTAGAATTTAATTCACATAAAATGATAGAATTATATCAAACCCTAATTCTTATAATTATTTATCATTTTATGTTGAATTTATATCATATAAAATGATAGAATTATATCAAACCCTAATTCTTATAATTAATCCTTAACGACGACTTTAGACGAGATCATGACAAGGCTGAGACGAGACTGTGACAAAGCTGTGATGAGACCATGACAGAGCTGAGACGAGGTCATGACAAGGCCTAGACAAGCAGTTGACTAGGCCCAGACAAGCAGTTGACAAGGCCCAGACAAGCAGCTGACAAGGCCCAGCCGTGTAGCAGTCAGCCCGCTCCAACCAGCCTGAATTGCTTCAGTTCCGCCTGACCCAATTGCTCCCAGCCCAGGAAGGGGACATGCCATGCTGCTAATCCTCGCAGCCAAAATCCGTGCCAGCCCAGGAAGCCCAACTCTCTTCTCCTTAGCAACCAGTCCACGTATCTCTCCTCTGCTAGCCCTAGACGCTCCTCCCTTCCACGTAACTACAACCCTCCCATCTTCACGTAACAGCAACTTTGGATCGAAAGAGTACAACCGGCACATCGTCTTCCTCTTGCACGCAGGACGGCGCTGGTGAGCCTCGCATCCCCTCTGTCGTCGTGCACAAGCAACACTTCTGCACATCTACACATCCCTTCACCTTGGGTCCGGCGCTGGTGAGCCTCGCGTCCTTCTGCGCATCGGAGCCGGCAAGCCCAACAGGCAGGAGCGGCAGCAGGATCGTTGGTTCGGTTTCCCCAGTCCGCCGGTGCGAGTGGCCTCCGAGCCGCTGGTGCGCCTCACTCTGACCGTGAGCGCTTCCCAGTGACGGTGGGCTCGTTCCGGTTGTCTTCCTCGTGTGTGCGAGCACGTTGAGCCCGACTAGTTAGGTAAGGCTTCACCCTCTTTTCTTTCGTACCCTCTCTATATATATGTGCTGATGTGAGCCATTTGAATCCTAGAACCTTTCATAACAGCCATGGAAGATAGCTAGAAGAGCTGGGAATTTTCTGAGTTTTCGGAGGTGACAAACATTCTACTTGGAGTCACGATTTGGGTAAGTTAGACTCCTATTTATTGGCTGGTTTTCGGATATGATATAGTCGGTATTGCAGTGTATAACATACTAAAATTTTAGAGTAATATGAGTTACAGTTTGAGAGTTATGACGTTGTGATAGCATGAATTATAGTCTATATTTTGGGGTTTGTTTGGACATTTTATCTTTCATAATCCGCATGTTTGTATGTATATTATGTGATTATATTACCATTTCATCTACCTTTGCGGGAATCGAGGTCTACACCTAGTTTTGTTGTAATCGTAGGTAAAATGGCACGTTTTGCATCAAAAAAGGAGCAAAAGGAGCTATGGAGTCATTGGAGCTACATTGAGGAACATAAGGAACCATCCAAGATGCATAGCCATGGATTAAAGATTCACTTTGGACCAGTTTTGAGAGATTTCACATTCAGTTGTGACTCACCTCGGTTGGCCACAGGTTCATCTCGACCGAGGTGATCCAGGGAAGTCGACTCGACTGAGGCGAATACCTAGGACGCGGCGAGAATATTTTATTCTTGGCTGAGATCTTTTAAATTTGGAAAGAAGATCTTATATTTTTGGGCTTGGCTCCTGGAAGGAAGAAGATAATATGGATCTTATATTTTACCTATTTTTATCGGAAGAGATCTTTCTAAGATATTTTATCTTTGGAGGGTTATTTTCCTATAAAAAGGGTTGGGTTTCCACAAATCCAACATCATGCTATACCATCGATCAGGGTTTATACGCAGCACCAGCCATACTCCAGTTGGGAGATTTGAAGAACCTTTTTGAAGGTTGAAGGAAGATTGAAGATTGTAGCTTTTATAGCTTTTGGAGGGTTTTGTAAGATTGTCTTTGATTCCCTTCCTTGTTGTCTTCTCTTGTTGGATTTATATCCAAGGAACGCTTTTGTTGTGATATTTGATTCAGTTATTGAAGTCTTTTCATTGAATTCTTCTTGTTCAAATACTCACCTTCTTCCCATATACTTGATTCATACTTTCATAATGATGATGAGTGGCTAATTTCCTTGTGTAATTCTAGGGTGATTGGCTGAAGGTTGTGGGAAAAACAATGACAGAATAATCTTAGATTCCAGTAGGACCCTGAAAGTTCGAGTCTTTAACCTTAACCCTAAGCATCTCCCTCAGTCGATGAACATCTCGGCCGGGGTGGAATTTGGCTGACCGAGGTGACTTATCTGATCCTAAATTGAGAGTTAAGTGTAGAGTTTGCCAAATCCTATTCTTATTACACCTTTCCTGGTTCAAAGCAAGCTTAGGATGAGACTTACCCGGTAATTCCTTAGTTTGTGTACCAACGATCATAAGTATAGGTAATAAAGGTTTGTCCTTTATTGGGGTTTGAGTGTGCTTTCATCCCATCTTTGTGAGTTAGCCTGAGACTTACCCGGTAAAGGTTGATTCTATTCCCTTAGATGGTGTGTTAGTTTGAGGTTATAGTTCTTTATCTTAATTCCTTGAGACTTACCCGGTAATAGGAGTTACGGTTTAGGATTAGTGAGTAGTGAGACTTACCCGGTGATCTATTCCACTTTAGTAACACCTTCCCCATGCAAAAACCTCAGCTTTGTCCGCTTATCTAGATCTTGAGTTGGAACCACAACTAGATGCTTTAATCCCTAGAATTACATGTTTCCTTTATTGACTTCTTATTCATCTTTGATTGTGTTAATTGCTCTTGTGGTTAGTATTTACATAAGCATACCCTGATTGGACTTTGTTTCACTAAGTCCCTGTGATCGACCCCTGGAATTCCTTGCTTTTTACTACGATTGACCCGTACACTGCGGGTTCGCATCCTTGTTTTAAGCTTACGTCTAGGGTTATAAATTTAAAGCTTGCACACACCGTTTGGAACGAACAAGTTTTTGGCGCCGTTGCCGGGGACTTGGTCTAGACCGAGCCGGTTACGGTTTGCTCTTGGGGCACTTGCCCCCGTGTCTACTAACCACTCTACTTGAGTGACTTTTGCACGTTCTTTCTTAGGTTTATGCAAAGAACCCGCACTGGGAAGGAAATCGTTCCTTACGATCCCGAACCCGAAAAGACATACAAGCGACGCTTAAGAGAAGCGAAGATGGCCCAACAAGACGACCGCGATCTTGAGGCCGAATTGAAAGAGGCGTTAGAGCTGCTACGCCTCAGCAGGGAAGAACTAAGGTGAGAGAAGGAAGAAACTCGCACCAAAACTGAAGCAATCGAAGCAGAAATGGCTGTCATACGAGACCAGATTCTACTTCGACCGAGGGAAGACCCAGTTCCCAATGCTGGACCGAGGCAGGTTCCAGTTGCTGACCCTCGACCGAGGCAGGTCCCAATACCTGACGCCCCGGCCGAGATACTTCCACCTTGTATGCCAGTCCGAGATGTTCTTCTTGCAGGAATCCCACGAACCCTAGGTCAAAGGATGGACCCTAATCAACAACTGAGGCGTCCAGGAGTTAACCTAGGAGATCCAGCGGACCATGACTACGAACTTTGACCGCAAGTTCTATCCATGATTTGCCAATGCCAGTTCGGAGGGATGGAGAAGGAATCACCACATCAACATCTTCAAAATTATGAGATCTTGATGAAAACCTTGAGACCTTCAAGGATTGAAAATAACAACTACAAGCTAAGACCTTTTTACTTTTCTTTAAAAGATAGAGCTCTTACTTGGTATCAATCTCTTCCTCCAAGAAAAACCAGCACATGGGAGGAGATGACAACGGAGTTCTTGACCAAATTCTTTCCCCCCTCAAAGACAGCTGAAATGAGAGGAAAGATCAACGTTTTCATTATGAAGGACAAGGAGAGTTTGTCCAAGTCATGGGAGCGGTGCAAGGACATTCTTTTGGATTGCCCACATCATGGGATTCCAAAGTTAGAGTTATTGGAGATATACTTCAAAGGACTGGACGGAAGCACCCAGTTCAATCTCCAACTACTCTCCGCCGGTACCTTCATGGACATGGCGATTGACGAGGCTTGGGACTTCATCGAGAAGCAAGCCTTGCATATGGAGAAGTACACCCACCAAGGAGCTGAAGGTTGAGTTAAAAGAGTTAACTTCCAGGAAACTCAGCCCAACAACAATCAACTCACGTCTTTGAAGAATGACGTGAAGCAATTGAAGGAACTCTTGGTTGCACAAACCAAGAAGGAAGAGCAAGGGCAAAGGAACAACAACAACGGGTACCGTAACAACAACAACGGTTCCCGGAACAACAACTACAACAACAACAATAGAGGATCCAATAGCAACAACTGGAGGGCGAACAACCAAAATTCTGGTAACAATCATTCAAACTCCAACTCTAATGATTCCTCTAACCCTTTCCTCTCTTCCCCTTCTTCTTCTTCAACTCCATTAAAGAGCCAGGGGCAAGGATCAAGTTCGTCTCAGCCGTAAAAGAAAGACGCAGTTCTGGAGGCTATCTTGATCAAGCTTAGTGCTATGGAGACTTCTATGACTTCATTTTCGAGGGCCCAAAAGGCCTTTGAACAACAACTTGCAAGTAGGGCGAATGAAGCGCCAAGAGATCCAGGGAAGCTTCCAGCAAAGACGGAAAGCAACCCTAAGGGCCAGATCATGGCCATAACTATGAGGAGTGGACTGAAGACTGCAGATCCAGTGCCTCGGTCGGTGCCAGTACCGATGAAGACCACCTCGGTCCAGGTGCAGTCGAAGAACACTTCGACCGAGATGCCAACCGAGGTGGAGCCACAGAAAGCGGAGGGGAAAACTGAAGTTTATGTTCCACCTCCTGCATACAAACCACCACTTCCATTCCCTCAGTCAAGGGCCAAAGCACATCTAGACAAGCACTTTGGTAAGTTCCTTGACTTGATGAATAAGCTGCATATTAACATTCCTTTCCTTGATGCTGTTCTAGGAATGCCCGCCTATGGAAAGTTCTTAAAAGAGATCCTTTCAAGGAAAAGGAAACTGGAAGATTTTGGTGAAGTTAGGATGACATCTAAATCCTCGGAACTCATACAAATCATGAAGGAGAAGATGCCACCTAAATTAAGAGATCCCGGCTCATTTTGCATTCCCATTCTAGTTGGGGATGTCACTTGTGAAGCCCTTTGTGATCTAGGAGCCAACGTGAGCATCATCCCGCTGGAGCTATGTGTGAAGATCGGACTTGGAGAGCCCAAGCCGGTCAAGATTCGACTTTATATGGCGGATCGCTCCATCACCCATCCCGCGGGCATCTTGGAGGACGTTCCGGACAAGTTAGGTAACTTCTATCTACCTATAGATTTTGTTGTACTTGACATTCCCGCAGATTATCCTGTCCCTATTATTCTCGGGAGGCCATTTCTAGCAACTTCGGGTTGCAACGTGGATTGCAAGAACGCCAAGTTGAAATTCAACATTGGTGGCGATGAGGTAGAGTTCGCACTACTTGCAGCCATGAAAGGGGAGCAGCTGAGTGATGATATCTTCAACATCTATGATGAAGAAGAATCAAGAGAATTGGTGAGCTCTATCCTTACTAACGATCCACTCGAAAGAGTTATTAGTTTCAGTTTAATGGAGGAAGGTATATATGCTTCTTGTGATGCAGATATACGGAGCTTAAAAGCACTGGAAGAAGATCCATGAGCTAAAACTGAGAAGCTAACCCAAGAGACGAAGATCTCCAGTTTCGGTTCCAGTTGCAGTACCTCGACCGAGGCACTTCCTGGACTGAGCGAGGCGACTGAAGAACATCTCGGTCAACGCCTCTGCGCCTCGACCGAGGTCGATGGCGAGACGATTTCAACTGAGACTTCCGAAAGTCCAGTTTCTGAATCCATTCCACTAGAAGGAGGAAGCAAGGATCCCCCTCAGAAAACACCCCCAGTTGTGGAGCTTAAACAACTCCCTAGTCACTTGAGAATTCTAATGGAGGACAATCATAAGACTTCACGGGAACCTCAAAGACGGTTAAATCCGATCATGAAAGAGGTTGTGAAGAAGGAAATTCTTAAGTTATTGGATGCAGGTATCATTTATCCTATCTCGGACAGCAAGTGGGTTAGCCCGGTGCATGTAGTTCCGAAGAAAGGAGGGATGACCGTTGTGACAAATAAGAACAACGAGTTGATCCCAACTAGGACCGTTACGGACTGGAGGGTTTGCATCGATTATAGGAAGCAGAACACGGCCACACGGAAGGACCATTTTCCACTTCCCTTCATTGATCAAATGCTCGAGCGGTTGGCCCAGCATTCACACTTTTGCTACTTAGACGGTTATAGTGGATTCTTCCAGATTCCTATCCATCCGGATGATCAGGAGAAGACCACTTTCACTTGTCCATGGGGGACATTTGCTTATAGGAGGATGCCATTCGGATTGTGTAATGCACCCGCTACCTTCCAGCGATGCATGATGGCTATCTTCTCCGAGTACATAGAGGAGATCATGGAGGTATTTATGGATGATTTTTCTGTATATGGTTCCTCTTTTGATGATTGCTTATCTAACCTTTCGCTAGTGCTTAAAAGATGTGAAGACACTAATCTCGTTTTGAATTGGGAGAAGTGTCATTTTATGGTTAGTGAAGGCATTATGCTAGGAAACCTCGTTTCTAATCGAGGCATTGAGGTCGATCGCGCTAAGATCGAGACTATTGAGAAACTCCCTCCCCCTTGTTCTGTTAAAGGTGTGAGGAGTTTTCTCGGGCATGCAGGTTTCTACAGGAGATTCATCAAGGACTTCTCTAAGATTTCTAAACCTTTAACTAACCTCTTGAATAAAGATGTTGTTTTTGAGTTTTCGCAGGAGTGTCTTGATGCTTTTTACAGGATTAAGGAAGCGTTGATCTCCGCTCCTATTATCCAGCCTCCAGATTGGACCTTGCCCTTTGAGATCATGTGCGATGCTAGTGATGTAGCCGTAGGAGCGGTGCTTGGACAAAAGAAGGATGGACGGACCACCGCCATCTACTATGCTAGCAAGACGCTAGATGTAGCACAACGCAACTACGCTACCACCGAGAAGGAGTTATTGGCGGTTGTATACGCTTTCGAGAAGTTTCGTTCCTATTTAGTAGGGGCGAAAGTCATTGTCTACACCGACCATGCAGCCATTCGCTACTTGTTGGCTAAGAAAGATGCCAAGCCACGCCTTATTCGATGGATTCTCTTGCTTCAAGAGTTTGATCTAGAGATCCGCGATAAGAAGGGATCCGAAAATTCTGTTGCGGATCACCTCAGCCGGCTACCTGCATCTTCACGTGAGAAGGACGATCCACCCATAGACGATTCATTCCCCGATGAGCATTTACACTTGTTGGAGCGTTTGATAGACTTACTTACTTCACCCCACGATGGAGGTGAAGTATGGGGTGAGGACACCTCCCATCACGTTTGAGACCCACTATGGTCCAGCTAGCGACCTTAAACCAAGCGCTTCTTGGGAGGCAACCCAAGGTATCACTTTCTTTTTTCTTTTTTTTTTTCTAGTCTAGCTTAGATAGTTTTTGCTTTGTTTTTGGCGTTCTATACAAATAACAGGAGACATCTAAGGAAGGAGCATAACTGGAAGGACAGAAGTTTGAGAAGACGAAGTTTGACTGAGGCATTTCGGTTGCTATCAGAGCACCTCGACCGAGATGATTCTTGAGCAACCGAGGCGACTAGGGTTTTCTGAAGAGCCACCTCGGTCCGTACCACCTCGGTCCAGTCGAGACCATCTCGACCGAGGTGACAGCAGTTTCAGAAAAGGGTATAAAAGGGGGATTTATTTTCTCTCTCTTCACTTTCACCCCTCCTCGACCGCGGCGACAGTTCACCTCGCCTCCTTCGATTCTTGCTCGTTTTCGACAATTTCTGTCTCCAAACTACGATTGAAGGATAGAGGATCGTGTTGCAAGTACAAATCTGCAGAAAATCGAACCGATTCGGCCGAAACAAGGTAAAACGAATCGAAACCCTAACCTCTCCGTTTCGCTTCGATTTGGGCTTTGGTTGCCCCTGCATTTGTTGAGGAAAAGCTTAAGTACCCCATAGGAAGCAGTTGTAGTGATTTTGGGGGAAAAGAACTGAATTTTCTGAGGAAACTGAGATCCAGTTTTCCGCCTCGGTCCAGTCGAGCTGTGCCTCGGCCGAGGTGTTCTTGAGTGTTGTCAGTCGACCGAGGTGACCTGACAGTAGCTGAGTTGAAAATGAGCTCTGAGCGACGCCTCGTCCTTAGGGATAGATCCTCACCTTCCCCTTCTTCCTCTTCTTCCCGACCTTACCGCCCGGTGATCCATGAGCGACACCGGGTAGATTATGAGCGTATTTCTGGCCGTCCAGTGATTGCACCACGCTTCCTGGACGTGTCTGCTTTTATTGCCTCCAGGTAGACAGTGACCTTAGGAGGATGATTTCTACAGTTGGGCTGGATCAGTTTACTGAGATCCGAGCCCCAGCCTACTTGGAGCCGACCCTAGAGTTCGTTAGCTCCTTCACCTACCTTCCCACAGAGCAGTCTTTGAAGTACCGGTTGATGAACCGGAACTTCTTAGTGCCACTTGAGTATTGGAGAGATATTTTCGGCTTTCCGAAGCCCACCACCGTTGACTTCCCATCCCGATCAGTAGCTAGGGAGTTCTAGGGGCAGATTGCCCATATTGTTGAGCACGCAGATAGATGGCGCCCTGGAGATTCCAGAGAGAAGGTCATCTTCCACCTAGCCTTTAGGTTAGCCCACCGGATCTTCAGTGAGATGCTTCTGGCGCGTACTGAGACGCCCCAGAAGATCCGACAGGGAGACCTTTTCAGTTTATACTGCATGGTTACTGGGGGTATCCCGGACTTTGGCTTGATGCTGGCAGAGGATCTGCACAGGATCAAGGCCAAGGCGAAGGGAGACATCTGCTGCGGAGGACTTGTCACCCATATAGCTAGCTATCAGGACATGGATCTCAGTGCTTGCACGATGGTGGCGGCTCCGAAGCCGCTTGGATTGCAGGAGATGATCACTCGGCGGATTCTAGTTCCCCAAGGTCTGACTACTCCGTACGTGGCTATGCCGTGGGAGCTGACTGCGCCACAGGGGATCATGTGGTCTGCCCAGTTTTCTTTTTACGACCCTCACTATTGGCAGACCGCTTGGGCTCCACTGATGGAGGATTATAGAGAGGCAGCAGCTGCCCCAGCTGAGGAGAAGGAGGCTGATGATGAGGAGACAGTTGATGAGAGAGAGGATGGAGTCCCGATGGATACAGGGACAGATACTACAGGGACGAGCGCACCTCCAGTCATAGATCTGGACGAGGAGGACACTGAGCCTGCACCTTCTACTTCTCCAGTGAGACCCGCTAGGCGTAGGACACGCCGACACAGGGATCCAGATGCTCACAAACGGATCGATGACCTGTTGGATCAGGTTATAAATTTAAAGCGTGGGATGCTGTTTTGTGAGATAGTTATAAATTTAAAGCTTGCACACAGACGGATCGATGTTCACAGACGGATCGATGCTCACAGACGGATCGATGACCTGCGGGTTCGCATCCTTGTTTTAAGCTTACGTCTAGGGTTATAAATTTAAAGCTTGCACACACCGTTTGGAGCGAACACGTTGCAAAGTTTACTCCTCATGCAGTTTTTATAAATGTGCTGAGTTGAGAAAAACAGTGTGGGATGCTGTTTTGTGAGATAGTTTTTAATAGGCTTTTGATCTCTGTTGGGCTTGAATTTTTGATATGATATAGTTGGCATATTGTTTTTCTATTGTGCTGAAATTCGGTTTTGTGAGATAGTTTTAAATAGGATTTTGATCTCCTTTGCGGCTGAATTTTGGATAAATTATAGATAAGATTTTATAGTAGAACATATCAAAATTTGGGATAAATCCAGCGAGTAGTTTAGGAGTTATGATTTTTCAAAGTTAAGACAGTGTGTTGTTTGTTAAGTGTTGTAACCAACTTTAGAAATTTTTGTAGAAGTGATGCTTTAACAGTTTTAAGAAATTCTTTCTCCTATGAGTAGATGGGATATCATAGAGGACCTAAGAAATTATTTCGGAAATTTTACAAATTTATTCGAGTTTTATATTTGAAGCCGAAGTTGGATCTTAATGACCTTTCGGAAAATAAGAAGAATGTGTAAATTGCCAGTTTGTAACCAAACTCATCTTTATGAGTTAGAATATGACATTTTAGTCTCAAATAAGAGTTTAGACATAAATTATGGAATATTTTAGAAGTTTCGGGACCAAGGGCAAAATAGTCATTTTACCATAAGTTAATATTGTAATCAATTCCGTTCTATTAAGACCTACTATCTTAGAAGTCTTAGACTTCTAATCACCTAGAAAGTGTGCTGACACACTTGCCTCCTTTGACAGGCCACTAAATTCCTACTGTACAGATTGATTTGCGAATTAGAAAGTCGAGATCTGATTCAAGTAAGTCCACGGCCTTACTTAGGTGGCTTCTTGCATGTGTGTGATGTGTTTGAGTGGTGCTTGTTAGTTAAGATAAATAACGAAACCGGAATAGGCCGACTTTAGTATATTGTGTAATTGACCCAAGTGTATGATAACGGGTGGTGACATCATCTGCCTAGCTCTTGCGAGAGTCTAGGAGGTTCCCTGCGACCAGCCCAGTCAGGTAGACGGTCAAATGCATTAGTACCATTCCGCGTTGGTAAACGGGGACAGGGGCGAGGTTTTGGAATCTCTCGTGTCACAAAATAAGTATCATTAGTAATGACATATCACCTAATTAAAGATAATAAAAGGATTGATTGTGCATGTTGATTGTCTATGTTGTGTGTTTGTGCTTTTACCTTTATACTTATGCATAGAATGTTAGCTAACGGTTTTATACCGCTTGTAGATGCCTTGCAGGTTAAGACAGTTGTAGAGAGATTCGGAGGAAATGGTCAGCCGGGTCCACGTACTCTTTTAGTTGGTGGCGAGGTTGTCTTATGTTCTTTATATGCGTCGTTTTAGTACCGTTGCTTTGTAAGGCTGATACATATCCTTCATGTACATATTGTTTAAAGTTTTCAAATGTTTTAATACTTTTGTGCCTTGTTGTAAGATCCTAGTAAAATTGTTGTCAAACTAAGGTCGGAACCCATTGTGAGGTCTTAACCAGTAGCTCCCCGAGTTTTGAGAATTTGGGGTGTTACAATAAGGTATCAGAGCTCTAGGTTGGCAACAATGGCACTTGAAATCTTCTGAAAGACCGAATGTATAAAATAACTAGAACCCGAAAGGGGTCTAAAATTTTCAAAACGGATTTATGTTTTTACACACGCATAGTCGGGTTGTTGGGTTAGTAGTACATCGGACCACCATCGCTCTCCGTGGATCTCTGCAAGTTGGATCGATAGGAGTTAGCTTATAGACTTTTTATGATGTTTATTATAATATGTTATATACATGTGTATGCTTAGCTTGTTAGTATCCTAAAGGATATTTTATATCCTTTAGTCGTGATATCACGAAGTGATTATCGCCTCATGATAAATCAACTGCTTACTTGACGAATCTCCAACACGAGGCAATGGAATCAGACCTTGAATTGAGTATTATACTTGGGTAGACAGTTTGGTGATCCTTAGAATACATCCAAAGAACAAGTGAGCAAGGAAGTAAAGTTGTGAAGATAATTTTTACCACAAGCACAATCTGATGAGGAAGAAATCCCTGAGTTAGTTCAGTTAGAAGCAATAGAAGGACGTACATGGAACTCAGGCATACGAGGCCGAGAGATGGAATTTGAAGGGCCATGCAAGAGACTATAAGAGTGTGGAGTAGAGATAACAATATTGGAATGAGACAAGTAGAATTGAGTACAACCAAGATTGCAGAATCAAGGACATTATAATCGAGGCGGATGCCCCATAGACCATTACGGGCATGAGAAACCAGAAGAGACAGAGTGTCAATCTGAGTGTGAGAATCTAAGGTGCACAATTGAGTGTAAAAGCGAAAAGGAAAACCCCACAAGCGTGGGGAGGTTTTGACCCTCCTCAAAGTTATAAGCAGTTTGAAAGAAACCGCGACGCCAATATCCAAAGAATGGAAGCCTGTAACAGGGTCAACGGAGTTTCATGAACGCGATATTACCACTAACTCCAGTGAAGAAATCTGTATGGGAGAACGGCCTTGCTAGACTCGAGAGTCCAGGGTAACCCGAATTATCACGGGACCTAAGCCATCAACACAGATGGTCCATGCAAAAGGAACTGCAAGTGGATGATCATTACGGCCATAAGAATTTCAAAGACGCTTGCAAGCTATCGTAAAAACTTGAAACGACTATTTATGCCAGATGAATGACACAATCGGACTAGAGAAATGGAGTTAGCCCATAAGAAGCGGAAGGGTGGAAGGTAGAAGAACTAAAGAAGTATAAAAGGATTTTTATGAGCAACTGTTTACCTACTAGCTAAGGAAAATTTTGACAGGTCACAAGTAACACGGAATGGAGACTTACAACTTAATGTAAGAGCGAAAGGTAGACTTCATGAGCCGGGAGACGTTTTGTCTTCTTTAAAGATAAGAATTCTAAGAGGAATCACAACGCCAGTATCGAAAGGATCAAAACCCCGTAACATAGTCAATAGAGATTTGGAAGGAAATATTACAAACAACGCCGATTAAGGAACCTCTGCTTGTGAGAATCGTGTGGTGGACTCAAGAGTTCAGGGTATCCCCCATTTATAACAGAACATAGGTCATCAACACAAACGGTCCCTGTAAAGGGACTACAATTGGGATGTAATTAAAAGTCATCGGAACTACAAGACGCTTACCATCTATCGTGGAGTGTTAGGAACGACTTTTGACGTCAAGAGAATGGCACAGTGAGACTTGAGAAACAGAGTTGTCCCAAAGGAAGCAAAAGAGTGAAAGAAGACGAACTAAAGAAGGATAAAAGGATAAATCTAGTAGGTGATGTGCACCAAAAGTTTAATACCAGTAGAGGTATGAAATTGAGATAAGTCAATTATAGACTGACCAATGTCAACCAAGGACGTGCAAGTATTGTTTGGTATTGACGAGTTGCGCCGTTAAGAAGAGAAATTTGTGACTGTGGATCTATGGAGTAGCTTTACCGGCGCCTTAGAGGATTTCCTCAAGTAGCAACGACAACCTTCTTGGATGAATTAAAGGTATAAAGAGAAACATTTTAAGGGTTAATTCTTGGCTAGTTAAGATCAAACTCCGGTCAAGTCAGGGAGTTTGGATCCGTGGTAGAAGAATTAAGAAAGTAAGCGGAAGAAGTTGTTTTTTTCAATCATAAGGAAGGTATCTCGTACTTCATCCGGTTATGACTTAGGGTATAATTGGAAGAAAGAGTTTGAGGTTAAGCACTTGGGACTCACACAAAATGTCCTTATGATCAATGAGTGACAACAAAATTATCAGAGTAGCGTTGCGGAAATGTGGGGGGTCCTAACCCCCAGAGCTAGAGTTTAAGATGATGATAATTGGTGAAATGTATTTCGCTTGGAAGGAACGTGAGAAAGGCTATGCAGAGTGATTGAAAATATTGTACGGGAACTTATGTGCATGTAGACGTAATAGAAGGAGACTGGTACCCAATTATGGATCCGAATGAAGAGTGATGACTTCGTTACATGTTGCCAGGCAAGTAGTTTTGGAATTTTATACCTAACGGAGTACGTTAGAGTGAGTTTTCTTGATGGATTGAGAAAAGAATTTACGATGTAATAAAAGTATTGTGCATGGTTTGCACTAGAAAGCTCAAAGTGAGTAACTACCATTCTGAGTCCAAGATACATAAGAAAGAGAAGCGACATGAGTATACTTACAACCTAGTAATCACGCATAGATGAAGCATAATCTCGGGAAGAGTTTACGCGTAATGATATATCGGAACAAATCCGATTTGCTTTTGAGTCAAAGGGATATTATCAGTCTCATAACCATGGTGGATAAAAGAGTGCACCGCTGATGATATGTTAACAATTATTGAGTAGTTATGATCAGATAACGGTGGTAGGAGATCACTTTACGTCTAATACCGTCATCCCGGACATATCTTAGGTCACTTAAGATCTTGGAAAATGCGTGATAAACCAAAGTTTGAGCAAATGATATATGCGAGATCTGTAAATAATATAATAATGCCAAGTGAACAAAGAGGATGACCACTAGATTTGATTTTTAGTTGTCTCGAGTGTTAGACCTGAAATGTAACACCCCGAATCCGCGGGACTCGGGGCGCTACGGGTTGGGACCTCACAATGGGTCCCGACCCTTAGCTTGACAACAATTTCACCGGATCTTACAACAAGGCACAAATAAAGGCCAAAACCGAAATTTATTTTTATGCAATGAAAAGAAAAACCCGAATGAATACAACAAAAGACTTCAGCCGATAAACAACACCAAAGACCAAAACGCCATACACGCGGCATACGAACATAATAAACGAAGAATAAAACACAACCCGACTCCAGCCAAAACCCACTCCTATAATGTACGGAACCCCGGCTGCCCACTCTTCCGGATCTCTCGGCCGCATTCCTAACGTGCAAGGCAATCTACAACAATCGGTATAAAACCGTTAGCTCATATTCGAAGCATTAGAATTAATGGGAAAGGCACAAACACAAGTAAATCATCATAAACACACAACATTTTCAAAACACACAATTCCGGTTTATTATCTTTTTATTATTAAGTCATATCCCGTTCTAATTCAACTTAGTTTTGTGACACGAGACCACCGTGGTCCCGCCTCGGTCCCTACTTACCGGCGTGGAACGGTGCGGATGCCTCCGACCGTCTAACCAGCACGGGCTAGTCGCCAAGAACCTCCTAGACTCTCGCAAGAGCTAGGCAGATGATGTCACCGCCCGTTATCATACACTTGGGCCAAAATAATATAAGGTCGGTGGTCCTATTACCGATTTAGTTGTTATAAACGATAAGAAGTAAACACACACCACCAAACACACATCAATGCTAATACAAGGAATACAAGCTAAGTAAGTCCGGAGACTTACCTGAATCGAGTCAAAATCCCGTTAATGCTATTACTCGATTCCGTAAGGATAAGATCTCAAACACCTGGTTATAATAGGAAGACTTGGATCAATATAGTATCCACACTCTTAGAAGTTTTCTACTTCTAAGTTAACAAGATCATCTAAGAGAAGACACTCAATCTAGCCTTACTTGGAGAAAAGACAATTTTACCCCTAAATCTGAAACCCTAAAAATTCTAGAAAGACTCCTAAACTATTTCTAAAACCAATAATTTGATGTCCAACAAGAAAAAGAAAGAAAGGTTCTACTAAGCTTGAAAGCTTCTCCGACTTTCAATCTCCTTATCAATACTAACTAAGGTCAACTAAATGCTACTACTAAAATTCCAAAGGTTCCAAGGAACCCTAAATGTACCAAGCCAGACTATAATCTATTACTATCAAACGAAGCTATCTTAGGTCATTTATATAACGTTTAACTCATCCTCATTGCTAGTCCATAAGCATATCTCTATTGCCATCATACCATTCCATTTTACAACATTCATCTAGCATACCATTTCACAACTTACATATCCTTCACAACCACTTGATATACACAAGCCTCTCAACTTCTTAAAACGGATATTCCAATCAACTTCGATTACTACCCGTCCACAAATACTTGACATATCCTTCAACATCACCAAATACCATACGAACACATACATAGACTAATCCGGACCAAATTACAATCATTCTAGAATTCACCTTTTAACCTGCCACAATATCCTACATGCATCTTATTACCTTCCAAATAAACAACCAATCTAAAACACACAACTCCGATAAATCCGAAATCAAGACACAAGAACGCTCACCCACATGTTAGCAAAATTGGACCGCAGGAAAGACGGACCCTTAGCCGGAAAACTGCCGACTAGGTCTAGGGAGGAAATCTGGTGGCGCTGGAACTGGTCTCGATGGCGCCGGAACAGGAGGCAAGGTGGAAGTCGACATCCTCCCTGGCTGGCACCACTAACTTCTTCGACGGGCTGCAGAGGAGAGCCGACGCCGGCGTCTTCGGCGGGCAGCAGTAAGAGCTCTGGGTCAGCGTCCTTGGCGGTTGCAGCAGGAGGTCCAACGTCGGCGTCTTCAACAGGATACAAAAGGAGGCGGTGCGGTTCGGCATGGTCGTCTTCCCTCAGCCAAGCCAGTTCACTAGGAGGAGGAAGCTTGGAGGAGTGTGGTTGCTGCTTCCAAGAGAGGGAGAGGAAGGGTGGCCGGCGGCCCGCGCTGAGAAGGGAGAGCACAGGGGGCTGGCGGCCTGCGTTGAGAAGGGAGAGGACAGGGGCTGGTGGCCGCGCTGAGAAGGGAGAGGACAGGGGCTGGCGTCTCTTACCCTTGGCTTGGAACGGAGCATGGAGGACGCAGACGGGGTGGCTGGATCTCGAGCTCTTTGGTCCGGCGCTGAAAGGAGAGGAGGGAATGAGGAGTCTCCTTAGGTTGGCGGCTGAAGTATATGAGGAAGGGGTAGGGAGTGAGTATAAGGGAAAACAAGGGTTTCTAGGGTTTAGGAATAAAAACAAAAGAAAACACAATTAAAAAGTAAAATAAAAAAAAATAATAATAATAGAATAACTCGATCCAAACATTCGGAACGGGACTTCCGAATCGGGAAATAATTTCCCGACTTTTCTGACAAGATAAGGGATAAACGTATACGGATCCAAAATAATAATAAAAAAAAATACCGTTAACACATTAATATAATGTATACCCGAAACATAAAAATTTATGACTATAAATCCCCGTGAATCATGCCTAAGATATTAAAATATATCGATAATCGTCGGAAAATAATTATCGAAATCTCTCCCAATAAATGTGGTATTACATTAGATCCCCCTAAAAACAAGTTTCGTCCCGAAACTTGCCATACGCCGCCTTCTCGATTCCTAAGGTCGATGTATAAACTCACAACTAGGAAGGCATAGACCTTCTAATCTATAAGCGCAAATTGCTCTAACCATCATCGCAATATATATAACCGGACATAAAACACATTCCCGCACGGGGCACAAAACCACATATAACATCACACATATACACAACTAACTTAAGGGAAGAAGTAGGTCTAACCCGTCGGTTCTATCAAGGCTACTAGCTCGGCGTAAAACTCAATCAAGGATACTATCTTCCGTCTGATACACATGAAGCACCGGGTGAACACTCTCTACTCTTGGTGGCAATGCCAACGTATAAGACACTTCCCCAACTCGCACTAAGATCTCTAAAAGGTCGATATATCGGAACTCAACTTTCTTCTCGGGTATCTCCCAATGCAGCATTTCCATTATTTTCCTTTTGATTTCTCTATCGAAGAAGATCGAACTTCCAATTTACACTACTGGCTTTGGTTCATGTCAAACCAAACTTTTGACTTTATGTTTCCTCAATTCTTGTTGCTATTCCAATTAACGAATGAAGTACTTTACTCCATACTACTTCTATAAACAAGACACGTATGCTATTACTTTTACATCACTCTGCAATACTCGATCAAGACCTAGTCTTGAAGGATCACTTGTACACTTCAAACCCATAATACCTCCAGGTAAATCAAAACAGTCGCACCAATGAATCCCCTCTTAACTCTCAACAACTCTATTGTCAATTCTTCGTCTCATTCAATACTTCATCGTCATCCGTAGTAGGTTACCATAATTGGTGTTATACAACTTCTCTCTTCGTAGATTTGGTAAAGCTCAGCACACCTAAGAAAACGTGTAACTTCTGTCACATCTTTAGGGGTTTGTCATCCCGAGACAACTTGTCAAACATCTTATCTCTTTTTCAAGAGTAGACCCAAAATATCCCCTCCGGACATCAGTAAGCCCATATGGAGTAATTACAACTCGTAATGACTCCAATTGGTCCCGAAGTGCCGTACTTGCAATATCTTAGTCTCGAATTCTCAAACGGTGACAATCAAATCTTACTTAATCTTAGAAGAGACTACCAACCCTTGTAACCGGTCGAGTAGATCCGCTATCCATGGTGAGGGATACTTGGTTCTTCATTGTTATCTTGCTCGGCTAACGGTAATTGATGTAAAAGTGGAGATAATCGTCTCTCTATTCGTAAACTGGTGTTCTCCATAACCACTTCAATCAAGAGTTCAAGATAGCATTCGGAGTTTTCCATAGCATTTCACTAAATTTAATGCACTCTTTTCAATGAGTTCTTGCAAATGCTCCATCACTTGCCTCCACCACTCATGTCTCTTCACAAGTGTCATTCCATACGGCGCCTCAGATATCGGACTCGAGTCCAACTTGACCTTAGTGGAAAAATCCACATTCTAACGTATTGGAATTCGTGGTATCTCTGTTCCATCTTTTCTTCTCCCACCACATAAAATAAGACCGACACAACCTTATCTTAACACTTGACAGGCAGTGATAATATTAATGATCTCCCCCGATCTGTTGGGGTGACGTCCTTTAAACACGCGTATTGCTCCATCTTTAGCTACAATGTTGACCGTCTTCTTTCCGAGATCCTTCATCTCTTGAACTCGAGAGACTTGCTCGAGTCTTTTGACTCTTGTAGCTTTATTTAAGTATTCTTTTATCTCAATTTCATTCTCCCTCCTCGATGACATGATTGTAAAAATCTTCTAAGGTTTCTCACTTATGTGCGGCCATAAGGGTCAAAACTGCATGACTTAACCGTGCTTCAAAACAATTGATCTTTCCTTCTTCGCTTTCCATGACATCCCAACATATGGAAGGAGCTCTTCGTCTTCTACATAAGCTTTCACCATAGACATCCTTTCTTTAAGTAGGCGTAGAAATTTATACTTCATTTTGTTATGTAACGTCGAACCGACCGTAGAGGCTCTACCCTCAACCTTCCATGTACTCCTTATACATCTCATATCGATATCAAACTTCAACACTTCGGTCTTCTCTTACTCTTGTTAGTCACTTTATTCATCTCTCGGTATTCCATGAACAACTTCAGGCCCCGTGGAAAAAATGCTAGAAGAAATTCCTTATCCAAAACCACTGAAATATCTACTCATTACATCTCCGGGTACTAACATCATAAACTCTAAGCTTGCAGTGTTGCCCTAATCTAGGTCCTTCCTTTCACGTCATAGCCACTATGGCTCTTCCGTGTGAGTTTGAAACATCTAACTCAACTTTTGCTCGCGAAAACATACCACCCATTTCATTAGACGAATATACTATACGTCCTCTTATTATACTCCCGTCTACGCACCATAACCAATGAAAACCTCATCTTCCTCTTGATATACTAGTTCC
>BSUD01000003.1:16999469-17065567 GCA_033239045.1 Fagopyrum esculentum
CTTTATTCATCTCTCGGTATTCCATGAACAACTTCAGGCCCCGTGGAAAAAATGCTAGAAGAAATTCCTTATCCAAAACCACTGAAATATCTACTCATTACATCTCCGGGTACTAACATCATAAACTCTAAGCTTGCAGTGTTGCCCTAATCTAGGTCCTTCCTTTCACGTCATAGCCACTATGGCTCTTCCGTGTGAGTTTGAAACATCTAACTCAACTTTTGCTCGCGAAAACATACCACCCATTTCATTAGACGAATATACTATACGTCCTCTTATTATACTCCCGTCTACGCACCATAACCAATGAAAACCTCATCTTCCTCTTGATATACTAGTTCCCTTTACCATGATCAAACCTTGAAACTTTTAATCCGGGTCGTTCTCCCATATGCCATTCTCATGACCTAAGAAGGTCACAAAGGGTCATTACAATTCCTCCCTAGGAGGTCAGTTACATTCACTTTCTTTGATCCCATGCGATATTACTTGATTAAGACAATTGTACTTAGTTGACATACTTCCTCACTACTTACACCGAACCACCGGAAATCCTCCAAGCTCTTGTTACCGATCCTTCATGCCATTGTCTTGCCTAATCTTCTCATATACGCTCATCAATAGCCAACCCGCACACGTGTGTTCTTGGTTCTCATCAATTACTCTTCTCATCCAATGTCAATGACTTACCATTCTATTTACCCTCCATGTTACCATTCTCCTGAAGGCTACCCTCTCAGGGCACTCTGTCCTAAACTTCACTTGCTCATTTCACCCTTCACACACTCCGTTAACTCTTTATATGCTCCACGCTTCCTTCTTCTTCTATAAGGTAACTATACCTTCTCGGCCTTGTTGTGTCGCATAACTCCCGTTCATAGGCTTAACCATTCTTCATAATATCTTGTAAGTGCATCTTCCCCACATCTCTATGGTTAGTAACTACTCTCTCTTCTCTAGGTTGGTCTTTTAATCAAAACTCCTTGCTTTATCTTTCATCTTCTGAAGATCACCATCCACACACCCTTCCTCCTTCTTAGCGTTGCTCAGTTTCATCTCAATGACGGAAAATGATTGACTCCGCCAAGTAATTCTACTATGTGACTTTCACCATGTGATCCTCCTCGTTACCCTCGTATTTTTTTTACTCTTCACTTCTTGGTACCTCGCAAGTTTAACTTACGGTATTTAAATCCTTCCCACATGTTTCGTTCACCTTTCTCCTCTACCCTCCAATGCTTAGAAACGTCTAAGGAAAGCTTTGCATCTTAATGGAATACAACCTTTAACCTTGCTAAGATGAACCCATCTCCTCCTCGATTCACATCTATAGTTGTCCACGCGTCTTCTTGAAAAACTTAAGTTCGTTCTCTTCCTTGGTCTCGTCGTTGTTCGATTATGGCCTCTTTAGAACCGCTTTTACACTTTAATGTTGCTCCCTTTTCTTGTATTGCTCCCATTGTGATTTCTCTTAAGTCGTCCTGGATTTTTTCCTTCCACTTGTCCGTCCCTTGTCATGTCATCTCTACTCTTCCTCTTCGACATCCTCTTAAAGGATTCCGAGAACTTAAGGTGATCTTCAGAGCATAATACTCAACTCGATACTTGAGCATATTCATCCTCGTCTGTACACTATCCTAAGTCAAACGACGTCGTCCAAGGATGATGATATCATACTATCATCTTAGCTAAAAGGTCCCATAACTTTATATGCTACTATATATATATAAGAATACTCATACATAACTATATAAGTCCTAAGTCCATATTACTATTAATATCACGCATTCGGCATTCCATTACAACAATACAAGGATTAAAACATATAATCGTTCACATAGACAACTATACACATAAATCATATCCATCATGCAACTACAATCCACATATAATAATAGTCCAAAAACATCCTAAGTCCACAATACATATCTACATATATACATATATATACATACATATACTAAAAATCCAATAAACTATGCTGCCGAGATCCGCGGAAGGAGTGGTGGTCCGTACATTCTACCCCGACTTATGCATGTGATTTTGAAAACGAAAACTCAGAACCCGCGGGGTTCTGTTTATTCCTTATTCGGCCTTTAGAAGATTGCGAGTGCCATTGTTGTCAACCTAGGGCTCTGATACCACTTTTGTAACACCCCGAATCCGCGGGACTCGGGGCGCTACGGGTTGGGACCTCACAATGGGTCCCGACCCTTAGCTTGACAACAATTTCACCGGATCTTACAACAAGGCACAAATAAAGGCCAAAACCGAAATTTATTTTTATGCAATGAAAAGAAAAACCCGAAAGAATACAACAAAAGACTTCAGCCGATAAACAACACCAAAGACCAAAACGCCATACACGCGGCATACGAACATAATAAACGAAGAATAAAACACAACCCGACTTCAGCCAAAACCCACTCCTATAATGTACGGAACCCCGGCTGCCCACTCTTCCGGATCTCTCGGCCGCATTCCTAACCTGCAAGGCAATCTACAACACTCGGTATAAAACCGTTAGCTCATATTCGAAGCATTAGAATTAATGGGAAAGGCACAAACACAAGTAAATCATCATAAACACACAACATTTTCAAAACACACAATTCCGGTTTATTATCTTTTTATTATTAAGTCATATCCCGTTCTAATTCAACTTAGTTTTGTGACACGAGACCACCGTGGTCCCGCCTCGGTCCCTACTTACCGGCGTGGAACGGTGCGGATGCCTCCGACCGTCTAACCAGCACGGGCTAGTCGCCAAGAACCTCCTAGACTCTCGCAAGAGCTAGGCAGATGATGTCACCGCCCGTTATCATACACTTGGGCCAAAATAATATAAGGTCGGTGGTCCTATTACCGATTTAGTTGTTATAAACGATAAGAAGTAAACACACACCACCAAACACACATCAATGCTAATACAAGGAATACAAGCTAAGTAAGTCCGGAGACTTACTTACCTAATACTATTACTGGATTCCGTAAGGATAAGATCTCAAACACCTGGTTATAATAGGAAGACTTGGATCAATATAGTATCCACACTCTTAGAAGTTTTCTACTTCTAAGTTAACAAGATCATCTAAGAGAAGACACTCAATCTAGCCTTACTTGGAGAAAAGACAATTTTACCCCTAAATCTGAAACCCTAAAAATTCTAGAAAGACTCCTAAACTATTTCTAAAACCAATAATTTGATGTCCAACAAGAAAAAGAAAGAAAGGTTCTACTAAGCTTGAAAGCTTCTCCGACTTTCAATCTCCTTATCAATACTAACTAAGGTCAACTAAATGCTACTACTAAAATTCCAAAGGTTCCAAGGAACCCTGAATGTACCAAGCCAGACTATAATCTATTACTATCAAACGAAGCTATCTTAGGTCATTTATATAACGTTTAACTCATCCTCATTGCTAGTCCATAAGCATATCTCTATTGCCATCATACCATTCCATTTTACAACATTCATCTAGCATACCATTTCACAACTTACATATCCTTCACAACCACTTGATATACACAAGCCTCTCAACTTCTTAAAACGGATATTCCAATCAACTTCGATTACTACCCGTCCACAAATACTTGACATATCCTTCAACATCACCAAATACCATACGAACACATACATAGACTAATCCGGACCAAATTACAATCATTCTAGAATTCACCTTTTAACCTGCCACAATATCCTACATGCATCTTATTACCTTCCAAATAAACAACCAATCTAAAACACACAACTCCGATAAATCCGAAATCAAGACACAAGAACGCTCACCCACATGTTAGCAAAATTGGACCGCAAGAAAGACGGACCCTTAGCCGGAAAACTGCCGACTAGGTCTAGGGAGGAAATCTGGTGGCGCTGGAACTGGTCTCGATGGCGCCGGAACAGGAGGCAAGGTGGAAGTCGACATCCTCCCTGGCTGGCACCACTAACTTCTTCGACGGGCTGCAGAGGAGAGCCGACGCCGGCGTCTTCGGCGGGCAGCAGTAAGAGCTCTGGGTCAGCGTCCTTGGCGGTTGCAGCAGGAGGTCCAACATCGGCGTCTTCAACAGGATACAAAAGGAGGCGGTGCGGTTCGGCATGGTCGTCTTCCCTCAGCCAAGCCAGTTCACTAGGAGGAGGAAGCTTGGAGGAGTGTGGTTGCTGCTTCCAAGAGAGGGAGAGGAAGGGTGGCCGGCGGCCCGCGCTGAGAAGGGAGAGCACAGGGGGCTGGCGGCCTGCGTTGAGAAGGGAGAGGACAGGGGCTGGTGGCCGCGCTGAGAAGGGAGAGGACAGGGGCTGGCGTCTCTTACCCTTGGCTTGGAACGGAGCATGGAGGACGCAGACGGGGTGGCTGGATCTCGAGCTCTTTGGTCCGGCGCTGAAAGGAGAGGAGGGAATGAGGAGTCTCCTTAGGTTGGCGGCTGAAGTATATGAGGAAGGGGTAGGGAGTGAGTATAAGGGAAAACAAGGGTTTCTAGGGTTTAGGAATAAAAACAAAAGAAAACACAATTAAAAAGTAAAATAAAAAAAAAAATAATAGAATAACTCGATCCAAACATTCGGAACGGGACTTCCGAATCGGGAAATAATTTCCCGACTTTTCTGACAAGATAAGGGATAAACGTATACGGATCCAAAATAATAATAAAAAAAAAATACCGTTAACACATTAATATAATGTATACCCGAAACATAAAAATTTATGACTATAAATCCCCGTGAATCATACCTAAGATATTAAAATATATCGATAATCGTCGGAAAATAATTATCGAAATCTCTCCCAATAAATGTGGTATTACATGAAAAGGGTAAAGGTGACGATTCCTTACATGAGTAATAAGATGACTGACTAATATTAAAAGACAAGACCAAGTGGGTCGTGATACAAAGAGCATTGAGCACTTGGTAAGTGTTGATGGATGTCCAAGACCTTGGACCTGATTGTGTAGTCAGAACCTTTTCAGAAGGCCGGAAGCAAGTGGTCATAACGAAGGGAAGGAAGTTGAATAGATTATTTTCCGTAGGGTCATCAAAGGATCTAGAGGTGATTGTGTAAGGAAAACCATTGGAAGTTATAATGCGGTTTAAAAGTGACTAATGAACTAGTTTTCCTCACCGTATTGGAGAGTGTAGCTTCGGTTTTTCATGGAGACTAAGTTTGGGAACTGAGTTTGAGAATTTCAGTTGGAGAGATACCTACCAGACACGAGTTAGGTCATTAGACTAGAGGGTCAAACAGTTGAGCAGGATAATACCAATGAGATATTCGGTAACCACTCTAGAACGTCGTAGCAGCAGGCGCTTGTGATCTAAGTACCTGAAAAGATTTAAGATTTAGTGGTTTTATGAGAAGCCGATAAGGCTACCTAAGACATTGGGGATAGCAAGAGACGTAACATTTCAAAGACTTATGTAGCGATAGTTGTAACCTCGGGAGTAACGAGTCAGGGCTTGACCTTGTATGTGTGATATTGTTTGACTGCTTGTTTATTTCATGTTTGAGTGTTTAGTTAGTGATGTGTTCTTTTGGTAACCTTGATGTATAGGATACTTAGATGTTGGAACGACAAGACTTTTGTGTAATGATCAAACACACCCATTTGGTGCCTTAAAGGCCGATCAGAATTGTCTTATCCTATGTTTTGGGACGAAACTTATTTTGAGGGGGATCTGATGTAACGACCGGATTTTTCGTTACGCTTTAATAGGGTTAGAGGGGTTTAGAAAACGAAATTAAAAATTAGTGAAACTAGGATAAACAAGTTTATGTATGGAAGCCGTTTAATTAAGTACCTTGTTCTAAGTTTCGGGACGAAACTTATTTTAAGGGGGTACTGATGTAATATCCGGAATTTTTATTCCGTTTATTTACGAATCAATTCGGACTTCGAGTCGTTGACGGTTCTCATTCTATCTAGTATTTCTTTCTTCACAAATTTTATCATTTTATGTAGAATTTAATTCACATAAAATGATAGAATTATATCAAACCTTAATTCTTATAATTATTTATCATTTTATGTTGATTTAATTCATATAAAATGATAGAATTATATCAAACCGTAATTCTTATAATTAATCCTTAACGACGACTTTAGAAGAGATCATGACAAGGCTGAGACGAGACTGTGACAAAGCTGTGACGAAACCATGACAGAGCTGAGACGAGGTCATGACAAGGCCCAGACAAGCAGTTGACAAGGCACAGACAAGCAGCTGACAAGGCCCAGCCGTGCAGCAGTCAGCCCGCTCCAGCCAGCCTGAATTGCTTCAGTTCCGCCTGACCCAGTTGCTCCCGGCCCAAGAAGGGGACGGGCCATGCTGCTAACCCTCGCAGCCAAAATCCGTGCCAGCCCAGGAAGCCCAGCTCTCTTCTCCTTAGCAGCCAGTCCACGTATCTCTCCTCTGCTAGCCCTAGACGCTCCTCCCTTCCACGTAACTGCAGCCCTCCCATCTTCACGTAACTGCAACTCTGGATCGAAAGAGTACAACCGGCACATCGTCTTCCTCTTGCACGCAGGACGGCGCTGGTGAGCCTCGCATCCCCTCTATCGTCGTGCACAAGCAGCCCTTCTGCACATCTACACATCCCTTCACCTTGGGTCCGGCGCTGGTGAGCCTCGCGTCCTCTGCGCATCGGAGCCGGCAAGACCAACAGGCAGGAGCGGCAGCAGGATCGTTGGTTCGGTGTCCCCAGTCCGCCGGTGCGAGTGGCCTCCGAGCCACTGGTGCGCCTCCCTCTGACCGTGAGCGCTTCCCAGTGACGGTGGGCTCGTTCCGGTTGTCTTCCTTGTGTGTGCGAGCACGTTGAGCCCGACTAGTTAGGTAAGGCTTCACCCTCTTTTCTTCCGTACCCTCTCTATATATATGTGCTGATGTGAGCCATTTGAATCCTAGAACCTTTCATAACAGCCATGGAAGATAGCTAGAAGAGCTGGGAATTTTCTGAGTTTTCGGAGGTGACGAACAGTCTACTTGGAGTCCCGATTTGGGTAAGTTAGACTCCTCTTTATTGGCTGGTTTTCGGATATGATATAGTCGGTATTCCAGTGTATAACATACTAAAATTTTAGAGTAATATGAGTTACATTTTGAGAGTTATGACGTTGCAAAGTTGACTCCTCATGCAGTTTTTATAAATGTGCTGAGTTGAGAAAAACAGCATGGGATGTTGTTGTAACGCCCTGAATTTTAGGCACGTTTGCGATTTTTTTTATTTATTTTTGCGGCTTTTATATATATATATATTAATAGTTTATATATATATATATATATATATATATATATATATATATTTTAAAAGTATTTTACGACGTAAAATATCTTTCCGGAGTATTTTATTATTTTGGATACGTTCGCGTATATCCATATTATTATTTTCGAAAAGTCGGGAAAGTTTTTCGATTCAAAAATCCCGTTCCGAATGTTTTTAATCGAGTTTAATCTTTTACAATATTTCCTTTTTATTTTAATTAATTTTTTTTCTTGATTTTCTCCAACTCTTTTCTCCTTCTCCTTCTTTCTTTGCGCTTCTTGCCAGCAGTGACAATTGACAGCCCCCGACCCCTCGTTTCCCCTGCTGGCCGCCCCAGACATGCCCTAGGGCTGCTAACCTACCCGACCCCTCACTGCACCCCCGACCTCTCGCCCGCCCCTCTGTCTCCTACTCTTGGACAGCCCCAACCCAGCCTCTCTTCTCTCTTCTTCTCCACTTCAGTCTCTCGCAGCTCTCCATATCTCACGCTCTGTATTCGCACACAAACCTCTATTGAACCCTTATGCAACCGGAGACACGCCAGCCTCGCCTCAACGCTGCCTTCAACATTCACGCCGAGCGAATCCTGCCACCTCGAGCCGACGACGGATCGAAGACCACCTCCTGCAGTTTTCCATTCTCTTCTTCGAGCCCACTTCTCTCCCATGCCCTGCTTTAAGTTCTTCGCCGGGAACCACCACCAAGGAACCGGCAGCTCCACCTCTTTCACTCTCGGAGCTATGTCGCACCGGAGAAAGTTTCGTTCGTCTCACCCCTTCGACCACAGTCTGTCGCCTCCGCCTCTGTGCAACTCGCCGGAGATGAAAACCAATCAGAGCCACCGTCGCTCTGCTTTGCCCTTGCCGCCTTTGCTTCGCCGGAGAAGCCATGGCCGACACCTTACCTCTCCCCTACGCCATCACCTAGCTGCCGGAGACTAGCAGCGCCGCCAGGGAGGCCTCAAGTGTTGCCTTCCGCCGCCAGCAACAATCTGTGTAAAAAGGGAACCCTTTTTCAAATTAAATCGGGGTTCCCAAATTTTGGTATATTTACAAAGGGCCCCAGAACTTTCTGTTTACACAGTTTACCCAGATTTCTGAATTTTTCAATTTTGCCCTTATTGAATTAATTACAGATTTTGGCCAAACTTCATAATTACAAAATATGACCCATATTTCGGAAATTGCATAGTTTGTCCAGAATATGTCTTTACGGGTTTTAACATTGGATCTTAAATACGAGGTTATCTTATATTTATATATATTATCAATTATTCCCTTTGTTGGATTAATATCGGTTTATGGCTCAAAGATTTAATTGCGGAATTATGACCCATATTGGATAATTTACTCGGAAAGTGTTTTTGAGATTTTAACTCGGTTTTTAGTATGGGGTTCATCCTTATTTTTATCTACATTACATACTATGTCCAAATTTAGCCTTACGCTAAATTTGTTTAGTTTGGTGCTAGGTTCGGAGCGCCTCGTTAAAGGCCATTGAATCCAAACTCGTCATCCGTAGATCGTCTTCCACCTTGGACCTTGCGTGAGTACCCTCTCCCCCGAGCTTATGATCTTTTCTCGATCTAGTTATATTTAGTAGTATCATGCTAGGTTGAATCTAGCATAACTTAGAGCGAATGCCAAGTAGTGGCTTGGAACCTTTAGGTGAGTGGCTGGGATTATTGATGTTCTATAACATGTGGTGTGTGATCTTGAGTTGTTATATAATTGCGAGCCTCGTGGTTGATCTTGTGAGTTTCTGAGCTAGGACGGGCACATAGTTGTTACCTTGGAGTGTTGTGGAGACTATGCATGTTATCCTAGTATGGGTATGGGTTATGACCATGTAAGATCTTATAGGACTTAGAATTCTAGTTTATATGAGTGGTTGTTGATACTTGTGCCTTGTCTTGAACAGGCTTTGGTTATATTCCTACGGGAAATGTGATTGGGTTGATCTTTGGGACGAGGTAAGTCCTCGGACTTACTTAGCCGCTTTTATGCCTTATTTGGATATATATGGTAGTGTGTGTTTACCACTTTTAAGCATGAAAATGGATTAGGATTTACTTGACATTATTTATTGGCCCGTCGTTACTACTATTATTATTATCGGGCGGTGACATCACCGCTCAGTTTCCCGAGGGAGACTGGGGGGATCTCTGCGACCAGGCCATACACGGTATACGGGCGGGCTTCTTCATCACTCCCACAGGGTATACGGGTTGGGCGCCGCCACACTCCTGTTGGTTACACGGGGACAGAGGCGAGAGTTATAAGACTCTCGTGTCACACTTGAACGAATGAATTAGATATGGAATAACCTAAAAAGATAATAAGTAACGGATGTGTATGTTTATAATCATGTTGTGTGTTTGTGTTCCTATGTGTGCTTGTGCCATATTATTCTTATAATGCCTAGAATGTGAGCTAACGGTTTTATACCGATTGTTGTAGTTGATGTGCAGGATAGGATGTGGCCGAGTGATCCGGAGGAGTGGGCAGCCGGGGTTCCGTACATCTTAGGTTGTTTTGGGTTTTGGAGTCTTTGTGTTGTTGATATTATATATTATGTTGATGTTGTTGTAAGGACGGCTGAAGTCTTTTCTTTCTTTTATTTTCGGGTTTCATAACATTGCATAAAAATGTATTTCGGTTTTGGCCTTTATTTGTGCCTTGTTGCAAGATTAGGTGAAATTGTTGTCAGGCTAAGGGTCGGGACCCATTGTGAGGTCCCAACCCGTAGCATCCCGAGTCCCGCGGATTTGGGGTGTTACAGCTGTTTTGTGAGATAGTTTTTAATAGGATTTTGATCTCTGTTGGGCTTTAATTTTTGATATGATATAGTTGGAATATTTTTGTAGATCATATTAAAATTTGGGAGGAATCCAGCGAGTGGTTTGAGAATTATGATTTTTCAAAGATTGAGTCGTAAGCAGTTTTTCTATTGTGCTGAAATTCGGTTTTGTGAGATAGTTTTAAATAGGGTTTTGATCTCCTTTGCGGCTGAATTTTGGATATATTATAGATAAGATTTTATAGTAGAACATATCAAAAATTGGGATTAATCCAGCGAGTAGTTTAGGAGTTATGATTTTTCAAAGTTAAGACAGTGTGCTGTTTGTTAAGTGTTGTAACCAACTTTAGAAATTTTTGTAGAAGTGATGCTTTAACCGTTTTAAGAAATTCTTTCTCCTATCAGTAGATGGGATATCATAGATGATCTAGGGAATCATTTCGGAATTTTTATAAGAATATTAAATTTTAATATTTGAAGCCGAAGTTGCACCTTAACGATCTTTCGGAAAATAAGAAGAATGTGTAAATTGCCAGTTTGTAACCAAACTCATCTTTATGAGTTAGAATATGACAATTTAGTCTCAAATAAGAGTTTAGACATAAATTGTGGAATATTTTAGAAGTTTCAGGACCAAGGGTAAAATAGTCATTATACCATAAATTAATACTATAATCAATTTCGTTCTATTAAGACCTAATATCTTAGAAGTCTTAGACTTCTAATCACCTAGAAAGTGTGCTGACACACTTGCCTCCTTTGACATGCCACTGAATTCCTACTGTACAGATTGATTTGCGAATTAGAAAGTCGAGATCTGATTCAGGTAAGTCCACGGACTTACTTAGCTGGCTTCTTGCATGTGTGTGATGTGTATGAGTGATGCTTGTTAGTTAAGATAAATAACGAAACCGGAATAGGCCGACTTTAGTATATTGTATAATTGACCCAAGTGTATGATAACGGATCGTGACATCATCTGCCTAGCTCTTGCGAGAGTCTAGGAGGTTTCCTGCGACCAGCCCAGTCAGGTAGACGGTCAAATGCATTAGTACCATTCCGCGTTGGTAAACGGGGACAGGGGCGAGGTTTGGGAATCCCTCGTGTCACAAAATAAGTATCATTAGTAATGACATATCACCTATTAAAGATAATAAAATGATTGATTGTGCATGTTGATTGTGTATGTTGTGTGTTTCTGCTTTTACCTTTATACTTATGCATAGAATTTTAGCTAACGGTTTTATACCGCTTGTAGATGCCTTGCAGGTTAAGACAGTTGTAGTGAGATCCGGAGGAAATGGTCAGCCGGGTCCACGTACTCTTTTAGTTGGGGGCGAGGTTGTCTTATGTTCTTTATATGCGTCGTTTTAGTACCGTTGCTTTGTAAGGCTGATACATATCCTTCATGTACATATTGTTTAAAGTTTTCAAATGTTTTAATACTTTTGTGCCTTGTTGTAAGATCCTAGGAAAATGGTTGTCAAACTAAGGTCGGAACCCATTGTGAGGTCCTAACCAATAGCTCCCCGAGTTTTGAGAATTTGGGTGTTACACGCACCGTGACCCGTCTTCACTCCTACAGGTGCACTATACGTCCTTGTTAGTCACTACAGGGATCAGAGGAGACGAGACTACTAGCTGGCTTGGAGGGCGGTAGCTACTCTAGTTGACCGCTGCTAGGTGTGATGTCGTAGATCTGGGTCGGTAGATCGACGATGCGTGTGTCCTTGCTGCTTATAGGCCGAGGTGTGCAAGTTAGGCCTCCGATCTGTAAGTGTATACCAAGATCAGACCCTACTGTGCTTTGAGATCAACTAATAAGCAAAGCAACGGTTTGGCTTACCCGACAACGCTGGCACACGGCTAAGACCGTGCTTAAGGGTCTGCTCCTTCTGACGGGGTCGACGAACGCCTGACCATAGATGGAAGATGACCTTGTGGAGGCTCAACGAAGATGTAGACGCCCTTGCTAGCGTCTGTGTGCAAGAACTGTGTTAGCGCACCAAGAAGCGACTCTCCTCGACTGTTGTTGCTTGGAGACGAGAACAAAGGTGACGGACCGGCTGCACGTGAAGGATTAGGGAGTGAAGCAAGATAGATCCCGTACGTGCACACAAGGTAGCGGAGAGAGATTGCTAGCATACCTTCTGCAGAAGGAAAGCATGATAGAAGGAAGGAAAGATCGTGGCCTTCTACAGCATGTATCTAGACGCCAAGAAGGAGGGAAGGGAAGATTTGCAGCGGGATTTCAAGGGCGGTTAAGGTAAGAAAATCTCTCTTCCAACTCAGCATACACACGCCCATCGTAGCTGCTTATCCTCGCTGTTGGGCTGGCCAAAGAACGGGTTGCACAAGCTGAAGAAGGAGCACGCAGCTGGTTGTCTTCTGGGCTGGTTGGAGGTCTTCTTGGGCTGGCAAGGAGCAAGGATTACATGGCTGCTGGGCTTCCTGTACGTGCTGCTCAAGGAGGGAAGTGTGGGCTGAAATAAAAAAAAAAAAAGGCCAAGAAGGAATGACTGATGGGTCAAAGCCTTGTCAAGGCATAGTCAAAACATGTCATGGCTTTGTCAATATCTTGTCATGATCTCGTCATAACTCGTCATGGTCTCGTCTAAAGGACGTCACGGTTTTGTCAAGAACAAAACAATATAACTTAGGGTTTTGTGGATTAGGGTTTGCTATAAAAATCTTATCATTTTATGTGAAGTGAAGTTACATAAAATGATAAAATTCGAGATTTTGAGTCCGACTAGGTAGACATATAAGGATCAACGGATCGAAAACCGGTTTGCTACGGAATTAAGCGGAATAAAAATTCCGGATATTACACTTATCCTGCAAAATATAAATATCTAAAGTCAACAACTTGTAATTGAAACTAAATTTGCCAAGAAATGTTCTACGTATACACCATTTAGAGTTTTTAATAAAAGGATAGGTAGGATTCTTCAAGCTAGTTTGCATAATTTGAAAATTTTAACTTTTTGAAATTTTGAACTTTCTGAAATAGAATCTGAAAAAGTTTATGCAGTTATATAGGGTTTCTTTGAAGTTGTTGCTTATTGCTAATTCATTTGGCCGGAGTTGCTGGTTTATCAGAGTTTGCTTTAGTTTGTCTTTTGTTTATTTTTTTAGGTACTCGAACAAGAGTTATCCAAAAGAAGTCAATCGAGAATGAACTGCAAGTCAATCAGAAAGGAGATAAATGGGTTGAAATTCTTTCGTGGGAGCCTAGAGCCTTCCTCTACCATAATTTCTTGGTGAGATTTCTTCTTTCTACTTTCTACTAATCCAAGCCATGATCATATTCTTGAAAATGAACTACAAGTTTAATTGTTGTAAAAACAAGAGTTATACAAAAGAAAACTATTGACTTAGACTGCTCTTGCTCTGTCTGGTATGACTTGGATTTGATATGGATACACTATCATCATTATCTTCCGCACGGGCTGTAGTTCATTTTCATTTTTAAAAGGAATGGATTCGGAAAGGCAATGAGTATAGTAATTGCTTTTCTTTTAATCTTCTAAGGGATATAAGGAAAAGAGTAGTGACTTTTTTGGCACTGCTGGTCACTAGAAGTGAGAATCAGTTGTATATAATATATCAGGCAGTCAAGCTACATTTTAATATCACAATGGTAGATACTAATCACAGGCCTGTCTTAACTGAAATTTTCCATGGTTTATTCATTGTTGGGAAAGCGTATCATTTCATTTTACGAAATCAGGTAACTTATTTTTTTGTATTACAGGTTGATCTAGATCTTGGAAACTATGAGCGGTTTGTTGACATCAAGCTGACCCGGGATGACAATATATCAATAGGGAAAATATACCGAGTAAGGAAATTCACTAAAGTTTCTTTTTTATGCTCATGAATCTTCGAAAATCATACAGTTCATATTTGAGTTTCTCTTGCTATATTTTTGGCACAACATGTCATTCAAAAGGAAAGAAAAGGCGATTATTTGGGGCAAACTGTACAGGTATCTATTGCTGCTCAATCTTGTTATCTATTCACGTTTTTTTATATTAGTGAATGATTATTTATCTTATCATATACTTCTTTCTTGTTAGAATGTCCCTCATCTCACAGATGCCATCCAAGAATGGATTGAAAGAGTTGCACATGTACCAGTAGATGGTCAAGATGGCCCAGCTGATGTCTGTGTCATAGAGTTAGGTGGAACAATCGGTGAGTTGAAATATCAATATAGTGTCTTGTAGTGACAAACTTCTTAGCAGCCTGCTTATTTACATGGCAATCTATGTTTATGCAGGGGACATGGAGTCTAAGATATACACTGAGGCACTTTCCCAGTTCTCGTACCGTGTAGGTAAGAAAATAAAACATATTCAAAATTCTTTTTAGTCGATGTTTATCAAGTAGGTATATGATTTGACTTGGTTTGGTTAAATTTTTATGATAGGCACTGGTAACTTTTGCCTGGTGCATGTCAGTCTTGTGCCGGTGATAAGCGTTGTAGGGGAGCAGGTGATCTATCATATTTATTTTTGTATATTTTTCCCATCTGTTATTCTGAATGGTATGTCTGTGAAATCTTGGTACGGTTAGTTCAGTGAAGAGACTAATTTTCCAACAATTTGCAGAAAACAAAGCCTACACAACACAATATTCGTTATCTACGGAGTTTGGGAATTGGGATTGAAACCTGACATCCTTGCTTACTGTAGCACTAAGGTATGTGCCATATTTTACCTGTTTTATACTAAGAACTATCTCCTTGTATTCTTATCCGAATCTGAATTCATCTCTCAAACCTTGTTATTTGCAGGTCTTAGAGACCAGTGTTAAAGCTAAGCTGTCACAATTTTGTCATATACAAGTGTTTGTGTAACATAAAAGTAAAACCTTTATAGTTGTAGAGAGCTTGCATTTAATTTTTCTATTATTGAACCCTATGTTAAGATCAGGCAGAGAACATAATATATATCCATGATGTTCCCAACATCTGACACATTCAATTGATCTTAAGAGTGAGTTTGATGTCTTTTATCTATGGATTTTTATCCTTTTTTTTACACAAGGCATATGATTAACCTTGTTCCGCCGGATTAGGATCAAAAGGCACATGAAGCAATTTTGAGCATGTTGGAACTTTCTAGGTTTGCCCTTCCCCTTTTGTTTCCATTTCCTAAAACCTTTTCAATTAGTGTAGTCCCTTCTCACTTGATGCTTTCTTATGTTTTCGGTTGAGTTCTAGTTCTGCTGCAGAGCCTGCACTGGAAGAGTGGACCTTGAGGACCGAAATCTATGACAATTTGCAGGAGCCCGTGAGTTTAATATTGATTTTTTGTGGTGTTATTGATTTGGCATGATAGTTGTTATGTCATCGGAGAACATTTTAAATTTTTAACTCGTATAGGAAGATAAGCTCATTGATGTTTGATGGTTGCTCAATATAGAGGTATTGCTTGATATCTCTTATCCGATAAGTATTTGGTTGCTCTTGTGGTTACTGCATTCATAATTTTTTAAACTGGGAATATTTGATGATATTCATGATTTTGGTTTTTGATCAATCATCTGAATTTGGATGATTCAAAGTTGTAAATGTGGTTGTTGTATGGTAAAAAATGTAGGTCCATCTTAGGGGTCCGAAGAATGCTAGGGAGGCCGTGAGGCACTATAGAAAGGCTCCTGGTGTCCTAGATAGCCACACGAGACATTATGTGAGAGCAAAGGGAAGAAAGTTTGAAAAGGCTAGAGGAAAGAGAAACAACCGTGGCTACAAGGTTTAAGTTGTTTACACACTTTTGGAAGGCTAGAGAGAGTTGATTGTTTCAATTTTGTTGGAGAAATTGATTGCCAACTCATCTGTTAAACCGTTGGCATTGGGTCTGCTTTAGACAAGTAATCAAGTTTTTCTTTTGACATCTCATGCAAATTTCGTTTAACAATCAGACGAATTATGCTTTTGGTATGTTGCGTCTGAGGTTTGAGAATTCAAATGTGCTTCAGCTTCATTTGTTGGACATTTTACCTGTAATTTGTCATGGTCTTTTAGCATGAATAGTTCAGATCGCATGAAATTAGATGACTGCACTACAATTTTGTTGATATGATTTGTAAGCTCATTAATCTTTGATGATCTTACACAATATTCTTGCAGCCACGGTTCTAAACCGTGGTGTTTTTTTTAAAAAAAAATTTAGAACCGGGACCACGGTTATTTTAAATAACCGTGGTCCGACGTGTATTTTTTTTAAAAAAAATTTAAAACTGGGACCACATTTATTTTAAATAACTCTGGTCCGACTTTTTTAAAAAAAAAAAAACTGGGACCTCGGTTAACCACGCTTTGAAAACTGGGGTCTCATGTACAAAAAAAACGGGGTCTACAACCCCTCTTTGTACTAGTGTGGGTGGAAGCAAAGGCCACCAAAACTGATGATTTTAAAGTTGTTGCATCATTTCTTAAGGACAACATTTTTTCAAGGTTTGACATCACCAAGGCTTTGATAAGTGATAAGGGGAATGTTTGCTCAAAATGGTGTGTGCAAGCTTTAAATTTATAACCGATGAAATATGCTTAAATAAGGATGTGAACCCGCAGTGTATGGATCAATTATAGTAAAAGCAAGAATTCCGGGGTGTCGATCTCAGGGACTTAGGTGAAACAAAGCAAGTATAGGTTGTCAATATTGCAACTAATCACAAAAGCAATTAAAGCAATCAAAGATGATAATAAGGTCAATTAAGGGGAATATGCAAATTCTAGGGATTAAAGCATCTAGTTGTGGTTCCAACTCAAGATCTCAAGATAAGCGGACAAAGCTGAGGTTTTGTAAAGGGAAGGTGTTACTAAAGCGGAATAGATCACCGGGTAAGTCTCACTACTCACAATCCCAAGCCAAAGAACCTATCACCGGGTAAGTCTCAAGGTACTAAGGAAAGGAATTATAATCTCAAACCAACACACCAACTAAAGGAATAGAATCAACCTTTACCGGGTAAGTCTCAGGCTAAATCACAAAGATGGAATGAAGGCACACTCAAACCCCAATAAAGGATAAACCTTTATTACATACACTTATGATCTTGGGTAAACAAACTAAGGAATTACCGGGTAAGTCTCATCCTACGCTTGCATTGAACCAGGAAAGGTGTAATAAGCATAGGATTTGGCAAACACTAACACTTAACTCTCAGTTTCGGATCAGAAAAGGTCACCTCGGTCAGTCAAGTTCCACCCCCGCCGAGATGTTCATCGACTGAACGAGATGTTCTAGGGTTAAGGATAAAGACTCGAGCTTTCAGGGTCCTACTGGATTAAGATTATTCTATCATTGTTTTTCCCACAACTTTCAGCCAATCACCCTAGAATCGCACAAGGAAATTAGCCATTCGTCATCATGAAAGCAATAATTAAATATATGGGAAGAGAATGAATATTTGAACACAAAAACCTTAAGAACAAGGCTTCAATAACTGAATCAAATATCAAACAAATCAGCGTTCCTTGGATCACAAATCAAACAAGACAATCAAACAAAAGGGAATCTAAGAAAGTCTTACAAATCCCTTCACAAAAGCTATAATAAGCTATCAATCCTTCCTTGATTCAATCTTCAAACTTTCTTCAAAGCTTCCTTCAAAACTCCAGAAAATCCCTTAATTGCTAGATGCTCTCAGCCTCTAAGCATGGTTGAACTTGTGGAAAATTCAACCCTTTATATAGGAGAATTATCTTTCAAAGATAAAATATCTTAAAAAGATAATTTCCTAATAAAATATATCCATATCTCATAAATAGATCTCCAAAATATATGATCTTCCTTCCAGAAATCCAACCCAAAAATTTAAGATCTCTCCTTCCAAAAATAAAAGATCTCAGCCAAATAAAATATATCTCGCCGCGTCAGGGTGTTCGCCTCGGTCGGGGCGCTCCTCAAGATCACCTCGGTCGAGATGGTACTGTAACTGACCGAGGTGACTCTGAACTGAATGTGAAATCTCTCAAATCTGGTCCAAAGTAAATCTTTAATCCATTTCCGTGCTTCCTGGGTTCTTCCTTCAGCTCCTGAATGTAGCTCCAATGACTCCTTCGCTCCTTTAGCTCCATTTTGATGCAAAAACGTGCCATTGTACCTACGATTACAATGAAACTTGGTGTAGACCTTGATTCCCGCAAAGGTAGATGAAACGACGATATAATCACATAATATACATCCAAACATGCAGATTATTGAAGATAAAACGTCTAAATAGGTCCCAAAATGTAGACTATAATTCATGCTATCAAAATACCCAATACTTGTCCCTTGCTTGTCCCCAAGCAAGTTCCAAATCTTAGATACAGGATAGAATGGATTATAAGTTATAAAGATCAATGAAAAGTATTTCAAAACATTTTTGTGGTGTGCTCCACTCATAGATCACTCTAAGAGAATGCTTCATGGAGTTTAAAATCAAAACATGCTCAAAACATTTTATAAATATAAGAAAGTTGTTCATCTTTGCATAAAATAATATAATGCATAATAAATCATAATTATCGAAATTAATCATGTATAATCCAGTTTAAACCACCAAGTCAATCAACAAGCTCGAGGTCTCAAGGTCTTTCCAAAAGAAGGTCAAGAAACGTGTGAGGGTGGGATGTATATAGGGAATGTGGTGCTAGAATCCGGGAAGAGGATCTTCACTTCCCTTGCTTTTAACTTCAACATCTTCCACCAATAAGCTTTGCTTATTTTACTTTACTTTTTGGGATGCATGGACAGAGGTGCACAATAACCGAAGCCTAGGAAATCAACAATCATCAATTTCTCGAGATGCCTCAAACCCTTGATGCACATGCCATGACCCGTTAGGAATATTGCTCAATCCGACTTTGGCAAGACACAAACACCCAGATATGTGAATGGTGCCGAGTTACTCATCATCATGATTGACTTCCCCAAACCTATTTGTTTCTTTCTAACTTTCAGCCAAATCTCAACTTTTCTTTCACTTGCTTGCTTCCAAATTCCCGGATATGTAAAGGGAGGCAAATATGTATATGAGAGGCAAAGCATGATCAAGAAGAAGAAGAGAAGAGAATGAATTGCCTCAATCATCCCAAGAAGAAAGTGATAGAACTCATCATGTGGTGTCAACCTTCAAATTCAACATAATTTGGATAAAAACAAAGTATTAAACATGCCACAAATTTCAAACAAAGCATTTAGCAATTTAAACATATCATAAAACCTTTCAAACATATAAAGATTTCAAAACCAGTTCGCAAACAAAATCTTCACTGAGGTCATATCCAGATAGGAAGCACAAAAATCGTTTCGAAAACTGTTCCAGTTAAACCACCTCGGTCGAGATGTTCTAAGTCAGCCGAGGTACTGCACCTCAATTGGTCAGAATCACTTCGGTCGAGGTCATAAAAAAATTTTCTTTAACCAGTTTTTGACGTTTTTCTCATTCAAATAACTTGTATGCATGCATGTAGTCTCAGATAAACACATAGAGTAAGATAAAACAATAATATCCGGGAAAGTCATCCAAGCATTCACATAAGTCATATAAATACATCCAAATACCCCATACTTGGGACACATTGTCCCAATAGGTCAAAATAAGTCTAAAAGAAGTGTACTCACCGGACATAAGCTGAGCTGCATAATAAATAAATAAAAGAAATCCCTGCAAGCTCTAGTCCTGATCTGCTGGTGGTGGTGGTGGATATGGCATGTACGGGTGCTGGAAAGGATCAAAAGGATAGCCCATCATGTGCTGGAACTAGATCTCCATCATCCGGCGCTGATAGTGTTGGCTCTCCAACATCTGGTGTGTCCGACTCTCCATCTCTCGGTGTTGGTCATCAAGGCGCTCGCCGTTATCAACTATAAGAGCGGCGTAGGAGTCGATCATATGATCGGTGAGGTCATCGATCCTCAGATGTGCTGCCATATCTCTAAATCTGCGGACTCTGCGCCTAGCAGGGCGTGGTGGTGGTGCAGCTGCCTCCTCCTCAGTCTCCTCGTCGTCCAGATCGACGACTGGCACACTGGGAGCGGCTGTATCCGTCCCTATCTCCATGGCAACACCGCCATCGTCCTCCTCATCCTCATCCTCCTACACCGGAGCAGCTGCGTCTCTAGCGTCCTCAATGTACGGAGTCCATGCAGTGGACCAGTACTGAGGATCATAGACAGAAAACTGGGACGACCACCTAATACCCTGAGGGGCAGTCTGCTCCCAAGGCATCGCCACATATGGCGTAGTAAGTCCACGAGGAACCAGAATCCTCTTGGTGATCATCTCCTCCAGCCCTAGCGGCTTGGCAGCCTCCACTAGTGTACATGCACTTAAATCCAGCCCCATCACTGTAGCTATATGGGTCACTAAGCCGCCGCAACAGATGTCTCCTCTCCCCTTTGCCTTGATCCGGTGCAGATCCTCAGCTAGCAAGGCACCGAAATCAGGCACACCCCCAATCACCATGCAAAATAAACTCAAAAGCTCCCCCTGTCTAACCTTCTAGGGCATCTCAGTATGCGCCAGAAGTGTCTCGTTGAATATCTTGTGGGAGAGTCTGAAAGCGAGGTGAAAGATGATCCGCTCCTTGGAGTCTCCAGGTCTCCACCTATTAGCATGCTCAACTACATGAGCTATATGTCCCCAGAACTGTCGAGCTACCGCTCGAGAAGGGAAATCAGTATCTGTCGGGGCCGGGAAGCCGAGGACCTCTCTCCACTGGTCTATCGGTACTAGATAATTTCGGTTCAACAACCGGTACTCGATGGCCTGCTCTGCAGGCAGGTGAGTCACAGAGCTCACAAACTCCAGTGTAGGCTCGAGGTAGTTGGAGCTTTGATCTCCATAAACTGCTCCAACTCTACCATCAAGACCATCCATCTCAAATCCTCCGCAACATATAAGCAATCAAAAGCGGAGACGTCCAAAAACCGCAGCGTAACCATAGGGCGCGTATAGATGCGGTCGTAGTCGGCCTGGTGACGCTCGTGGATCACCGGTATAGAAGGCCGAGAAGAAGAAGAAGAAGGGGAAGATCCATCCCTCAGGGCAAGCTGTCTATCAGATCTAGAACTCATTTTTTTCTCTTTGTAAGATCATCTCGGTTGCCCTGACAATTCTCAAGAATCACCTCGGCCGAGGCGCAGGTCGACTGGACCGAGGTGCGAAGTTGTTCGATTTCAACTCTCTGGAATTCAGTTCTTTTCCCCCAATATCACTACCAATTGTTCCTATGGGGTACTTAAGCCTTTTCCAACAAAAATAATTTGCAACCAAAGCCAATTTCTTCCAAAATCAATAAAAGACGAGAAGTTAGGGTTTTCGATTTTGTTACCTCAGATTCGGTCGATTCGAGGTTTTTTCGTTGTAGTTTCTTGCTTGCAATCCGTTCCTCTAGCCTTTCCTCCCAGAACCCAAGAAAAAATCGTCGAAAACGAGTGAGAATCGAAGAAGCGAGGTAAAATCAGCGCCGCGGTCGAGAAGGTGAGGGAGGGAAGAGAGAGAAACCGTTCCCCCTTTTATACCCCTCACTGAATTTGCTGTCACCTCGGTCGAGGCGATCCCGACTGGACCGAGGTGGATGGACCGAGGTGAGTCTTCTGTAAGCCCTAGTCGTCTCGGTTGCTCAAGAATCATCTCGGTCGAGGTTCTGTAACAGCAACCGAGATGTGTCTCAGTCAAACTCCATCTTCTCAATTTCTCGAACTTATGTCCTTCCTGTGTAGCTCCTGAGCTGTAATCCTTACTTAGAAAGTACATGTTTTCTGTCTAGGACGCCAAAAACAAAGCAAAGCAAAGCAATAGCAAACTATCTAAGCTAGTCTAGAAAAGGGAAAAGAAAGCAATACCTTGGGTTGCCTCCCAAGAAGCGCTTGGTTTAATGTCGCTAGCTGGACCGTACGGTACTCCTTAAACAAGCTGGAGTGTATCCGCACCCCATACTTCAACTTCATCATGGGATGAGATAAAGAAGTATAACAAACGTTCCAGCAAATGCAGGTGCTCATCGGGGAATGAATCGTCTATGGGTGGTTCATCCTTCTCAGGTGAAGAGGGAGGTAGCCGGCTGAGGTGATCCGCTACAGAATTTTCGGACCCCTTCTTATCGCGAATCTCTAGGTCAAACTCTTGAAGCAAGAGAATCCATCGAATAAGACGTGGCTTAGCATCCTTCTTAGCAACTAAGTAACGAATAGCTGCATTGTCAGTGTAAACAATAACTTTCGCTCCAACTAAGTAAGATCGAAATTTCTCAAAAGCATATACAACCGCCAATAGCTCCTTTTCGGTGGTGGCGTAGTTACTCTGGGTTTCGTCTAGCGTCTTGCTAGCATAGTAAATGGCGGTGGTCCGGCCATCCTTCTTTTGTCCAAGCACCACTCCTACTGCCACATCACTCGCATCACACATGATCTCAACGGGTAAGGTCCAACCGGAGGCTGGATAATGGGAGCGGAGATTAACGCTTCCTTAATCCTATAAAATGCATCAAGACAATCCTGCGAAAACTCAAAAACAACATCCTTATTCAAGAGTTTAGTTAGTGGTTTAGAAATCTTCGAGAAGTCCTTGATGAATCTCCTATAAGAAACCTGCATGCCCGAGAAAACTCCGCACACCCTTAACAGAGCAAGGGGGAGGAAGTTTCTCAATAGTCTCGATCTTAGCTCGATCGACCTCAATACCTCGGTTGGAAACGAGGTGTCCTAGCACAATGCCTTCATTAACCATAAAATGACACTTTTCCCAATTCAAAACGAGATTAGTGTCTTTACATCTTTGTAGAACTAGAGAAAGCTTAGATAGGCAATCATCAAAAGAGGAACCATATACTGAAAAATCATCCATAAATACCTCCATGATCTCCTCTATATACTCGGAAAAGTAGCCATCATGCATCGCTGGAAGGTAGCGGGTGCATTACACAATCCAAATGGCATCCTCCTATAAGCGAATGTCCCCCATGGGCAAGTGAATGTGGTCTTCTCTTGATCATTCGGGTGGATAGGAATCTGAAAGAAGCCACTATAACCATCTAAATAGCAAAAATGTGAATGCTGGGCTAGCCGTTCGAGCATTTGATCGATGAAGGGAAGTGGAAAATGGTCCTTCCGTGTGGCCACGTTCAGCTTCCTATAATCGATGCAGACCCTCCAGCCCGTGACGGTCCTAGTTGGGATTAACTCGTTGTTCTTATTTGTCACAACGGTCATCCCTCCTTTCTTCGGAACTACATGCACTGGGCTCACCCATTTGCTGTCCGATATAGGAAATATGATACCTGCATCCAACAACTTAAGAATTTCTTTCTTCACAACCTCTTTCATGATCGGATTTATCCGTCTTTGAGGTTCCCGTGAAGTCTTATGACAATCTTCCATTAGAATTCTATGCATGCAGAAAGAAGGCTTAATGCCAATAAGATCATCAATAGTATAACCTAAAGCCTTTTGATGCTTTCTCAGGACATGCATTAGTTTAGATAATTCAGTTTCGGAAAGGGAAGCACTAACAATGACGGGATAAGTAGAATCCGGTCCAAGAAAAGCATACCTCAAGTGATTTGGAAGTTGTTTAAGTTCCACGACTGGGGGTGCTTTCTGAGGGGGATCCTTGCTTCCTCCATCTAGTGGAGTAGACTTAGATCGAAGAACTGGACTTTCAGAAGTCTCAGTTGACATCATCTCGCTTGCAACCTCGGTCGAGGTCCAGAGAGGGTGACCGAGATGTTCTTCAGTCAAGAACACCTCGCTTGGTCCAGAAAGTGCCTCGGTCGAGGTAATGCAACTGGGACCCAAATTGGAGATTCTCTTCTCCTGGATTAGTCTTTCAATCTTAGCTCCTGGATCTTCTTCCAGCGCCTTTAAGCTCCGTATATCTGCATCACAAGAAGCATCTTCTTCATCATAGATGTTGAAGATATCATCTCCCAGCGGCTCTCCTTTCATTGCCGCAAGCAATGCAAACTCAACTTGATCACCGCCAATGTTGAATTACAACTTGGCATTCTTACAATCCACATTGCAACCCAAGGTTGTTAGAAATGGTCTCCCGAGAATTATAGGAACGGGATAATCTGCGGGAATGTCAAACACAACAAAGTCTATAGGTAAATAGAAGTTACCTAACTTAACCTGGATGTCTTCCAAAATGCCCACAGGATGGGTAATGGAGCAGTCCGCCATGTATAACCTTATCTTTACCGGCTTGGGCTCTCCAAGTCCGATCTTCACACATAGCTCCAGCGGGATGATGCTCACGCTGGCTCCTAGATCACACAACTCTTCACAAGTGACATCCCCAACTTGGATGGGAATGCAAAATGATCCGGGATCTCTTAACTTGGGTGGCATCTTTTCCTTCATGATTTGAATGAGCTCCGAGGATTAAGATGTCATCCTTACTTCACCAAAGTCTTCCAACTTCCTCTTCCTTGATAGAATTTCTTTCAAGAACTTCCCATAGGCGGGCATCCCTAGAATAGCATCAAGGAAAGGGATATTGATATGTAGTTTATTCATCAAATCAAGGAACTTACCAAAATGCTTGTCTAGATGTGCTCTGGCTCTTGACTGGGGGAATGGAAGTGGTGGTTTATATGAAGGAGGTGGGACATAAACTTCAGTTTTGTCCGACGCTCTCTGAGGCTCCACCTCGGTTGGTACCTCGGCCGAAGTGTTCTTCGTCTGTACCTGGACCGAGGTGTTCTTCACTAGCATCGACCGAGGCACTGGATTTGCAGTTTTCAATCCACTTCTCGTCGTTATTGCCATGATCTGTCCCTTGGGGTTGCTTTCTGTCCTTGCTGGAAGCTTCCTTGGGTCTCTTGGCGCTTCATTCGCCTTATTAAAGAATTGTTGTTCTAAGGCTTTTTGTGCCTTCGAAAATGAAGTCATGGACGTCTCCATAGCATTGAGCTTGATCAAGATAGCCTCCAGCACTGCATCTTTCTTTTCTGGTTGCGATGAACTTGATCTAGGCTCCTGGCTCTTCAATGGAGTAGAAGAAGAAGAAGAAGAGAGGAAAGGATTAGAAGAGTTGTTTGAATTGGAGTTAGAGTAAAAGTTACCCGAATTTTGATTATTTGGCCTCCAATTATTGTTGTTGGATCCTCTATTGTTGTTGTAGTTGTTGTTCCGGTAACCATTGTTATTCCTTGAGCCTTGATATCCTTCCTCTTCTTTCTTGGTGTGAGCAACCAAAAGTTCCTTCAATTGCTTCACATCGTTCTTGAGGGAGGTAAGTTGATTATCATTTGATGGAGCTTCTTGGAAATTAACTCTCTTAACTCCATTTTCAGCTCCTTTGTGCGAGTACTTCTCCATGTGCAAAGCTTGTTTTTCAATGAATTTCCAAGCTTCATCAATCGGCATGTTCATGAATGTGCCGGCGGATAGTAGTTGAAGGCTGAATTGGGTAGCTCCATCCAATCCCTTGAAGTAAATTTCCAACAACTCTATCTTTGGAATCCTATGATGTGGGCAATCCAAAAGAACATCTTTAAATCTCTCCCATGACTTGGACAAACTCTCCTTGTCCTTCATGGTGAATGCATTGATCTTCCCTCTCATTTCAGCAGTTTTGGAGGGGGGAAAGAATTTTGTTAAGAACTCCGTCGTCATCTCCTCCCAAGTGTTGATCTTTCCGGGAGGAAGAGACTGGTACCAAGTAAGCGCCCTATCCTTCAAAGAAAAGTAAAAAGGCCTTAGCTTGTAATTATTATTTTCCACTCATGAAGGTTTCGAGGTCTCCATCAAGATCTCATAGTTTTGTAGATGTTGATGGGGAGACTCCCTTTATAGAGCTCCGAACTGGCATTGGCGGATCATGGAAAGAACTTGCGGTCGAAGTTCATAATCATGCTCCGCTAGATCTCCTAGGTTGACTCTTGGACGCCTAACTTGCTGGTTTGGGTCCATCCTCTGCCCTAGGGTTTATGGAATACCTGCAAAAAGAACATCTCGGACTGGCATCCGAGGTTGAAGTATCTCGGCCGCGGCAACTGTAGCAGGGTCCTGCCTCGGTCGAGGGTCTGGTCGATACAGAATCTGAACTCGTAATTCAGCCATATCTGCTTCAATCTCTACAGCTCGGGTGCGATTTTCCTCCCTTTCGCGCGGTAGTTCTTCCCTATTGAGGCGCAGCTGTTCCATCGCCTCCTTCAATTCGGCCTCAAGATCGCGATTGTCTTGGTTGGCCATTTTTGCTTCTTTCAAGCGTCTCTTATATGTCTTTTCTCGTTCCGGATCGTAAGGAACGTTTTCCTTCCCAGCACGGGTTCTTCGCATAAACCTAAGAAAAAGAACCTGCGAAAATCACTCAAGTAGAGTGGTTAGTAGTAACAGGGACAATAGCCCCGAAAGACAACCGCAACCGGCTCGGTCTAAACCAAGTCCCCGGCAACGACGCCAAAAACTTGTTCGCTCCAAATGGTGTGTGCAAGCTTTAAATTTATAACCGAGGAAATATGCTTAAACAAGGATGCAAACCCGCAGCGTACGGATCAATTATAGTAAAAGCAAGAATTCCGGGGTGTCGATCTCAAGGACTTAGGTGAAACAAAGCAAGTATAGGTTGTCAATATTGCAACTAACCACAAAAGCAATTAAAGCAATCAAAGATGATAATAAGGCAATTAAGGGGAATATGCAAATTCTAGGGATTAAAGCATCTAGTTGTGGTTCCAACTCAAGATCTCAAGATAAGCGGACAAAGCTGAGGTTTTGCAAAGGGAAGTGTTCGCTCCAAACGGTGTGTGCAAGCTTTAAATTTATAACCCTAGATGTAAGTTTAAAACAAGGATGCGAACCCGCAGTGTAGGGGTCAATCGTAGTAAAAAGCAAGGAATTCCAGGGGTCGATCACAGGGACTTAGTGAAACAAAGTCGGAATAGGTAAGCTTTATAAATACTAACCACAAAAGCAATCAAAACAATCAAAGATGATAAAAGTCAATAAAGGAAATATGCAATTCTAGGGATTAAAGCATCTAGTTGTGGTTCCAACTCAAGATCTAAAGATAAGCGGACAAAGCTGAGGTTTTTGCATAGGGAAGATGTTACTAAAGTGGAATAGATCACCGGGTAAGTCTCACTACTCACTAATCCCAAACCGTAACTCCTATTACCGGGTAAGTCTCAAGGAATTAAGATAAAGAACTATAACCTCAAACTAACACACCACCTAAGGGAATAGAATCAACCTTTACCGGGTAAGTCTCAGGCTAACTCACATAGATGGGATGAAAGCACACTCAAACCCCAATAAAGGATAAACCTTTATTACCTACACTTATGATCTTAGGTACACAAACAAAGGAATTACCGGGTAAGTATCATCCTAAGCTTGCATTGGACCAGGAAAGGTGTAATAAAAATAGGATTTGGTAAAATCTAACACTTAACTCTCAGTTTCGGATCAGAAAAGGTCACCTCAGTCAGCCAAATTCCACCCCGGCCGAGATGTTCTTCGACTGAGCGAGATGCTTAGGGTTAAGGTTAAAAGGCTCGAACTTTCAGGGTCCTACTGTGATAAAGATTATTCTATCATTGTTTTTCCCACAACCTTCAGCCAATCACCCTAGAATCACACAAAGAGATTAGCCACTCATCATCATGAAAGTATTAATCAAATATATGGGAAGGAAGAGAATAATTGAACAAGAAAACCTTAAGAGAAAGGCTTCAATAACTGAATCAATTATAAAACACAAGCGTTCCTTGGATAGAAATCCAACAAGACAACAAACAAGAAGGGAATCTAAGATGATCTTACAAAAACCCTTCAAAAGCTATAAAAGCTATAAACTTCCTTCTTCAACCTTCAAAAAGGTTCTTCAAATCTCCTAACTGGAGTATGGCTGCAGCGGTGTAAAAACACAATCGGTGGTATTCCGGGTGATAGCGGATGTATGCAGGATCTCGGATTTGTGGGAAATCCGACCCTTTTATAGGAAAATTACTCTCCAAAGACAAGATATCTTAGAAAGATCTCTTCCCATAAAAATAGGTAAAATATATGATCTATCATATCTTCTTCCTTCCAGGAGCTAAGCCCAAAAATATAAGATCCTCTTTCCAAAGATAAAAGATCTCAGCCAAGAATAAAATATTCTCGCCGCGTCCCAGGTGTTCGCCTCGGTCGAGTCGACTCCTCTAGATCACCTCGGTCGAGGTGACTCTGTAGTCAACCGAGGTGAATCACAACTGAATGTGAAATCTCTCAAATCTAGTCCAAAGTGAATCTCTAATCCATGGATGTGCTTCCTGGATGTTTCCTTATGTTCCTGAAAGTAGCTCCAATGACTCCATAGCTCCTTTTGCTCCTTTTTTGATGCAAAACGTGCCATTTTACCTACGATTACAACAAAACTAGGTGTAGACCTTGATTCCCGCAAAGGTAGATGAAATGGTAATATAATCACATAATGTACATACAAACATGCAGATTATTGAAGATAAAACGTCTAAACAAACCCCAAAATATAGACAATAATTCATGCTGTCAGGAAGGTGTTACTAAAGCGGAATAGATCACCGGGTAAGTCTCACTACTCACAATCCCAAGCCAAAGAACCTATCACCGGGTAAGTCTCAAGGTACTAAGGAAAGGAATTATAATCTCAAACCAATACACCAACTAAGGGAATAGAATCAACCTTTACCGGGTAAGTCTCAAGCTAACTCACAAAGATGGAATGAAGGCACACTCAAACCCCAATAAAGGATAAACCTTTATTACCTATACTTATGATCTTGGGTAAACAAACTAAGGAATTATCGGGTAAGTCTCATCCTAGGCTTGCATTGAACCAGGAAAGGTGTAATAAGCATAGGATTTGGCAAACTCTAACACTTAACTCTCAGTTTCGGATCAGAAAAGGTCACCTCGGTCAGTCAAGTTCCACCCCGGCCGAGATATTCATCGACTGAACGAGATGTTCTAGGGTTAAGGATAAAGACTCGAGCTTTCTGGGTCCTACTAGATTAAGATTATTCTATCATTGTTTTCCCACAACTTTCAGGCAATCACCCTAGAATCGCACAAGGAAATTAGTCATTCATCATCATGAAAGCAATAATCAAATATATGGGAAGAGAATGAATATTTGAACACAAAAACCTTAAGAACAAGACTTCAATAACTGAATCAAATATCAAACAAATCAGCGTTCCTTGGATCACAAATCCAACAAGACAATCAAACAAAACGGAATCTAAGAAAGTCTTACAAATCCCTTCACAAAAGCTATAATAAGCTATCAATCCTTCCTTGATTCAATCTTCAAACTTCCTTCAAAGCTTCCTTCAAAACTCCAGAAAATCCCTTAATTGTTGGATGCTCTCAGCCTCTAAGCATGGTTGAACTTGTGGAAAATCCAACCCTTTATATAAGAGAATTATCTTCCAAAGATAAAATATCTTAAAAAGATAATTTCCTAATAAAATATATTCATATCAAATAAATAGATCTCCAAAATATATGATCTTCCTTCCAGAAATCCAGCCCAAAAATATAAGATCTCTCCTTCCAAAATTAAAAGATCTCAGCCAAATAAAATATATCTCGCCGCGTCAGGGTGTTCGCCTCGGTCGGGGCGCTCCTCAAGATCACCTCGGTTGAGATGGTACTGTAGCTGACCGAGGTGACTCTGAACTGAATGTGAAATCTCTCAAATCTGGTCCAAAGTAAATCTTTAATCCATTTCCGTGCTTCTTGGGTTCTTCCTTAAGCTCCTGAATGTAGCTCCAATGACTTCTTCGCTCCTTCAGCTCCATTTTGATGCAAAATGTGCCAAATTACCTACGAATACAATGAAACTTGGTGTAGACCTCGATTCCTGCAAAGGTAGATGAAACGATGATATAATCACATAATATACATCCAAACATGCAGATTATTAAAGATAAAACGTCTAAACAGGTCCCAAAATATAGACTATAATTCATGCTATCAGGGAACTCACTTTTGCAACTAGATAATCCCCGCTCTCCTTAAGAAATACCACGTCCATCAACAAGTGTCAACGGCCTACCACCCGCAAACAAACGGTCAGGCGGAAGTGTCAAACCGGGAGATCAAAACCATCCTTGAAAAGACGGTTTTCCCCGGAAGGAAAGATTGAAGCTTGAGGCCCAATGATGCTCTATGGGCGTACCGAACAACATACAAGATTCCTATAGGGATGTCTCCATTGCGACGTGTGTTCGGAAGGGCTTGCCACCTTCTAGTGGAGCTAGAACACAAGGCATGGTGGGCGGTGAAAAAGTGAAACATGAATGTGGATGAGGTAGGAGAGTTCTGGAAGCTTCAATTGCAAGAGCTAGAGGAGTTAAGGCTCGATGCGTATGACCATGCCACAACATACAAAGAGAACACAAAAGCAGGTCATGACCGGAACATTCTCCGAAAAGACTTTAAAGCGGGTAACAAAGTCCTCCTTTTTCAATGCCGTTTAAAAATTTTTGCACGAAAGCTACGCTCAAGGTGGACAGGTCCATACATGATAGCCGAAGTCCATCCACATGGTGTTGTGGATCTTTACAATCCACAAACGCACAAGATATTCAAGGTCAATGGACAAAGGCTTAAGCCCTATATTGAAGGAGTGAAGAATGACCTCATAGACGAGATGGTGTTAGAGGAGGTGCAAGCAGAGAAGTAGGGTCCTACGTCGAGCCAACGACGTAAAACAAAGGCGCTGCTCGGGAGGCAACCCGAGAAAATAAGAAGAGGAACCACTGTAAAGATTTCCCCCCTGCGGTCCCTTGTCACCGTCCCAACGGTGACACCCTTGCCTAGTTCCGCCCCCGGCACTGGGTCTGCGCCAGCTCAAACACTGTCACCGCCCCCGCGGTGACAGTCCCACGCCATTGCGGCGGCCATCCTTGACAAAAGCCCCAGCGTTGCCCCCGGCGCTGGGACTGCTTCTCCCTCGCCCTTGTCACCGCCCCTACGGTGACAAGCCTCCGCCCCTGCGGATTTACCTAGAAAAGAAAAAAAAAAGAAAACCAAAAAGACCTTACACCTACCCACCCACCTCTCCCCTCCTTACCTACCACTCATCTCTCAATCACTCCCTCACCAAAGCCTTCACGCCCCTGCGTCCCAACTCCCTCTCTCCCTCTACGCCACCTCTATAACGCCCCTGCACCACCACTCCGACGCCCTCCACTGCGCCCCTCCGATGCCCCTGCGCTGCCCTCATCGCTCTCTCACCCAACACCCCTCAATCTCTCACAACGCAACCCTAACCATCAACAACCACACTCGGCCATCGCCCACCACTACTCACTTTCACCGGCAGCACTCTCCACCAGCCAAGGACCACCAGGATAGCGCCCCGGCTCCTCCACCTGTCGAAGCTGTTAAAAAAATCGCCCATGTGTCTACTCCCGCCCCCGCGCCTGCAAGCATCCGCCCCTGCGCCTCACAGCCCCTACGGAAAACACAACAGAGTGTTCGTCTTCCTTCTCTGTTTTTGAGATTTCTGATTTCTTTGCTAAATTTATTGCAAGAATGGAGCCACAAAGGAAGTATAAGATGTCTGATATTGAGAAGACCCGCTACGGGATTGTGCAAGACCGAGTGGTGTATGCAACTCGGTTTTTGCAAGTTCTGACGTTGGATAAACTTGGCATGTTAGAGAGCATGCAATCGTTCCTTGACAATGCTGGGCTCGGGGACTTTTTGAAGAAGAGTGCTCCCACATACCCCGAGCTCAGTCGCCAATTCATTGCCACCTTCAACATGGAGAAGGAGGATCATGTGTGTTGGCCTTTCCTTCAATTTCAACAAGAAGAAGTACACACTCGACTTCTCCCTGCTGTAGGAGGCTTTTGGGGTGACTCTTTCCCCATCTGACAAGTGGTGGGAGCCTGTCCCCACACCGGACTTGGTGGAGTTCTGGCAGGCAGCTACAGGTTCCGAGTTTCATGCCGGGGGTGAGTGTAGCAACAAACTAACTCACCCCTTCTAGAGACTCCTCTCCAAGATCATCATGTGTGTCTTCTATGGACACAAGGAGGAGAACAAGGTCGCTCTCAAGGACCCTATAGTGTTGTACTCTTGCCTCCCGATCAGTGACACTGTGCCGGATTGGTCGTATCTCTTCCTCACCGCTTTGAAGCGGATTAGGAAGAACGAGCCCCATGATATTGTTGGAGGTGGGATAATCTCTTTGATTGCTGAGCAGGTTATGGATTTGTCTGAGTTGGAGGATGGGATGGCGATCCCATATTACACTGAAGGTCTTCTCTGGCGGTGCAAGCTCCTCAAGCAGGATGGGGAGAACTTGTTTTGGCTTTCTTTTGTAGATGGGAGCCACATCACCTACCTTCCACGCCCTCTACCATTCGGAGATGAGCTCTCCGAGCTCTACATTCCGGCTGATCCGTTTGTGCCGAGGCGGCCTCAGGTGGCCATTGTTGAGAGGCATGCGGCGAACTCCAATCGGGCTCCATATGAGGACCACATGCCCATCCCGGATGATGAGAAGATGCCTACTACAGTGGGAGATGATGGCCCCGCAGTTGAGAGCCTCCAGGCTCAGATGGCTGCCTTGACCACTCAACACCAAGCCTGACAGACTGAGTACTAGCGCACATGCTAGAGCAACAGCAGTCCTTGCAATCCAGCTTTCAGACGAGCATGACCGCCCATTTTGACCGGCGCTAGGATGCTTGGCAGGCGGCCCAACAACAACAGCTAGAGGCTGAGCAGTTGGCTTGCCAAGCCAACTTTGAGACCACCACTGGCGGCCGGTTGGATGCTCAGCAGACCCGCCTCGATGACAATTACTAGAGGTAGGAGCACTTCTTCAGCCACTTCCCGTATCCTCCAGAGCAGGGTCCGGATGGTCCAGCCGGACCATCCCATTAGTGGGTATCTTCTCTTTCCCTTCTCTACCTTACTATCTTTGCTTTCATTTTCACTTTGAGGGCAAGTGTTCTTCAAGTATGGGGGAGGGAATACTATCTTGCATGTACAGTCATTTGAGTCTATTGTTTGAGTTTGTCTTGAGATTTTATAGTTTGTGATAGTTGTTGAAATTCAGTTTTTTTTTAAAAAAAAAAAAAAAGAGAAAAAGCCAAAGAAATTATAAAAAAAGCATGAAAAATCCTTGGATAAACCGAAAACCCAAAAGGGCGGTTTAGGCAAAAAGAAGGTAGTTGATAGCATGTATTATATTCTATATTTTGGGGCTAGTTTAGACATTTATTCTTCAATAATCTGCATGTATGGATGTATATTATGTGATTATATTGTTGTTTTGTCTACCTTTGCGAATCGAGGTCTACACCTAGTTTCGTTGTAATTGTAGGTAAAATGGCACATTTTGGATCGAAATGGAGCTAAGGGAGCTAAGGAGTCACTGGAGCTACATTCTGGAGCTTAAGGACGACCTCAGGAAGCATGGAAATGATTAAGAAGATTGCCTTTGGACCAGATTCGAGAGGTTTCACATTCAATTGAGATTCACCTCGGTCAGCTACAATGTCACCTCGACCGAGGTGATCTTGAGGAGTGTCCCGACCGAGGCGAACACCCTGCCGCCGGCGAGATTTATATTTTTGGCTGAGATCTTTTATTTTTGGAAAGAAGATATCTTATATTTTTGGTTGGATTTCTAGAAGGAAGATATTATTTTTGGGCTAATTTATTTTGAGAGAGAGATATGTTTTTATAGGAAATTATATTTTTAAGATATTTTATCTTTGGAAGATAATCCTCCTATATAAAGGGTTGGATTTTCCACAAGTTCAACCATGCTTGGAGCATCCAGCAATTGAGGGATTTTCTGGAGGTTTTTAAGGAAGTATTGAAGGATTGAAGTTCAAGGAAGGAAGGAATCATAGTTGGGATAGCTTTTGAAGGAGTTTGTAAGACTTTCTTAGATTGCCTTTGGTATGTTGTCTTTGCTGATTTGTGATTGAGGAACGCTTATTTGTTTCTTATTTGATTCTGTTATTGAGACTTTTTTCTTAAGGTTTTCTTGTTTGAATAATGATTCCTTTTCCATTAATTTGATTATTGTTATCATGATGATTGTTGGCTAAGTTTCTTATGCGATTCTAGGGTGATTGGCTGAAAGTTGTGGGGAAGACGATGACAGAATGATCTTAATCCTAGCAGGACCCTGAAAGCTCGAGTCTTTTAACCTTAACCCTAGAACACCTCGCTTAGTCATTGAACATCTCGGCTGGGGTGGAATCTGACTGAACGAGGTGACCTTTTCTGAAACCTATTCTGAGTTAAGTGTTCTAGTTTGCCAAATCCTATCCTTATTACACCTTTCCTGGTTCAATGCAAGTCTAGGATGAGACTTACCCGGTGATTCCTTTGTCTGTTTAACTAAGATCATGAGTGTAGGTAATAAAGGTTTATCCTTTATTGGGGTTTGAGTGTGCCTTCATTCCATCTTTGTGAGTTAGCATGAGACTTACCCAGTAAATGTTGTTTCTATTCCCTTGGGTGGTGTGTTGGTTTGAGATTATAGTTTCTTTCCTTAGTACCTTGAGACTTACCCGGTGATAGGAGTTTTGGTTTGGAATAGTGAGTAGTGAGACTTACCCGGTGATCTATTCCCACCTTAGAAACACCTTCCCTTTGCAAACCTCAGCTTTGTCCGCGTTATCTTTTGAGATCTTGAGTCGGAACCACAACTAGATGCTTTAATCCCAAAAATCCGCATTTCCACTTACTTGAATTTATATCGTCTTTGATTGCTTTAATTGCTTTTAGTTAATTGCAATATTTGACAACCTGATTTTGTGCTTTGTTTCACCTAAGTCCCTGTGATCGACCCCAAAAATTCTTTCTTTTATTACAATTGACCCGTACACTACGGGTTCACATATTTGTTCAAGCATACTTCTTAGGTTATAAATTTTAAAGCTTGCACACACCGTTTGGAGCGAACAGTAGTCCGACCAACATTAGGTTGGTGTAAAAATGGACTTGAGGGATGTGAGGAATTGGTGAGACTATTAAGAAAAGAAGAAGAGTGGCAAGGTGAAAACCCGAAAGGGCGCCTTGGCAAAACGAGCGGCACCGAGTGTAGGTTCCCCTTCCGACGTTTGGCGGCATAACAAGGGGAGTCATAAGGAGGTTGTCCGGGTTGGTCACTCTTGGAGCAATAAGGATGGTAGTTCTCACTTTCTTCTCATTTTCTCTCTTTTCTTTCTTTCTTTCTTTCTTTCTTTGTTTTTCTCTTGAGACCTTTATCTTATCTTCTGCACCATTCTTCCTGAGACTTTTAGTTGCTGAATAGTTGTCATATGTGTTACTCGGGACGAGTAAAAAGTCTAAGTATGGGGGATTTTGATAGGTGATGGAATCACTATCAATTAGGATAGTTTTTAGCGTCTTTTTATTGTATTAGAGTCGGTTTGTGTTGCTAACATCTTAATCCATAAGAAGAAGGCTAAAAAAAACAAAAGAGATGTTAGAAGCACTTGGGAGTTGAAGATCATTCACGAAGACAAGCTTCTGGTGCCACACCGCCCCTGCGGGTGGCACTGCACTCCGGAACGCAGCTTGCGCCTTAGCTAGCGCCCGGAACGAAGCATGTCACCGCCCCTGCGACCACCTCTAGACTCCCCTGCGGTGACTTACCTTGAAGAAGCGAAGCCGGCGCCCCTACGCCTCTGCCTGCGGACCAACCTGCGGAGCTGTGTAGCCGAAGAGTCAGTGCCACCGCCTCTGCTGTGACATTAGGCCACCCCTGTGGCTCGAAATTAGAAGCGGAAGAAAGATAAAGAGTCAGATGTTTAAAGAGCATTAAAGACCTACCCCTACGGGATTGCCAGGCCGCCCATGCGGCCAAGAAGAACACCAAGCGTTTTGGCCTAAACCGCCCCTGCGGCCCTGAAGCCCGCCCCTGCGGTTTAGCATCAAAAGACTTTACTCCGGCTGTTTGCATCACCTTTATGGCATTAAAGGTGGATGTTTAGGACGGTCATTTACTCCCTTTTACTGCCAATTCTAGTATACATAGGGCCATGACTGATTACTATAATCATCCATCATTTTTCCCACTTTAGCTCTATTTCCCTTACTTCCAAGTGCAATGTGTTTTTAAGCTCCTTGTTACATTGGGTTGTTTTGAAGCTGCATTGCTGCTTTGGTTGTAAGTCTTTATTAATATAAGTATTATTCAGTCATATGTGTTATATTCCTTGAGCTCTAAACTTATGTTTGCATGTTTCTTACCACTTAGATTGATCACCTTAAGTGTCTAATTGCATGCAACGAACTAAGATTTATTGACTCCGGGTTCGGCTCCTTAATCTAGTAGTAATCCTTTAGGTGAAAGCTGGTTGTAATCTCTTAAAGGAAAAGGAATATAACTATAAAGAAAGTCTAACGATGTTTATGCTTTCTTTGTATCTCTTTGTCTTTGTTAAAATGCTAACTTGTGTTTTGATCTTGTAGGTTTACGGATCACTAAGCTCGTTAAGTTGTGTTGATGCCGGTTGGCTCAACACATATTTAAGATCAAGACGAGACATTAATGAATAACTTATAAAAAGAACCAACCAAAGTAGTGTGCATGCTAAGACTCAACCTAGTGTAGTTCTTCTCTCCATTCTATCACATCTTTACTTGTTTTCGTTGTGTTTTTGTCTTGTTTCGTTACAATCCAAACCCCCTTGGTTACATTTATCGATAATTGAACTTAATCATTACTTGGCAAAACTCTCTTGGGATCGACCCTTTCTTACACTATACAAACCAACTAGTGTAACGTTAGGCAATTACATTTGACTTAAGCTAAAAAACAACGACCTAGAGTTTTAGCCTCGTCAGAGGTTGAGGCTAAAAGAATGAGACGGGAAGAACTCCAAAGGTTGCTATTTTTACTTGTACACATTCACCCGAACTGCTAACTAGATGTTGCTTTGAGGTCAGTTTTCTCTCTCATGTGAACCTTATGACTATGCTTAAGTTTTCGGGTTACTTGGATAGTCGGTGGGCTCAGTCTGTCTGATCTTCTTTTTGGTTAATTATACCCAATTTTCATGCTTTTAATTATCACAACCTATATTGTGAACCTTATGACTATGCTAAAGTTTTCAGGTTACTTGGATAGTCGGTGTGCTCAGTCTGTCTGATCTTCATTTTGGTTAATTATACCAATTTTCATGCTTTTAAAAATCAGAGCCTATATCGTGAACCTTATGAATATGCTCAAGTTTCCAGGTTACTTGGATAGTCGATGTGTTTAGTCTGTCTGATCTTCATTTATGAGAATGGTGATACCAATTGCTTAGCATCAAATGTTCTTGTAAAGTATTGTTGTTATATATTTAGAATATTCTTTTTATTTCAAATGTATTTGTGATGGTGCTTCCTTTTTTTTATTTGGCTTTTCTTTTTAGTTTGTTTATGCTTCACATCTATTAAGATCATTTTACATCAAAGTTGTGAAAATTTCTCTACATGTGTTAGCTTGTTATAAAACTGAAATATTATATGTTTTACATTGATAATCGGAGTTGGCTATGCAATTATGTTGGTAACTGGTCAGCATGGGTGAGGTGGTGAATGTCACAAAGATGTTGCTTCTGAAACTGACTAGGCTTAAATCAGGATTCTTATTTGAACTCTAAGCATCCATAACCATATTGTTGGTATATTTATTATAACTACACTACATTTTCATAATCATTTACATGTTTTGTATCATTCGATGAATGAACACTTTTCTCTCTTTTTTATAGGTCTGTTGAAAGAAGGATTATTGTTGCATGAGCTTTGTGTGTGAAAATTTGGAAACAGAAATTGCCTTTTAGTTTTGAGTTTTTAGTACCTATTTCTGATTAAATTATGTCAAATAAGAAAGAAGAAAAAAACCAGACTACAGTTGATCAGAGTTGCAATATTGATTTATGATATATTTTACTTACTGATAGACAACAAGGACATGCAATCTGATGCTTATGCTGATGCAATCGAACAGTACACATGTGCTATTGCATTATATGCAAATATTGTAGTTTACTATTGTAACAGGTAGAGTTGCTAACTTTTGGAAACTTGCATGATGTTTTTCTTGATTTTTCTTAAACTATTTTTTTAATTTCATCGGTTATTGATTCTTACAGGGCATCTGCATATACTCAAATTGAAAAATATGATGAAGCTATTAGGGACTCGCTAAGGCCATTGAGATAGATCCGACATATAGCAAGGCATACATCCGTCTGGGCTTTGCTTTCTAGTCACAATGAAACTACGTTACTGCTATTAAAGGGTTTAAGAAAGGTTTTTATGTGTCAATCTCCTTTCTTTTTATCCTAAGCATGTCTTGCGACAACCTAGTTTATCATCTCCTTGTATTTGTCTTATTCAAGGTTGATGTACATATGGATCAGATCACGGGTAGTGTGCTATTGGAAATAAGTAAATGTTCATCTATGTGTATAAGACTTCGTTTCCGTAAATTTTCTTTACCTTAACTATTATTATTATTTCTTATTTTATAGATTGCAACTAGTGCATATTGAAAAGAGTCTATTGAAGAGGGAGATCATGTAGCATCAGAAAAGGAACTAATTAACGAAAATGATGCAGTTGATGAAGAATGTCCCAATAGAAGATGTTTAGATCGTGAAAGTTTATGATTGTGAACTTCATTACCACTTTGTTAAAGATGAAGGACATCTAGGTTTTGTGCTTTTAGATTGCGAACTTCTTTATACTTTGAATCGTGTTATTTTGATTGTTTTGAATGCTAAATACACTCTTTTGGTTTATGAAAATTGTTGTTGCAGCTTGATGGAGTCATTTAGATGTTTTTAAATAATAGAGGTTGTTGTATAGTTTTACAAGATGTGGTAGAATTTTCCTACCAAATTTACAATTTGTCACGACACATTTACCGTTGCCAAAGATTAATATTATATACACATTTTAACAATTTGAGGAGCCGTCGTTAAAAATACAAATTTCCCACCAAATATACAAATTGTGACGGCTACTTGTCGTTGCCAAAAATACAAAATTTCGCACCAAATTTACATTTTATGACGGATATTGCCGACGCCAAATTTAAAATTTCACACCAATTTATAAAGTTTGCTACACACAAGACGGCGACGGTGTTAGCCAACGCAAAATATTAGAGACGGAAAGAGCCGTCGCGAAAAATATTGCGTCGTAAATAGCTTTTCTCCGTCGCCAACATCCGTGGCTAATTGAATTATTTTTTGTAGAGCGTAAACACTACCCTTGCCCTATAGAAAAGGTCAAAGGAAAAGAAATTATTTGGCATTATCACTATGCAAGGTTTTAACACATGTATTGACTTGAGTTTTGACCATGACATAGAAATGTCAAATCAAATAAAAGGCTTCAACTTTGCCCTTTAGAAGATAACCCCAAGTACAACAAGAGTAATAATCTAAAATGGTAAGAAAATATGAATAACTGGAAGTCAAAAGGGTGCGATAGGGACCCCAAGTGTCTAAATGAATTGAAGCAAACAACGACGAAACATGGAAATGCTACTCGGGAAAGAAGATTTAGGTAAAATACGGTGTCAAGAGATGCGGGATGGCCAAGACATTGATGGTGACGAGAGGTAGGTTTGAGATGTAAAAGGTAAGACAAAAGTGGGGAAATGTTTGTCATTCAGTGAAGCCAATAGTTTCATTGCGTGCTTCACCCGCTCCAATCAATGCCCTCAAAGTATTGTCCTATATTACACAAATTTTATTAGTGATCATAAAAACACAATTGGAATATGTAGTTAACTGATTCAAGGATAAGAGATGTCATTCTAATCTTGAAACAAATAATACTTGAGGCGGGTGAAAGGAGGCGTTTAGTTGAAGAGTGTTTGCGTGTCCATCTAAAACCAAAATGCCATTTGAAAGATTGATTCGGCATTCGGCTATTAGATTGATTAAGGAGAGTAGTGAGCCATCCTTTGTCATATGAAAAGGTGATCCAAAATCAAGGATCCAAGGTACCGAAGATGTTGGATGGCGTTAGACAATCTCTTCTACTAGGGAAATTTATTATAAGAGGAGTGAGCCAAGGTGATGATTACTCTCTTTAGACCATTATGATACGAAAGATTTATTATCAAAGGAGTGATCCAAGGTGATGATTACTCTCTTTAGACCATTATGATACAAAAGATATTTTTGATAAACAAGAACTAGAGGCAAGACATATCAAAATATATATCAAGTATGTATTTAATACATGTCCATTACTTTTTATTTGAATTATGTGTCTTGTTACGCTAAGATCGTGGTGCGTAAATGGGTTTTAAATTTATATTCTCGTTATATTTATCCTAACTCCTAGAGAAACCCGCAGTGTACGGTACGTTCGTAGTAGGGATAGTATTCCGAGGTCGAACACAAAGACTAAGGTGAAATTGATTCGATTTGTGATTGAGTTTAGTAAAGACCTAGGTTGAAAGAAAAGAAAGAAATAAAGAAATGAAAATCTCAAATGTTTTTGGTTGGTTTTTGGTGATCAATCAAAGATCACAATTCATGCAAAGTAAACAATCAACTAAACTATGAATCAACACAAATAAACAAGCTAAACAAGAGATATAGATCAAAGAAAGAAAAGACGGATTCTAGGGGTTGGAAGTTCCGGTTATGGCATAGGACTCAAGCTATCTATTCATTCCTTGGATTAACTATGTTGGGGTTAAGTGTTTCTAGATTGGGATCAATCACCGGGTAGGTCTCATGATCCACTAGTCCATTCCCTAGGTTTCATCACCGGGTAAGTCTCTAAGAACCTAAGGGACGGAATTTTACAAAAACCGGATTGTTACCTAGAGATCTTAACCTATCCTTACCGGGTAAGTCTTGAAAGGGTTAGTCCTAGGCAACTATCCTAGCACACTTAATCCAATGGCGGCTTATGAAGCTCACCACTACCTAGGGTTTGTTATCTTTGGAATCTAAGAGTAAGGATTACCGGGTAAGTCTCTCCTAACACTTAGTTGCTAACACTAGGTCACCCTAGGATAGATTTAACTCAACAAACACTTAGGCTTTCAACATTCTAGCAATCTAAAACTAGATCCATCGAACCAGGGAAAATCACGGGGTGTTCTACCTAAACCACGGCCGTGGTTTGGCAAGAACTAACCGTGGTTCCTAACAGAGGGTACGTTCATGCACATAAGTCATCCAAAGGTAAACCTAAGTCCATCCTATCATAGCCCTAGCCATAACCATCCTTTCCTTACCCTAGAACCTCATCTATTTAGCCTAAAACATTCATAATAGAAATCGAAACAATCAAACATAAAATCATGGCATCCATTTGCAAAGTAAGAAAGAGAAAGAGATGAACAAGTGAAATTAAAAAAACAAAGCTGAAAATGGAATTAGAACAACTCACAATCCTTCTTAAAGAAGGTTCAAATGGTTCATAAAACTCTAGAAATTGAATCCGAAATTCTTCACTAAAAGCTAGCAAATCTATCAATGGTGTGTCTTCTCCTTCTCCAATGGTGCTCTTCTCAAATCTTCTTCTTCCTCCAATCTTCTTGTTGAGAGAATATTTTTGTTGTAGGATAATGGATAATGGATAATGGAGAGCTGCTCCAAGATGCTTCTCTCAGCCAATGAAGGACCACCTTTATAACAAATTTGTATGAGCTGGCCATGAGAGTCGTGGAACAGCTGTCACGAGAATCTGGCAAAGTCCACGGGTAGGAACCACGGTCGTGGTCTTGGTCTAGACCGTGGTTTGCTCCAGAAGCTTCTCCTAGGCTCGTTAAACCATGGTTTGGTGCATGGCTTGTGTTGGCAAGGTTCCATGAGTCCTCCTTAGCCTTTAGTTTGCATCCTAATGAGTCCGAGGGTGGGTCATCTTGATGAACGATCCTCAAACGTATCATTTTAGCTCCTAAATCTCCCAAAATACCTACAAAGCAACGCACAAGTCCGTGTAGACGTCTATCTCGACAAAGTACGTGAATTGAATGCAAACGTCGTGAACTAGTGCTAAACCATGCATGGATGAGTGAGAAATCTACCTAAATAATTACCTAAAACTAAGTCATAAATCGTGTTATCAAAATACCCCATACTTAAGGGTTGCTCGTCCTCGAGCACATTCTCAACTATAGACTACAAGATAACATGATTTATGTATGCGGAAAAATGGCAAAATCTTTTTGAGTTTGTGCTTCTACTATTGGATCACCTTCATAGTCATGTTTCATGGCAATGGACAAGCAATTATGTATCAAATAAATGAAGGCATGGAAAGACAATTGTACTTAACTCAAAAGCATGCATGAGATGTAAGGATGAAGAGGTCAAGAAGATCAAGACTATATCCAATCTAGATTACTAAGTCTTACAAACATGCAAGTAGGTCATAAGGTCTTGTGACATAAAAGGCCAAGAAACGTTGTGATTAGGTGGGGATTTTTCTAGGTTATGTGATGCTAATCCGGGAATGGAACTAACTCCACATCCTTGTCCTCAATCAACTTCCCTCAAGTGTATATTTTTCTCTATCTTTCTTTCTTTTCTTTTTCTTTGACTTATTTTTGAGACAATGACATTGGTGTACAAAAGCCGAAACCTTGGTGATTAGCCATCCTCGGGGTTTTTCTATTTTTTCGAGGTGCATCCACACCGGGCACACATACCAAAGCTCGTTAGGGCTATTGGTTTATTTGACTTTGGCAAGGCACCAACACCCGATTATGTGAAGTGTACCAAGTTACTTGTCATTTAAACCAACGCCCCCAAACCTATATTTTTTTGCTACACTTTCGCAATAAATTCAGCATTTCACTCATGACATTCTTTCATCAACATCTTCAACCCACACTTGTTTTTCACACACTTCAACACACTAGCATGCTCCTATTCCCGGATGGGTTAAAAGAGGTCAATTTTATATCAATTGAGGTGCTCAAGCAATCATGATCAAGATGAGAAGTAGAGAAAGATGAAATGCCTCATTCATTCCTAGATGGTATGCAAGAACTATCATGTAATTTCGACCTTCAATACTCAATCCATTCTAGGCAAACATCATGATCACAAATCATTTATAGAATTCAAGAGAAGTAGTTCAAGTCCACATATGCATTTATCAATTCAACACACAAGGCCATCCATAGCCAATTCACAAGACAAGATTCATCATTAGGATCATATCCAAGGCTAGAAAGCACAAAAATTTTTAAATTTTCTGGATTTTTATGGGATTTTCGAAATGAATATATACCATGCAAGACATGTGAAAATTTTAAACTATCCTAGATGCTCATCATGCAAAAGATCATGCAAACCCCACCCCATACTTAGAAATACATTGTCCCCAATGTGTAAATAAAGTAAAGAAGAGTGAAAGAAGGTTCTCACAATGTAAAATGGTTTGCTATGGTATTTGGGATTTCTCAAGCGAATTGATGTTGGATGATCCTATCAACAATGGTAGAGAGCTCTAAGCATTCATCAAATCTTCGGGACCCGCGCTAGGCACCGCTAGCCGTCCAAGTTCCGCGTCCGCTCCACCCATAATTGATGAGGGGTTCATCATCATCATTCACATGCCAAGCAAGGCTTCCAATGCTACTAAGGCTCTAGCACACACATAAAGTAGACAAAACACACAAAAGGATAGAAAAATCTAAAACGAAAAAGGGAAAAACGTTACCAATGGGTTGCCTCCCACCAAGCGCTTCTTTAAGGTCATTAGCTTGACCAAACTCGGGAGCGTTTATTCAAGGTGAAGTGGGGCAACCATGTCCACCGGAGCTCCGGGGATATACCTCTTCAAACGATGCCCATTCACTTTGAAATTTCCACAATGCTCCCCTCCTATCTCAATAGCTCCATGGGAGAAGATCTTCTTCACCACATATGGCCCGGTCCATCTTGATTTGAGCTTTCCGGGAAAGAGCCGCAGCCTTGAGTTGAAGAGAAGGACAAGGTCGCCTTCACTCAACTCCTTCGGGATGAGGCGCTTGTCATGCCACCGTTTGGTCCTTTCCTTGTAGATCCGGGCATTCTCATAAGCTTCCAACCGGATCTCCTCAAGGGCGTTTATATCAAGTAACCTCTTCTCTCCCGCCTCCTTGAGGTCAAAATTTAGCCACTTAATGGCCCAATAAGCTCTATGCTCCATTTCCACCGGAAGATGGCAAGACTTGCCATAGACTAACTTGTAAGGAGTGGTACAGATTGGTGTCTTGAAGGCGGTTCTATATGCCCATAATGCGTCATTGAGCTTCATAGCCCAATCCTTTCTCGTTCTAGAGACCGTCTTCTCAAGAATGGCCTTTATCTCCCGGTTGGAGATCTCCACTTGGCCACTAGTTTGGGGATGGTAAGGTGTTGCCACCTTATGAGTCACCCCATACTTGGCCAAAAGTGCCCCAAAGTTCCTATTGGTGAAGTGCTTCCCTCTATCACTTATGATCACCCTTGGTGTTCTAAACCTAGGAAAGATCACTCGGTTAAAGAACCGCACTACAACCTCGGCATCATTTGTAGGAGAAGCGATTGCCTCTACCCATCTTGATACATAGTCAACCGCCAATAGGACGTAGAGGTTGCCACATGAAGAAGGGAATGGTCCCATGAAGTCCACACCCCACACATCAAAAATTTCCACTTCTTGTATGTTGTTCAAGGGCATCTCGTTCCTCCTTGAGATGTTGCCCGTCCTTTGGCAAGCATCACAAGCCGCTACAAAGCCTTGCACATCCTTGAACAAACTTGGCCAAAAGAAACCCGATTGCAACACTTTAGCACATGTCTTGTGTGAGCTAGCATGCCCTCCACACGGCAAGGAATGACAATGGCGGATCACACTCTCCACCTCGTCCTCCGGTATGCATCTTCTAAACATTCCATCCGGACCTCTCTTGAACAAAAGTGGCTAGCTCCAGTAGTAATGCCTAACATCCTTGAAGAACTTCTTCCTTTGGGCATATGTCAAACCGGGAGGTACTTCCTCACACACCAAGTAGTTCACAATGTCGGCAAACCATGGCTCGCTTCCTCTAGACACTTGGAACAAGCATTCTTCCACCATTTGCAATTGTTCATCCCGGAATGAGTCATCTATCGGGATGTCATTTCTTTCAAGCTCCAATGGTGGGAGTCTACTAAGGTGATCCGCCACGGAGTTCTCGGATCCCTTCTTGTCCCGTATTTCCAAATCAAACTCTTGAAGAAGAAGGATCCACCGAATCAACCTTGGTTTGGCATCGTTCTTTGTAAGTAGATAACAGATCGTAGCATGATCCGTATAAACTATGACCTTCGCTCCAACAAGGTATGAGCGGAACTTCTCAAATGCATACACAACCGCTAGCAACTCCTTCTCGGTGGTAGCATAATTGAGTTGGGCATCATCTAGTGTCATGCTAGCATAATAAATAGCATGAGTGCGCCCATCTTTCCTTTTCCCCAAAACAGCCCCAACGGCTACGTCGCTTGCATCACACATGATCTCAAATGGTAGACTCCAATCCGGAGGTTGCATGATAGGTGCGGAGATCAAGGCGTTTTTCAACCTACAAAAGGCCTCAAGACAATCTTTGGAAAAGACAAAATCAACATCCTTCATTAGTAGGTTAGTGAGGGGCTTAGAAATTTTAGAGAAGTCTTGAATAAACCTCCGGTAAAAACCGGCATGCCCTAAGAAACTCCTTACCCCTTTCACCGAGGTAGGTGGTGGCAACTTCTCTATTGTTTCAATCTTGGCCCTATCAACCTCAATGCCACGGTTAGACACCAAGTGTCCTAACACAATGCCTTCACTTACCATGAAGTGGCATTTTTCCCAATTCAAGACAAGATTTGTCTCCTCACATCTTTGCAATACTAATGATAAGTTAGCCAAGCAATTGTCAAAGGAAGAACCATAAACAGAGAAATCATCCATGAACACTTCCATGATATTTTCTATGTATTCCAAAAATATAGCCATCATACACCTTTGGAAGGTGGCGGGTGCATTACACAGCCCAAATGGCATTCTCCTATATGCAAAAGTACCCCATGGACATGTAAAGGTTGTTTTCTCTTGGTCATCGGGGTGGATAGGGATTTGGAAGAATCCACTATAGCCATCTAGGTAGCAAAAATGAGAATGTTGAGCTAACCTCTCTAGCATTTGGTCAATGAAGGGGAGAGGGAAGTGATCTTTCCTAGAGGCCATGTTCAACTTCCTATAATCAATGCACATCCTCCAACCCGTAACCGTCCTAGTCGGGATTAGTTCATTGTTCTCATTGGTCACTACGGTCATCCCACCCTTCTTAGGTACTACATGAACGGGACTAACCCACTTACTATCCGAGATAGGGTAGATAATCCCCGCATCTAGCAACTTAATGATTTCCTTTTTGACTACCTCTTTCATTATAGGATTCAATCTCCTTTGATGTTCAATAGAGGGTTTATGATTATCTTCCATCATTATCTTATGCATGCACAAAGAAGGTTTTATGCCAACCAAATCATCAATAGTATAACCAATGGCTTTCCTATGCAATCTTAGTTCATGCAACAACTTAGCAAGTTCATTATCACTCAAGCATGCATTAACAATCACCGGATATGTAGAGTTATCACCAAGAAATGCATACTTCAAATGAGAGGGGAGGGGTTTAAGTTCAAGTTTAGGAGGACCTTTATCAGTTGGAGACGATCCAAATAAGGTTGGATGAGATGAATCCAAAGCAAATGAAGACTCTCCATGGCTCCTAGAAGCTTGATCATCATCAAGAGCTGATCCAGGGAAAACCACGGCTGGAACCACGGTTTGCTCCAAGTCCACGGCCGTGGTTCTTGCCAAGCCTTCTTCCCGGAGTTGTCCAGAGAGTTTGACAGCCGTGGAACATGAATCTCAGCCGTGGAACTTGTTCGCTCCAAACGGTGTGTGCAAGCTTTAAATTTATAACCCTAGACTTAAGCTTAAAACAAGGATGTGAACCCGCAGTGTACGGGTCAATCGTAGTAAAAAGCAAGGAATTCCAGGGGTCGATCACAGGGACTTGGAGAAACAAAGTCAATAACGGTATGCTTAAGTAAATACTAACCACAAGAGCAATTAACACAATCAAAGATGAATAAGAAGTCAATAAAGCAAACATGCAATTCTAGGGATTAAAGCATCTAGTTGTGGTTCCAACTCGAGATCTATAGATAAGCGGACAAAGTTGAGATTTGTTTGGACGTTTTATCTTTCATAAAATGTTTTGATCATATTGAGTTTTTAAATTCCATTGAGTATTCTCTTAGAGTGATCTATGATAGTTGCACACCATAAAATGTTTTTGAAGGACTTTTCATTGATTTTATTGACTTATAATCCATTCTATCTTGTCTTTTATATGAGGAACTTGCTTGGGGACAAGCAAGGGCTAAGTATGGGGTATTTTGATAGCATGAATTATAGTCTATATTTTGGGGTTTGTTTGGACGTTTTATCTTTCATAATCTGCATGTTTGTATGTATATTATGTGATTATATTACCATTTCATCTACCTTTGCGGGAATCGAGGTCTACACCTAGTTTTGTTGTAATCGTAGGTAAAATGGCACGTTTTGCATCAAAAAGGAGCTAAAGGAGTCATGAGTCATTTGGAGCTACATCCAAGGAGCATAGCCATGGATTAAAGATTTACTTTGGAGCAAATTCGAGAGATTTCACATTCTGTTGTGACCCACCTCGGTTGACCATTGATTCACCTCGACCGAGGTGATCCAAAGACGCTGACTCGACCGAGGCGAACACCTAGGACGCAGCAAGAATATTTTATTCTTGGATGAGATCTTTTAAAATTGGAAAGTGATCTTATATTTTTGGGGCTTGGCTCCTGGAAGGAAGAAGATATGCAGAATCATATATTTTACCTATATTTATGGGAAAATATCTTTCTAAGATTTATTATCTTTGGAGGGTTATTTTCTTATAAAAGGAGCTGGATTTCCACAATTCCGGGGATCCGCGATCAGCGCAAGAGAGTCGCTTACAACGCAGCAGCAGCAGCACACTCCAGATTTGTCCGCTTATCTATAGATCTTGAGTTGGAACCACAACAAGATGCTTTGTCCAAACAAACCCCAAAATATAGACTATAATTCATGCTATCAATGAAGGTGGAGTTGTTGTTCCTTTGCCCTTGCTCTTCCTTTTTGGTTTGAGCAACCAAAAGTTCCTTCAATTGCTTCACGTCATTTGTCAAAGACGTGAGTTGATTGTTGTTGGATTGAGTCTCTTGAAAGTTGACTCTTTTAACTCCACCTTCAGCTCCTTGGTGGGTGTATTTCTCCATGTGCAAGGCTTGCTTCTCGATGAAGTCCCAAGCCTCATCAACCGCCATGTCCATAAAGGTGCCGGCGGAGAGTAGTTGGAGATTGAAATGGGTGCTTCCGTCCAGCCCTTTGAAGTATATCTCCAATAACTCTACCTTTGGAATCCCATGATGTGGGAAATCCAAAAGAATGTCCTTGAACCGCTCCCATGATTTCGACAAGCTCTCCTTGTCCTTCATAATGAAAGCATTAATCTTCCCTCTCATTTCAGCTGTCTTTGAGGGGGGAAAGAATTTTGTCAAGAACTCCGTTGTCATCTCCTCCCATGTGCTTATTTTTCCTTGAGGAAAAGATTGATACCATGTAAGAGCTCTATCTTTTAAAGAAAAGTAAAAAGGTCTTAGCTTGTAGTTGTTGTTTTCAATTCTTGGAGGTCTCAAGGTCTCCATCAAGATCTCATAGTTTTGAAGATGTTGATGTGGTGATTCCTTCTCTAGCCCTCCGAATTGGCATTGGCGAATCATAGATAGAACTTGAAGTCGAAGTTCATAATCATGGTCCGCTGAATCTCCTAGGTTCACTCCTGGACGCCTCAGCTGTTGATTAGGGTCCATCCTTTGACCTATAGTTTGTGGAATTCCTGCAAGAAGGACATCTCGGACTGGCCTTCGAGGTGGAAGTACATCGGCCGGGGCGTTAGGTACTGGAATCTGCCTCGGTCGAGGGTCAGCTACTGGATCCTGCATCGGTCGAGGATCAACAGGAGGATCTTCCCGCAGTCGAAGTAGAATCTGGTCACGTATGACCGCCATCTCCGCCTCGATTGCTTCTGTTTTGATGCGAGTGTCTTCCTTCTCTTGCCTTAGTTCTTCCCTGCTGAGGCGTAGCAGCTCTAACGCCTCTTTCAATTCGGCCTCAAGATCGCGGTTGTCTTGTTGGGCCATCTTTGCTTCTTTCAAGCGTCTTTTGTATGTCTTTTCTGGTTCGGGATCGTAAAGAACGATTTCCTTCCCAGCGCGGGTTCTTCGCATATACCTAAGAAAGAACCTGCAAAAGTCACTCAAGTAGAGTGATTAGTAGACGAGGGGGCAAGTGCCCAAAGAGCAAACCGTACTGGCTCGGTCTAGACCAAGTCCCCGGCAACGGCGCCAAAAACTTGTTCGCTCCAAACGGTGTGTGCAAGCTTTAAATTTATAACCCTAGACTTAAGCTTAAAACAAGGATGCGAACCCGCAGTGTACGGGTCAATCGTAGTAAAAAGCAAGGAATTCCAACTCAAGATCTAGGGATTAAAGCATCTAGTTGTGGTTCCAACTCAAGATCTATAGATAAGCGGACAAAGTTGAGATTTTTGCATAGGGAAGGTGTTACTAAAGTGGAATAGATCACCGGGTAAGTCTCACTACTCTTTAATCCTAAACCGTAACTCCTATTACCGGGTAAGTCTCAAGGAATTAAGATAAAGAACTATAATCTCAAACTAACATACCATCTAAGGGAATAGAATCAACCTTTACCGGGTAAGTCTCAGGCTAACTCACAAAGATGGGATAGAAGCACACTCAAACCCTAATAAAGGACAAACCTTTATTACCTACACTTATGATCTTAGATACACAAACTAAGGAATTATCGGGTAAGTCTCATCCTAAGCTTGCATTGAACCAGAAAGGTGTAATAAGAATAGGATTTAGCAAACTCTAACACTTAACTTTCTGTTTAGAATCGGATAAGTCACCTCGGTCAGAAGAATTCCACCCCGGCCGAGATGTTCATCGACTGAGCGAGATGCTTAGGGTTAAGGTTAAAGACTCGAACTTTCAGGATCCTACTGGAATCTAAGATTATTCTATCATTGTTTTTCCCACAACCTTCAGCCAATCACCCTAGAATCACACAAGAAAATTAGCCACTCATCATCATTATGAAAGTATTAAATATATGGGAAGAAGGCGAATATTTGAACAAAGAAGAATTTAATGAAAAGACTTCAATAACTGAATCAAATATCACAACAAAAGCGTTCCTTGGATAGCAATCCAACAAGACAAGACAACAAGGAAGGGAATTAAAGACAATCTTACAAAACCCTCCAAAAAGCTATAAAAGCTATGATCTTCAATCTTCCTTCAACCTTCAAAAAGGTTCTTCGAATCTCCAAATCTGGAGTGTGTTGCTGCTGCTGCGTTGTAAGCGACTCTCTTGCGCTGATCGCGGATCCCCGGAATTGTGGAAATCCAGCTCCTTCTATAAGAAAATAACCCTCCAAAGATAATAAATCTTAGAAAGATATTTTCCCATAAATATAGGTAAAATATATGATTCTGCATATCTTCTTCCTTCCAGCAGCCAAGCCCCAAAAATATAAGATCACTTTCCAATTTTAAAAGATCTCATCCAAGAATAAAATATTCTCGCTGCGTCCTAGGTGTTCGCCTCGGTCGAGTCGGCGTCTTTGGATCACCTCGGTCGAGGTGAATCAATGGTCAACCGAGGTGGGTCACAACAGAATGTGAAATCTCTCGAATTTGCTCCAAAGTAAATCTTTAATCCATGGCTATGCTCCCTGGATGTAGCTCCAAATGACTCATGACTCCTTTAGCTCCTTTTTGATGCAAAACGTGCCATTTTACCTACGATTACAACAAAACTAGGTGTAGACCTCGATTCCCGCAAAGGTAGATGAAATGGTAATATAATCACATAATATACATACAAACATGCAGATTATGAAAGATAAAACGTCCAAACAAACCCCAAAATATAGACTATAATTCATGCTATCAAAATACCCCATACTTAGCCCTTGCTTGTCCCCAAGCAAGTTCCTCATATAAAAGACAAGATAGAATGGATTATAAGTCAATAAAATCAATGAAAAGTCCTTCAAAAACATTTTATGGTGTGCAACTATCATAGATCACTCTAAGAGAATACTTAATGGAATTTAAAAACTCAATATGATCAAAACATTTTATCAATATAGGAAAGTTGTTCATCTTTGCATAAAATCATAGAATGCATAATAATTCATAATTATAAAAATTAATCATGTATAGTCCATTTTAAACCGCTAAGTCAATCAACAAGCTCAAGGTCTCAAGGGCTTCTTGTAACGCCCCGTTTATTGGTTGCGTTTTCTTTATTTATCTCTCCGTATCATTATCGATATTTTAATAGATTAAATATTGTTAACGAGTATTTTCACACCGTAATTTAAATTTTTCGAGCTTATATATATTTGATCCATTTAGTATTTTCCGTATTTTATTTTATTTTAATTTTTTTTTTGAAAAGGTTTGGAAATACTTTCCGATCCGAAAATTTCGCTCTAACTAATTTGATCGAGTTTATTAATTCCTGATTTCCTTTATTTTTATTTGTTTTCTTTTTTTTATTTTTCTTCTCTCCCTTCTTTCTTTCCTTCTCCCTTGCGTGTCTCTCTCCTTATTCTGCACTAGTGATTAGCTTTTGCTCTTCAGCCTATGTTACCCAGCTACATGATCTCAGTCTCGACCCCTCGATTCACCCTTCTCCTATCTCCATCAAATTACTCTCATGCCTCAACCTCTACCTCTTTATTCTCTCAGCCCTTTGTCTTCCATCTCTTGCAACTCTCTCAACAGCAAGCCTCTCCCTGGAGCTCCTCTCCCTACGAGCCACCACCTGGCCGGACTTGTGTCATCCGCCGCAAGCCAAGCAGCCCTCACACCATCCCTCTTTGTATTCCCCTTGCCTCGGTACAGGATTGCCGCCCTCGACGCTTCACCGCCTCCGGAAGAGCCAGCCGCCATCATTCCCCCTTGCCCGATCCCTGTACACCGCATCGCCGCTAACGGGCCACCTGACGCTGGGGAAACGCCCCAGTACCTTCGCCCTCTCCGCCACTCATTGTTGCCGCCGAATCGAAATTTACCACCCTCCTGCAGCCCTATGTTCTCTCTCCCTGCTTTCCTTCTGCTATTGCTTCTGTCGCTAGGGAGATGTCGCCGCCACTACGGGACGTCATGCCTCGCCACAGCCGTCGCCGGACGAATCCCTCGCCGCCTGCCGGTGCCACGCCTCCTCCGCCAGAGCCCACTGGAGCAGAAGCCGAAGCCGAAGCAGCCGGCGCTCTAGGTGTTCCTCCTCTGCCGCCAACATATAAAAAAGGGGAAGGGTTAAGTAACCCTTTTCTTTTCTTTCTTCAAATTGGCCCCCTCTCTTTATGGTCAGTTACAATTTATGCCCTTATTTGATAATTGCAGATCTCTACCCAGATTTTTGAATGTAACTATTATACCCTGCTGATTTATATAATTGCAGTTTTGGCCCTATGTTTTGGAAATGTACAGAATTGCCCTTGTGAATAAATTATAGATTTGGCCCAAAGTTTATTTTCGAAAAATGGCCTAAGTTTCTTGAGTTCCATATTTATGTCCCGGAGATTTAATTGCGGATTTTGACCTATGTTTATATAATTGTATAAATCCCCGGAAAATGTTTTTACGAGTTTTAACCTTGGTTTCTGAAAGCGAGTTTTCCTTAGATTTATATACGTTAAATCCTCCGTTCAAATTTAGCATAGAAGCTAAATTTGCTTAGTTTTGGTAATAGGTTTGGAAGCGTCCCGATAAAGGCCTAACGAGTCCAAGTCGACATCCGTTGAACGACTTCCGTCTGTTGACGTCGTGTGAGTATCCTTTCCCGCGATCTAGTAATGTTTAGTATTAGTATCATACTAGGTTGGATAATATAGCATAACTTAGAGTGAATGCCAAGTAGTGGTTTGGACTTTAGGTGAGTTTTGAGGATTTGATATTGATTGATGGATTGATGTTGATTATAAGCTTGAGGTGGTATTACGGACTAGTGAGGTTGTTATAAGGATTCGAGTATATGGTTTGATCTTGTGAGAATCATTAGGCTTGAGTTTTGAGATTACATGTTGTTGCGAGGGCATCGAGACTAGGAACGTGTTATCCTAACATGTGAGTTGTATGACCTTATAGAGGTCATTTGGGCTAGAAGTCTAAGGACTTCTAGCATGAGGGATAGATATTGATCGTGTGCCTTGTTTTGGCCAGGAGTTGAGTATCTTCCTACGGGAAGTTGAGAGATATTGTTGATCGGTTTAGCTTTGGGACGAGGTAAGTCTCCGGACTTACTTAGCTCGTATTCCTTGTATTAGCATTGATGTGTGTTTGGTGTGTGTGTTTACTTCTTATCGTTTATAACAACTAAATCAGTAATAGGACCACCGACCTTATATTATTTTGGCCCAAGTGTATGATAACGGGCGGTGACATCATCTGCCTAGCTCTTGCGAGAGTCTAGGAGGTTCTTGGCGACTAGCCCGTGCTGGTTAGACGGTCGGAGGCATCCGTACCGTTCCATGCCGGTAAGTAGGGACCGAGGCAGGACCACGGTGGTCTCGTGTCACAAAACTAAGTTGAATTAGAACGGGATATGACTTAAAAATAAAAAGATAATAAATTGGAATTGTGTGCTTTGAGAATGTTGTGTGTTTATGATGATTTACTTGTGTTTGTGCCTTTCCCATTGATTCTAATGCTTCGAATATGAGCTAACGGTTTTATACCGACTGTTGTAGATTGCATTGCAGGTTAGGAATGCGGCCAAGAGATCCGGAAGAGTGGGCAGCCGGGGTCCGTACATTTTAGGATTGGGTTTTGGGTGGAGTCGAGTTTGAGTATTGTTTTTGTTGTATGTTGTATGGCGTTTAGTCTTTGGGGTTATATTTTCGGCTGAAGTCCTTTGTTGTATTCTTTCGGGTGTTTTCTTTTCATTGCATAGAAATGTATTTCGGTTTTGGCCTTTATTTGTGCCTTGTTGCAAGATCCGGTGAAATTGTTGTCAAGCTAAGGGTCGGGACCCATTGTGAGGTCCTAACCCGTAGCGCCCCGAGTCCCGCGGATTCGGGGTGTTACAAAAGTGGTATCAGAGCCCTAGGTTGACAACAATGGCACTCGCAATCTTCTAAAGGCCGAATAGAGGGAAATAGAACCCTCAAGGGTTCTAAGTTTAAAATGATTTTCCATTTTCAAATCGCATGCATGAGTCGGGGTAGAATGTACGGACGACCACTCCTTCTGCGGATCTCGGCAGCTTAGTTTATTGGATTTTGATATGTATATATATGTATATATAGATATGGATATGAGGTTTGTAGTTATGCATGATGGAATTGATGTGTATCTTTGTGATTGTAAGTTGCATGATGAACTAGATATATGTGTATAGTTATATATGTGAACGGTTATATGTTATGAGACCTTATATTGTGGATGGAATGCTGGATGTGTTATATTGGTAGTGACATGGACATATGACCTATATAGTCGTTTATGCGGATTCTTATTATATACAGTAGTAGATAGTACAGGGCCTAATAGAAAAGATGATAAGTTTAGTATCATCACCTTTAAAGACGATGTGGTTGGCTTGGGATCACATTCATACGTGGAGGTGTACACTCAAATATCGAGTTGGGCATTTCGTGTTAACGAACACCATGACGTTCTCGGATTCCTCTAAAAGGATGTCGAAGAGGAGTAGAGATGACGTAAACGAAGGATAACCAAGTGAAAGAAAATTCGAGACAACTTAAGAGAAATCGAGATGGAGACCATACAAGAAAAAAGAGTAACACGAAGGTGTGAAAGCGGTTATAAAGAAGTCACGATTGGAAAGACAACGAAACCGATCGGGATAGCGAACTTAAGTTCTTTAAGAAGACACGTGGACAACTTAAGATGCAAATCGAGGAGGAGAGGGATACGGTCTAGCAAGGTTAAAGATGGTATTCCATTAAGATGTGAATTTTTCTTCAGACGCTCCTAAACATTGGAGTCAAGATGAGAAAAGTGATCGGATCTTTTGCGAAACATTTAAGATATCGTAAGTTAAGCTTACGAGGTACCAATAAGTGAAGAGTCAACATCGAGGTAGTTAGGAGAAGAAGGGCATGGTAGGGATTCACGTGGAGTTGACCGGTTTTCATTATAATGATAAGGCTAAGAAATGCCAATATGGAGGAAGTGTGTATAAATGATGATCCCAAGAAGATGAAAGACAAAACGAGGAGATTTGATCGAGAGACTTAAGATACCAACCAAGAGGAACGCGAGTGGATGCTAGCTAGTTCTATAATATTTGAGAGGGTGCACTTGAAAGACATAAAGGAAGAATGGTTAAGTCTATGAAAGGGAGTTATATGAGAGCACAAGGCAAAGAAGATATAGTTATCTTAGAGAAGTGGAAGGAAGCGTGGAACGTAGAAAGAGTTAAGGAAGAGTGTGAAGAGTGAAATGAGCAAATGAAGTTTAAGACAGAGTACCCTGAGAGGGTAGCCTTCAGGAGTATGGTAACATAGAGGGTAAGAAAAATGGTAAGTCGTTGACATTGGAGAAGGTCAAATATAAGTTAATTGGTAACAACCAAGAACGCAAGGTTGCGGGTTGGCTATTGATGAGCGTAGATGAGAAGAGTAGGCAAGACAATAGCATGATGAATCGGTAATAAGAGCTTGGAGAATTTCCGGTGGTTCGTGTGAGTAGTGAAGAAGTAAGTCAACTAAGTACAATTATCTTAATCAAGTAATATTGCACGGGATCAAAGCGAGTGAATGTATCAGACCTCCCGGGGAGTGATTGTAATGATCCTGTGCGACTTTCTTAGGTCATGTGATTAACATATGGGGAATGACACGGATCAGAACTTTTAAATTTTGATTAAGGTGAAGAGAACTAGAAGAAACAAGAGGAAAGTGAGGCTTCTATTGTTGTTGTGCGTAAAGGGAACGCATGGTATGTTTGTTCTAATAAATGAATGGTATGTTTTCGCAAGCAAAATCTGAGTCATACGTTTCAGACTCACATGGAAGAGTCATGGTGGCTATGGCGCGAAAAGGAGGACCTAGATTAGGGGCAACGTAGCAAGCTTAGAGTTATGAGTTGGATACTTTAGTGGTGTTGGTAGGGGGATATTTGTAACACCCCAAATTCTCGGAACTCGGGGAGCTACTGGTTAGGACCTCACAATGGGTCCCGACCTTGGTTTAACAACAACTTTACTAGGATCTTACAACAAGGCACAAATGTATTTAAAACAATTTCAAAAACATAATATTTTTAATGGTATGAAAGTACACATGTGACAGCCTTACAAACATATATACAGATACATAACGTGCATGACGTATGGAAGACTCCCCCGTCCCCATCTAATGAGTACGTGGACCCGGCTGACCATCCGTTCCGGATCTCTCTGCAACTGTCTATCTCTACAGATCTACAACACGGATAAACCGTTAGCTAACTATCCAAATATAAGCAAAAAAGATAACAGCACAAACACACGCAGAACAAAATAAACAAACATCATGCTGGCACTCAACAAATTATTATCTGTTCTTTAGGTGATTCACATTATTCAATTTAAGTTGTGGCACGAGAACTATTTTTAGTTCTCGCCTCCGTTCCTTATCCAACTGGTGTAGGTATAGCTGACTTCCTTTGGTAGCGTCACTACAAACCATGTGTGGACTAGTCCCGAAAGAAACCCCCAGCGCCCGGCGAGCTACTGAGCGGAATGCCACCGCCCGTTACTCTTAGGCCAAAATACAGGTCGGTATTTATATATCACAACCTATCTCTCTAACATGTCAATCACACACCACCATCATCATTTATACTCATATTTAGCAGTCAGTTAAGTAAGCCCAAAGGACTTACCTGTTATAATGCTCGACTCCTTAGTAATCACTTGCTCTGTAACTGTACTCACTCAGTTGCCTGTTAAAGGCGATAAGTGTATTAGCACACTTTCACGTAGATAGAAGTCTAAGACTTCTGAGATTAAATAATAATGAAGACGTATTATCTACATTGTTAGTTGTAGGGTAAAATGACCATTTTACCCTTCATTCCGATTTTCTCGAAGACCCTAAAAATTCGTGTCCAAACTCCTATTTGAAGTTCTAAAATGTATCCTAACTCTTAGAATTTTATTAGGTGCGAAACGGACATTTTTCTTATGTTTAAATTTCCCGGAAGAACCGAAAAAGGTTTAACTTCGGCTCTAAATATAAAATTCTTAAAGGCTTATAAAATTCCCGAATTTATTATCTAGATAATCTATGAGGTTCTATCTAGCCTTAGAAGAAAGAATTTCACTAAACTGTTCAGCCGATATTTTTATAATAATTCCCAAAGTCGGTTCCTCACTCTACTTCTTATACTTAGCCAATTTTCCTAAGTTCAGAAAAAAACTGCTCAACTACCTAACTTCGGGAGCTCGTAACTTTCAATCCGACCGTTCATTTCTCACCAAATTTTAATATGATAAACTACATACATCCATCTATAACATATCCAAAATTCAACGGTGGATCTTTATCCAAACATTTTATAATTATTCGACAAGGTGGGCTGTTCGAAACCTAAAAGCTGAAGGAGTAAAATTAATTTACAGCAGCCATTTCCACTCATTTCTGCATATACTCAGCAGCTAAATTACGTTATTCATGCTAGGCTTAACAACAGCAGTGCACAACACATGGGTGACAGCGGAAACGAAGAGGGACGGAGCAAGCTTACGAATTCTGCAAATCCGGCGTTAATGGTTGGCGGGTTTCGGTGTCTCCTTCGGCTGCAGGGAATTGACTTGTATCCTCTCTTGTTTGTACCGCTCTGCTGGCCGGCTATCACTGCAGGATCCGTGAGGGACCGATCTAGTCGATTAATCATACGGAATAAGAGATTAAGAAGGGATATGCGCTGCACTTTACCGACGATCGAAGGTTGCGGAGTCGGCTGAAACGTTCACAACAGGAGGCACCGAAGGGAGGCTGCAGGCTTGGTGGTGGCTGGCGGCGCGCTGGGTGGACGCCGGAAGCAGTGGCTGAGGACGGTGGCGGCCGTGGTGCGGTTTCCTGGAATCGAACAGCCCCGCTGTGAGTTCCGAATAAGTCCGCGCATCAAAAGGGAATCCAGCGGAGGAAGGGATCGGTTCACTTACCGATGTCCGGCGGCGCGGTGGTGTGCCAGGCGTGGCAGCAGGCGGCGGCCCTTCCTTCCTCAGGCGTCGGCGAGCCTTGGCGGCGGTGGTTGCGGCTCCTTCGTCTCAGCGGCAAGGCGAAGCTGCGTTGTAGATTCGTTCGATTAATCGATTGGTTTACGCAGGATTAGGATTAGGTTTTATTTATTTAGGTTAATTAATTAGGTTAAAATTATCTTAATTAATTTAGGGTTAGGATTAAATTAGAAGATGGCTGATGGGCTGAATAATTGGGCCTCGTATTGGGCCACATCCGACTTGCCTTCTCATATTAAAACGGAATTTCGAAGCCTGCTACTTATGTGCGGGAAATTATATAATACGGAATTAAATTCCGTATTATTTATTTTATTATTATTTTTATTTTAAGTTGCATAATTAAATTTTTGGTTATACGATTTCATCATTTTATGTGACTTAAAGTCACATAAAATGATAACATTTAAACTCGTTTTATTTTATTATTTACGATTGTCGCATCGGAATTTGGTTAATTGTAGTTTACCGGAACTTTAAAATTTCGGTTATTACATCAGTGCCCCCTTAAAAGAAGTTTCGTCCCGAAACTTAAATTTTTGGTATATTTTAGTTTTCTCAACACCTTTGTTTTCTACCACGCAGTTACTCAGACAGCAACAAACAAGTATCACAGAAGAGAAACAGAAACACTCAAAACGTCATGAAAACCTGAAGGTCAAACAACACAACATCCGAGTACTAACTCGTCAAACAAGAGTAACCTCTAACCCCGCAAAGAACTCGGGGTAGTTACGTCTAACACTCTCCTCAGTCTCCCAAGTGGCCTCATCAGCTCCTCTCCTAGACCACTGGATCCTCATCATAGGTATCTCCTTGGATCGCAGACGTCTGGTACTGCGTTCCAAGACAGCTACGGGGTACTCTACAAACGTATGGTTAGGCTCCACTATCAGATCCTCATGGCTGATGACGTGTCTCGGATCCGGAATGTACTCTCGCAGCTGAGATACATGAAAAACTGGGTGTACTCCCTCTAGTCTCGGTGGCAGTGCTAGTCGGTAGGCAACCTCTCCAACTCTCTCTACGATCTCAAATGGTCCGACATACCGGGGACTCAGCTTCCCCTTAATGCCGAAACGTCTAACTCCCCTCGTAGGTGACACTCTCAACCACACCTGTGCACCTACTCTAAACTCCAAAGGTCGACGCCTCTTATCGGCGTAGGACTTCTGACGACTCTGAGCTGCTAACATCCTCTCCCGGACTAAGGCAATCCGGGCGATGTCGTCCTGTATCTGATCTGGTACTACTCCATCAGCCTTGCTAGGCTCATCCCAACATAGCGGTGTACGACATCTCCGGCCGTACAAAGCCTCATAAGGTGCCATCCCAATAGACGCATGCCAGCTGTTATTATATGAAAACTCTACTAGTGGAAGGTGATCTGGCCATACCTGTCCCCAATCTAGCACACATGCCCGTAACATGTCCTCCAGGGTCTGGATGGTCCTCTCTGACTGACCGTCTGTCTGTGGGTGGTAGGCAGTGGTAAAGTGAAGACTCGTACCCAGAGCAGTATGTACCTGCTGCCAGAACCTCGAGGTAAAACGTCCATCCCTGTCGGATACGATAGTCTTCGGTACTCCATGGAGTCTCACAATATGCCTGGTGAACTCCTCTGCTAGACGACTTACCGGCCACGTCTCCTTAATCGGAATGAAACGTGCGGTCTTCGTCAGACGGTCTACTACCACCCAAATGGCATCAAAGCCTCTGCTGAGCCTCAATCCAGTGACGAAATCCATAGAAATGTCTTCCCACTTCCAGTGTGGTACTGGCAGTGGGTGTAACTCTCCTCCGGATCTACGGTGCTCAATCTTGACCTGCTGACAGGTCGCACACTGAGCTACATAACGGGCCACATCAGGCTTCAAACCACCCCACCAGAAGGAACGTCTCAAGTCCCTATACATCTTACTCGCTCCTGGATGTACGGAGTAAGGGGTAGTATGAGCCTCACCTAATATCCTCTGCCTCAACTCACGGTCTGATGGCACACAAACACGGTCCTGTCGTCTCATCACTCCATCGGCACCAATAGTGAACTGAGGTGCCTCATCTCGTGCCATCCGGTCCCGGATCCGGGTCAACATCGGACAGGCCTCCTGCTTCTGTCGGATCTCACCCAACAGGTCAGGGAGTAACTCTATGGTGGCTAACTGGTGAGCTGTATCCGGGAACTGGATCTCAATCTCTAACCAAGCTAAGTCTCTCTGCAGCTGTGGCTGTACTGTCAACCGGGCTATCGCCTTCTCCTGAGGCGTCTTCCGACTCAAAGCGTCGGCAACTTCATTCGCCTTTCCAGGGTGGTAAAGAATCTCAAGGTCAAAATCCTTGATCAACTCTAGCCACCGCCTCTGGCGGTTATTCAACTCCCGCTGAGTGAATATGTACTTCAGACTCTTATGGTCTGTGAAGATCTGACAGGTCGCTCCATAGAGATAGTGACGCCAGATCTTAAGAGCGTGCACTACAGCTGCTAACTCTAGGTCATGAGTGGGGTAATTCTCTTCATACGTCTTCAGCTGTCGAGACGCATATGCTATAACCTTACCCCTCTGCATCAAGACACACAAAGTCATATGTACTCTCAGGTTGTACTAAAACTAGAGCAGACGTCTATCTCCTCTTCAACTCCTCAAAACTCTGCTGACACGGCTCAGTAGTATTACTTTTGTTGACATCTTCAGTTGAGTAGTATATAAAAAAAAAAATCTTATTCCTCATTCATGTCTACTAGATTGCCAAAATACTCCCGTCGCTCTACTATCTTTCAAATCCTTACACCAATTAAAATGGTCAAAACCTTTTAGGTTTTCTCGTACAATCCACATTGATTAAATTTAATACTTTCGTCAATTCTTCTCCCATCAATCGAGAAAAGACTCTAGGGTACACCATTTGTACGCGGTTCTATAACTACCCATCCATCTACATATTACAGGTTTATCTGGATTAGTTTGAATTTCCTCGGGGTACCGTCATTTATCATTAAACTCTTATATAAACACTTTTCGATAATTATCTTATAGACGTGATATCGGATTTGTATAATATCTTCAGTTATTCCTCATTACTCTTTCTCATGTCCGTTCCAACGAGGTGTAGATTCCATCTAAAATCACTTCGAAACTCGATGAGACATATTATCAAGAGACTAAGGTCATAATCTCTACGTTTGCTCCATCTCTATAACTGTAGTTATTCTGTGTGACATCTTTAGTCAAAAGGCTTCCTCTGTAAACCTCGGGAGAGCACCCTCAGTCTCAATTGTGTGGCAGGTTAAGCACCTTCTGTCTTGATTGACGTAGGACATGATTAAAATCATCTACTTCTTCTTACTCCTCTAGTTCTTCTTTTATAATCCATCCGTACTAACTGTGATATGCACCCTTTTCCTAGCCAGTAGGCAGTAACTTCTTCACACGCTTCCCTTGGTCTTCAATGACATAAAGGGGTCCTTTCTGACCGTCTAGTCTTTCTTCTTAAGTTCTTAATTAGGGATCTTTGCTCGAACTCACTCCATGTTATTATTAAGGTGCTAGCACGCGGATCGATTTAGCTTCACATTTGTCGTTGTTGATCTCTTGAAGGGTCCTCTAGACGTCTATAACATTCTTTCATCATTCTATAGTTATCCTCCTTATCTGATAACCGGTACCACTGGTTGACCCGCACGTTTATGTCTCAATTATTACTGACTGGTAAGTAGTTGACCTTCCATAAGATCACAGACTTATTGTTCTTCTATCTCTTTTGAAGTTTGATAGACTTGGTCAAAATCTATCTCCTCTAGTTTCTTTGTTAATACTCTTTTAGTTTCTTCCACAGTCTGCACTTCTCTTGTTCTCTTATGAGGTCACTATACTCTTCTGAGTCTACTCCTAGCATTCATCTGTCGCCAATGAGTTCATCAAGTCTTCCACATTAGCTTGTAAGCGTGTCTTCGCGATTCTCCTTACTTTAGTCATCATCTGTTTGCGGTTCTCTGGTATGAACCGTTAGTGTTGGTAACTTAAATCTCTTTGTAAATGAGAAATTATTGCGGACCCTTGAGTCCACCAAATCACTTTTCCACATTCTTCCCCTTGTTTAGTTTTGTCTTGATCATGTCGCCTTTATAAAAATTCGTTGTCTCAATTTTAGACTTCTAGTTTCTTGGATACTTATGTCGGACTTTCATTCAAAACTCTCATATCCTTGAAGGACTCCACATGCTTCCATGGTTACAGGATTTATTTCTCGACATCAAACTCACTCTTTATCTTTGTACCTTTTAACTTCTCACAACTGGGTCGACACTCTATCTTCTTTGTACTCTCATGTCCATGCTTGCTTATGGCGGCGTACGTCTTGATAGTCACGTCCTTTACACCGAAATTCTTGGTTGTACTCCGTTCTATATGATTCTTGTTTCTCCATTTTTATCTCCATTCTACGCTCTCGTCGTCTCTTGCATGGTTCTTCTAATTCATCTCTCGACTTCATACGACAAAGCCCCTTGCATGATTCTCAATTTCTTCTATCTAAGCTGACTCGGGAACTTCTTTCTCATCCGGTTGTACTGGCGGTAAAAATTTTCTAAACATCTTTACTGCTTTGCCCACCCGTCCTTCGGATGATTTATAAGTCACCAGGACGTCCATCAGAGTATCATACTAAATCTTGGTCTGAATCCCTTATCTCGTGTAGAAGACTCTTCAAACTCGTTACCGATTTATAATGAGGCGCTAATCGCTTCATGATATCACAACTAAAGAATACAAGTTATCCTTTAGGATACTAGCATACCACACACACAGATATATAATTTACACTAAAACCTATCGATATAAGTCTATATACTAACTCACCTATTGTTCCAAGCTGCAGAGATCCACGGAGAACGATGGTGGTCCGACGTACTACTAACCCAACAACCCGACTATGCACGTGTGTAAAAACAGAAATCCGTTTTGAAAATCTTAGACCCCTTTCGGGTTCTAGTTATTTTATACATTCGGTCTTTCGGAAGATTTCAAGTGCCATTGTTGCCAACCCAGAGCTCTGATACCATGTTGTAACACCCCAAATTCTCGGAACTCGGGGAGCTACTGGTTAGGACCTCACAATGGGTCCCGACCTTGGTTTAACAACAACTTTACTAGGATCTTACAACAAGGCACAAATGTATTTAAAACAATTTCAAAAACATAATATTTTTAATGGTATGAAAGTACACATGTGACAGCCTTACAAACATATATACAGATACATAACGTGCATGACGTATGGAAGACTCCCCCGTCCCCATCTAATGAGTACGTGGACCCGGCTGACCATCCGTTCCGGATCTCTCTGCAACTGTCTATCTCTACAGATCTACAACACGGATAAACCGTTAGCTAACTATCCAAATATAAGCAAAAAAGATAACAGCACAAACACACGCAGAACAAAATAAACAAACATCATGCTGGCACTCAACAAATTATTATCTGTTCTTTAGGTGATTCACATTATTCAATTTAAGTTGTGGCACGAGAACTATTTTTAGTTCTCGCCTCCGTTCCTTATCCAACTGGTGTAGGTATAGCTGACTTCCTTTGGTAGCGTCACTACAAACCATGTGTGGACTAGTCCCGAAAGAAACCCCCAGCGCCCGGCGAGCTACTGAGCGGAATGCCACCGCCCGTTACTCTTAGGCCAAAATACAGGTCGGTATTTATATATCACAACCTATCTCTCTAACATGTCAATCACACACCACCATCATCATTTATACTCATATTTAGCAGTCAGTTAAGTAAGCCCAAAGGACTTACCTGTTATAATGCTCGACTCCTTAGTAATCACTTGCTCTGTAACTGTACTCACTCAGTTGCCTGTTAAAGGCGATAAGTGTATTAGCACACTTTCACGTAGATAGAAGTCTAAGACTTCTGAGATTAAATAATAATGAAGACGTATTATCTACATTGTTAGTTGTAGGGTAAAATGACCATTTTACCCTTCATTCCGATTTTCTCGAAGACCCTAAAAATTCGTGTCCAAACTCCTATTTGAAGTTCTAAAATGTATCCTAACTCTTAGAATTTTATTAGGTGCGAAACGGACATTTTTCTTATGTTTAAATTTCCCGGAAGAACCGAAAAAGGTTTAACTTCGGCTCTAAATATAAAATTCTTAAAGGCTTATAAAATTCCCGAATTTATTATCTAGATAATCTATGAGGTTCTATCTAGCCTTAGAAGAAAGAATTTCACTAAACTGTTCAGCCGATATTTTTATAATAATTCCCAAAGTCGGTTCCTCACTCTACTTCTTATACTTAGCCAATTTTCCTAAGTTCAGAAAAAAACTGCTCAACTACCTAACTTCGGGAGCTCGTAACTTTCAATCCGACCGTTCATTTCTCACCAAATTTTAATATGATAAACTACATACATCCATCTATAACATATCCAAAATTCAACGGTGGATCTTTATCCAAACATTTTATAATTATTCGACAAGGTGGGCTGTTCGAAACCTAAAAGCTGAAGGAGTAAAATTAATTTACAGCAGCCATTTCCACTCATTTCTGCATATACTCAGCAGCTAAATTACGTTATTCATGCTAGGCTTAACAACAGCAGTGCACAACACATGGGTGACAGCGGAAACGAAGAGGGACGGAGCAAGCTTACGAATTCTGCAAATCCGGCGTTAATGGTTGGCGGGTTTCGGTGTCTCCTTCGGCTGCAGGGAATTGACTTGTATCCTCTCTTGTTTGTACCGCTCTGCTGGCCGGCTATCACTGCAGGATCCGTGAGGGACCGATCTAGTCGATTAATCATACGGAATAAGAGATTAAGAAGGGATATGCGCTGCACTTTACCGACGATCGAAGGTTGCGGAGTCGGCTGAAACGTTCACAACAGGAGGCACCGAAGGGAGGCTGCAGGCTTGGTGGTGGCTGGCGGCGCGCTGGGTGGACGCCGGAAGCAGTGGCTGAGGACGGTGGCGGCCGTGGTGCGGTTTCCTGGAATCGAACAGCCCCGCTGTGAGTTCCGAATAAGTCCGCGCATCAAAAGGGAATCCAGCGGAGGAAGGGATCGGTTCACTTACCGATGTCCGGCGGCGCGGTGGTGTGCCAGGCGTGGCAGCAGGCGGCGGCCCTTCCTTCCTCAGGCGTCGGCGAGCCTTGGCGGCGGTGGTTGCGGCTCCTTCGTCTCAGCGGCAAGGCGAAGCTGCGTTGTAGATTCGTTCGATTAATCGATTGGTTTACGCAGGATTAGGATTAGGTTTTATTTATTTAGGTTAATTAATTAGGTTAAAATTATCTTAATTAATTTAGGGTTAGGATTAAATTAGAAGATGGCTGATGGGCTGAATAATTGGGCCTCGTATTGGGCCACATCCGACTTGCCTTCTCATATTAAAACGGAATTTCGAAGCCTGCTACTTATGTGCGGGAAATTATATAATACGGAATTAAATTCCGTATTATTTATTTTATTATTATTTTTATTTTAAGTTGCATAATTAAATTTTTGGTTATACGATTTCATCATTTTATGTGACTTAAAGTCACATAAAATGATAACATTTAAACTCGTTTTATTTTATTATTTACGATTGTCGCATCGGAATTTGGTTAATTGTAGTTTACCGGAACTTTAAAATTTCGGTTATTACA
>BSUD01000003.1:17065791-17169703 GCA_033239045.1 Fagopyrum esculentum
GTGGCTGAGGACGGTGGCGGCCGTGGTGCGGTTTCCTGGAATCGAACAGCCCCGCTGTGAGTTCCGAATAAGTCCGCGCATCAAAAGGGAATCCAGCGGAGGAAGGGATCGGTTCACTTACCGATGTCCGGCGGCGCGGTGGTGTGCCAGGCGTGGCAGCAGGCGGCGGCCCTTCCTTCCTCAGGCGTCGGCGAGCCTTGGCGGCGGTGGTTGCGGCTCCTTCGTCTCAGCGGCAAGGCGAAGCTGCGTTGTAGATTCGTTCGATTAATCGATTGGTTTACGCAGGATTAGGATTAGGTTTTATTTATTTAGGTTAATTAATTAGGTTAAAATTATCTTAATTAATTTAGGGTTAGGATTAAATTAGAAGATGGCTGATGGGCTGAATAATTGGGCCTCGTATTGGGCCACATCCGACTTGCCTTCTCATATTAAAACGGAATTTCGAAGCCTGCTACTTATGTGCGGGAAATTATATAATACGGAATTAAATTCCGTATTATTTATTTTATTATTATTTTTATTTTAAGTTGCATAATTAAATTTTTGGTTATACGATTTCATCATTTTATGTGACTTAAAGTCACATAAAATGATAACATTTAAACTCGTTTTATTTTATTATTTACGATTGTCGCATCGGAATTTGGTTAATTGTAGTTTACCGGAACTTTAAAATTTCGGTTATTACAATATTAGTCAGCTTTCTTCACAAGGCATACCGGTACGGTTGTGAAGTTGTTTTTGGAATACCAAGAGATGTATAAGGTGACCAACAAGAGTAGGAGAAGATTGAAGTTTTGAAGTTTGAAGTCATTGTGAGATGTACAAGAAGTACATGAAAGATTGAGGTTAGAACCTCTACAGTCGATTGGACGCTACATAAGAAAAGGGAGTAAGTTCTAGCCCTACTCGAAGGAATGGTGCAAGCTTTGGTAGAATACGAATAAGGTAATACTAATATATTATAAGGCGTGATTAAGTCCCGCGGTTAAAACCTTCATGACTTCACATAAGTGTGAAACCTTAAAAAGATTATTAGAGCAAGTCTCCCGAGTTCCGGAGATGAAGGATCTTTGAAAGAGGATGGTGAACATTGCAGCTAAAGAAGTGTTAAACCACGTGTTCGATGGACGTCACCTCAACAGATCGGGGTGAACCACTTGACAAATGTTAAGACAAGATAGTGTCGATATCTTACGATATGAGATGGGTAGAGAAAATATGGAACCCGGAATAGAACGGATTCCAATGCATCGGAAGGTGGATTTTTATCATTAAGCTTGATTTGAAGTTCGTGTTGGAAGTATATCTTGAACTCTTGATTTGAAGTTCATGTTGAGATATATCTTGAATTCTTGATTTGAATTTGTTATAAAAGACACCAGTTTGCGAAGAGAGAGACGGTTATCTCCGTTTGTACATCGATTTCTATAAGTTGAGCAATATGACAATGAAGGAACAGTATCCCTTACAACGAATGGGAGATCTACTCGATCAGCTTCAAGGGTCGGTTGTCTCTTCTAATATTAAGTTAAGATTTGATTGTCGCTGTTTGAGAATTCGAGACTCATATATTGCAAATACGGCATTCCGGACCAACCAGGGCCACTACGAGTTGTGGTTACCCCATATGGGCTTACTGATGCCCTGATGAGATATTTTGGGTCTACTATTGAAAAAGAGAGAAGATGTATGACAAGTTGTCTCGGGATGACAAAGCCCGAAAGATGTGAAAGAAATCACAAGTTTTCTTAGATGCGCTGAGCTTTACCACATCTGTAAAGAGAGAAGTTGTATAACATCAACTAGGGTAACCTACTCCAAAGGACAATGAAGTTTTGGATGGGACGAGATTGGACAATAGAGTTGTTGAAAGTTAAGAGGAGATTCGATGGTGCAACTGTTTCTACATTGCCTGGAGGTATGATGGGTTTGAAGTGTGCAAATGATTCATGACAAGGTGTTCGCTCCAAACGGTGTGTGCAAGCTTTAAATTTATAACCCTAGACTTAAGCTTAAAACAAGGATGCGAACCCGCAGTGTACGGGTCAATCGTAGTAAAAGCAAGAAAATTCCAGGGGTCGATCACAGGGACTTAGTGAAACAAAGTCCAATACGGTATGCTAGTGTTGATGCTAACCACAAGAGCAAGTATACAATCAAAGATGAATAAGATGTCAAATAAGCAAACATGCAATTCTAGGGATTAAAGCATCTAGTTGTGGTTCCAACTCAAGATCTATAGATAAGTGGACAAAGCTGAGATTTTTGCATGGGGAAGGTGTTTCTAAAGTGGAGTAGATTACCGGGTAAGTCTCACTACACACTAATCCCAAACCGTAACTCCTATTACCGGGTAAGTCTCAAGGAATTAAGATAAAGAACTATTGCCTCAAACTAACACATTAACTCTCAGTTAAGGATCGGATAAGCCACCTCGGTCAGCCAGTTTCCACCCCGGCCGAGATGTTCATCGACTGAACGAGATGCTTAGGGTTAAGGTTAAAGACTCGAACTTTCAGGATCCTACTGTGATTAAGATCATTCTATCATTGTTTTTCCCACAACCTTCAGCCAATCACCCTAGAATCACACAAGGAAATTAGCCACTCATCATCATAATGAAAGTATTAAATGTAAGGGAAGAAGGTGAATATTTGAACAAAGAAGAATTTAATGAAAACACTTCAATAACTGAATCAAATATCACACAAAATCGTTCCTTGGATAATAATCCAACTAGACAAGACAATCAAGGAAAAGAATTGAAGACAATCTTACAAAACCCTCCAAAAAAGCTATAAAGCTATAGTCTTCAATCTTCCTTCGACCTTCAAAAAGGTTCTTCAACTCTCTCCCAAATTGGAGTATGATGCGGCTGCTGCGTATTCTTTGCTGTAATCGAGATCGTATGCGGTGTATGCAGCCTCTAAGCATGATCGGATTTGTGGAAAATCCAATCCTTTTTATAGGAAAAATAAACCTCCAAAGATAATAAATCTTAAGAAGATATATTCCCATAAAAATAGGTAAAATATATGATTCTGCATATCTCCTTCCTTCCAGAAGCTCAGCCCAAAAATATAAGATCACTTTCCAATTTTAAAAGATCTCAGCCAAGAATAAAATATTCTCGCCGCGTCCTAGGTATTCGCCTCGGTCGAGTCGGCGTCTCTGGATCGCCTCGGTCGAGATGAATCTCTGGTCAACCGAGGTGACTCATAACTGAATGTAGAATCTCTCAAAACTGGTCCAAAGTAAATCTTTAATCATGGCTATGCTTCCTGAAGGATTCTTTTTTGCTCCTCAATGTAGCTCCAAATGACTCTTGACTCCTTTTGCTCCTTTTCGATGCAAAACGTACCATATTACCTGCAATTACAACGAAACTAGGTGTAGACCTCGATTCTCGCAAAGGTAGATGAAATGGTAGTAAAATCACATAATGTACATACAAACATGCAGATTATGAAAGATAAAACGTCCAAACAAACCCCAAAATATAGACTATAATTCATGCTATCAAAATACCCCATACTTAGCCCTTGCTTGTCCCTAAGCAAGTTCCTCATATAGAAATCAAGATAGAATGGATTATAAGTCAAGAAAATCAATGAAAAGTCTTTCAAAAAAAAAAAAAATATTTTTATGGTGTGCAACTATCATAGATCACTCTAAGAGAGTACTTCCTGGAAATTAAAAACTCAATATGATCAAAACATTTTATAAATATAGGAAAGTTGTTCATCTTTGCATAAAATCATAGAATGCATAATAAATCATAATTATCAAAATTAATCATGTATAATCCGATTTAAACCGCTAAGTCAATCAACAAGCTCAAGGTCTCAAGGGCTTCCCAAAAGAAAGGTCAAGAAACGTGTAGGGTAGGGATGTATGTAAGGTAATGTGGTGCTAGAATCCGGGAAAAGGATGAACTTCACTTTCACTTTGACTTGCAACATCTTCCACCAATAAGCTTTGCTTATTTCACACTTTTTTTTTCTTTTACTTTACTTTTTGGGATGCATGGACAGAGGTGCACAATAACCGAAGCCTAGGAAATCCGCAATCATCAATTTCTCGAGATGCGTCAAACCCTTGATGCACATACCATGACCCGTTAGGAATATCGCTCAATCCGACTTTGGCAAGACACAAACACCCGGCTATGTGAATGGTGCCGAGTTACTCATCTTCATGATTGACTTCCCCAAACCTATTATTGCTTTCTAACACTTTCACTTTCAGCCACTTCTCAACTTTAACTTGCTTTCACCACTTCGCTTGCTTCCAAATTCCCGGATAGGTAAAGGGAGGCAAAATGTATATGAGGGGCTAAGCATGATCAAGAAGAAGAAGAAGAAGAGAATGAATTGCCTTGGTCTTTCCAAGAAGAACGTGAGAGAACTTATGCTGCGGTGTCAACCTTCAAATTCAACATAATTTGGATAAAAATAAAGTATTAAACATGCCAATAATTTCAAACAAAGCATTTAGCAACTTAATCATATCATAAAACATTTCAAACATATAAAGAATTTAAAACCAGTCAGTAAACAAGATCTTCACTGAGATCATATCCAGATAAGTAGCACAAAAATCGTTTTCGAAAATTTTCTGTTACGCCCACCTCGGTCGAGGTGTTCTTGGTTCAACCGAGGTGAAACACCTCGTTTTGCCAGAACTGTCCCGGTCGAGGTCAAAAATTTTTTAAAACCATTTTTTTTCGGTTTCGACGTTTTTCTCAATCAAATAACCTGTAAGTATGCATGCAATCTCAGATAAACATATAAATGCAGATAAAGCATGAATATGAAAATATCCGGTAAATAATACATCATAAGTATCGAATACATCAAGTAGTCACGTAGTCAGATAATACATCATAAACCCCATACTTGAGACACACTGTCCCAGTGGGTGTAAATAAAGTCTGAAAGAAAGGATGACTCACCGAACATAGCTAAGCTGCATGAAGAAGTAAGAAACAGCTCCAAGATAAGACCATCTCGGTTGGCGAAGCACATATCGGTCGAGGTGTTCTGACAGTCCCCGAGATGTATCTCAGTAAAGCTCGTTTCCTCAACTTCTCGAAATTTTGTTCTTCCAGTGTAGCTCCTGAACTGTGATCCTTCCTTTTTGGAATACCTGGTTGTTGTCTAGAGGAAAGCAAAAACAAAAACTATCTAAACTAGACTAGAAAACGGGAAAGAAAGCAATACCTTGGGTTGCCTCCCAAGAAGCGCTTGATTTAAGGTCGCTAGCTGGACCCTTCTCCATAGAATTACTCAATGCACTTCGAACGTTGTGGAGTGCTCATCACATCCATCATAAGAGTCTTCCAAAAAGGTTCCGGTTCCTAATTTCACCGGCAAATGGTAAGATCTCCCACGTACAAGCTTGTACGGTTTGATTCTCACCGGAATTCTTCTAGATTTCCTGCACTTCAATGGGACATAATCTACCCTCGTGTCCCATCCTTTCCTGGATCGAGAAAACAGTTTCTCGAGAATCATAGCAGCTTCCCCATCTAGAACTTGGGGATGGTACAAGGTCCTGAGCATGCGAGGGACCCCATACTTGAACAAGAAACACTTCATCGCCTTAACGGTGTAGTGCTTGCGAACTTCACTCCTTATAATCCAAGGAGTATCTTCCTCCAACAGTTTCAAGGGAGGTTTCATCTTGATCTTAGGAGGTTCTTTCGGAAGAGACCTCCAACTCTCCGGTGTCTTCCTGAAAAATTCAGAAATATTAATAGGGAATTCAAATGAAGTAGGAGAACGTACCTTGCAAAGTTCTCCAAAGCTTGAGGCAAGTTTCGTGTTGGGTTGATAATCCACCCACGAAATCTCTCTCAGTTCAGCTGGTCTTTCTTCCACCTTGACCACAATCTCAGTAATTTGGCCAAAGTCTTCTGCATCTGCCTCTTCCGGTTCTGCAGGTTCTTCTTTCATCTCGACCGAGGTTACTTCCACCTCGACCGAGGTCTCAACAGTCAGATCGAGATCTTCCACATCTTCTCCCTCTAAAGCTTCAGGAGAAACTTCTGGTTTGACTGGATGTATGCTCGAAACGTGCAACACTTCCTTATGCTCCTCTTCCGGCTTAGCATAGGATAGGGTGCTTTCCTTGAGCTCCGTCACCTTCTTCATCAACTTCTCCAATCTTGATTCGAGAGAGTCTTCGAAAGGTTGCTCATAAATGTTTTTAGGGACATTCTTCTCATCCCATATCGCAAGTTCATGTTGAATGGCCTCTTCTCTTTCCCATTCATTGTTGAACCAATAGAAGGAGTACTTCTCCTCCAAGTATTCATAATGATCCGCCCTAGCACTTTGTCTTGCTATCCAGGCTGGATCAAACATAGCCATCAGAAATCCTGAAAACTACAAAACTCATAGAAAGAGTAGTTAGTAGCAACAGGGGCAAGCGCCCCGAAAGCAAACCGTACCGGCTCGGTCTAGACCAAGTCCCCGGCAACGGCGCCAAAAACTTGTTCGCTCCAAAAGGTGTGTGCAAGCTTTAAATTTATAACCCTAGACTTAAGCTTAAAACAAGGATGCGAACCCGCAGTGTACGGGTCAATCGTAGTAAAAGCAAGAAAATTCCAGGGGTCGATCACAGGGACTTAGTGAAACAAAGTCCAATACGGTATGCTAGTGTTGATGCTAACCACAAGAGCAAGTATGCAATCAAAGATGAATAAGATGTCAAATAAAGCAAACATGCAATTCTAGGGATTAAAGCATCTAGTTGTGGTTCCAACTCAAGATCTATAGATAAGCGGACAAAGCTGAGATTTTTGCATGGGGAAGGTGTTTCTAAAGTGGAGTAGATTACCGGGTAAGTCTCACTACACACTAATCCCAAACCGTAACTCCTATTACCGGGTAAGTCTCAAGGAATTAAGATAAAGAACTATTGCCTCAAACTAACACACCATCTAAGGGAATAGAATCAACCTTTACCGGGTAAGTCTCAGGCTAACTCACAAAGATGGGATGGAAGCACACTCAAACCCCAATAAAGGACAAGCCTTTATTACCTACACTTATGATCGTTAGTATACAAACTAAGGAATTACCGGGTAAGTCTCATCCTAAGCTTGCTTTGAACCAGAAAGGTATAATAAGAATAGGATTTGGCAAACTCTAACACATTAACTCTCAGTTAAGGATCGGATAAGCCACCTCGGTCAGCCAGTTTCCACCCCGGCCGAGATGTTCATCGACTGAACGAGATGCTTAGGGTTAAGGTTAAAGACTCGAACTTTCAGGATCCTACTGTGATTTAGATCATTCTATCATTGTTTTTCCCACAACCTTCAGCCAATCACCCTAGAATCACACAAGGAAATTAGCCACTCATCATCATAATGAAAGTATTAAATATATGGGAAGAAGGTGAATATTTGAACAAAGAAGAATTTAATGAAAACACTTCAATAACTGAATCAAATATCACACAAAAATCGTTCCTTGGATAATGATCCAATAAGACAAGACAACAAGGAAAGGAATTGAAGACAATCTTACAAAACCCTCCAAAAAGCTATAAAGCTATAGTCTTCAATCTTCCTTCAACCTTCAAAAAGGTTCTTCGAATCTCCCCAATTGGAGTAGGATGCTGCGTGTCCTCAGCTGTAATCGGATTGTAAGCGGGCTTGCAGCCTCTAAGCATGATCGGATTTGTGGAAAATCCAATCCTTTTTATAGGAAAAATAAACCTCCAAAGATAATAAATCTTAAGAAGATATATTCCCATAAAAATAGGTAAAATATATGATTCTGCATATCTCCTTCCTTCTAGAAGCTCAGCCCAAAAATATAAGATCACTTTCCAATTTTAAAAGATCTCAGCCAAGAATAAAATATTCTCGCCGCGTCCTAGGTGTTCGCCTCGGTCGAGTCGGTGTCTCTAGATCGCCTCGGTCGAGATGAATCTCTGGGCAACCGAGGTGATCATAACTGAATGTAGAATCTCTCAAAACTGGTCCAAAGTAAATCTTTAATCCATGGTTGTGCTTCCTGAATGTAGCTCCAAATGACTCTTGACTCCTTTTGCTCCTTTTTGATGCAAAACGTACCATATTACCTGCAATTACAACGAAACTAGGTGTAGACCTCGATTCTCGCAAAGGTAGATGAAATGGTAGTAAAATCACATAATGTACATACAAACATGCAGATTATGAAAGATAAAACGTCCAAACAAACCCCAAAATATAGACTATAATTCATGCTATCAAAATACCCCATACTTAGCCCTTGCTTGTCCCTAAGCAAGTTCCTCATATAGAAATCAAGATAGAATGGATTATAAGTCATGAAAATCAATGAAAAGTCTTTCAAAAAACATTTTTATGGTGTGCAATTATCATAGATCACTCTAAGAGAGTACTTCCTGGAAATTAAAAACTCAATATGATCAAAACATTTTATAAATATAGGAAAGTTGTTCATCTTTGCATAAAATCATAGAATGCATAATAAATCATAATTATCAAAATTAATCATGTATAATCCGATTTAAACCGCTAAGTCAATCAACAAGCTCAAGGTCTCAAGGGCTTCCCAAAAGAAAGGTCAAGAAACGTGTAGGGTAGGGATGTATGTAAGGTAATGTGGTGCTAGAATCCGGGAAAAGGATGTACTTCACTTTCACTTTGACTTGCAACATCTTCCACCAATAAGCTTTGCTTATTTCACACTTTTTTTCTTTTTACTTTACTTTTTGGGATGCATGGACAGAGGTGCACAATAACCGAAGCCTAGGAAATCCGCAATCATCAATTTCTCGAGATGCGTCAAACCCTTGATGCACATACCATGACCCGTTAGGAATATCGCTCAATCCGACTTTGGCAAGACACAAACACCCGGCTATGTGAATGGTGCCGAGTTACTCATCTTCATGATTGACTTCCCCAAACCTATTATTGCTTTCTAACACTTTCACTTTCAGCCACTTCTCAACTTTTGACTTGCTTTCACCACTTCGCTTGCTTCCAAATTCCCGGATAGGTAAAGGGAGGCAATATGTATATGAGGGGCTAAGCATGATCAAGAAGAAGAAGAAGAAGAAGAAGAATGAATTGCCTTGGTCTTTCCAAGAAGAACGTGAGAGAACTTATGCTGCGGTGTCAACCTTCAAATTCAACATAATTTGGATAAAAATAAAGTATTAAACATGCCAATAATTTCAAACAAAGCATTTAGCAACTTAATCATATCATAAAACATTTCAAACATATAAAGAATTTAAAACCAGTCAGTAAACAAGATCTTCACTGAGATCATATCCAGATAAGTAGCACAAAAATCGTTTTCGAAAATTTTCTGTTACGCCCACCTCGGTCGAGGTGTTCTTGGTTCAACCGAGGTGAAACACCTCGTTTTGCCAGAACTGTCCCGGTCGAGGTCAAAAATTTTTTAAAACCATTTTTTTTCGGTTTCGACGTTTTTCTCAATCAAATAACCTGTAAGTATGCATGCAATCTCAGATAAACATATAAATGCAGATAAAGCATGAATATGAAAATATCCGGTAAATAATACATCATAAGTCAAATAAGTCAGATAATACATCATAAACCCCATACTTGAGACACACTGTCCCAGTGGGTGTAAATAAAGTCTGAAAGAAAGGAGGACTCACCGGATAAAGAGCCGAACTGCATAAAAATAAAATAAATAAAATCCTGCAGCTCCTCAGAAGTCCTGATCCGGTGGTGGTGGTGGCATGTACGGGTACAAAGTAGGGTCATAGGGATAGCCCATGACATGCTGGAACTGTAGCTGAGCCATCATGTGCTGATGATGCTGTCGCTCCTGCATCTCCCGGATATCCAAAGAAAGTGCAGCATAAGTGTCGATAACCTGATCTGTCAGGTCATCAATCCGGCGGTGTGCTGCTCTGTCCCTAACCCTCTGCCTCCTGCGCCTAGCGGGCCTAACTGGAGAAGTCTCAGCCGGCGCTGGCTCAGTGTCCTCCTCGTCCTCATCAAGATCAATAATGGGAGGCGCGCTCGTCCCAGCAGTGTCTGTCCCTGTGTCCATCGGGACGCCGCCTCCTCTCTCATCAACCGTCTCGTCGTCATCCTCCTCATCAGCCTCCTCAGCCTCCTCAGTAGCTGCAGCAGCAGCAGCTGCTCCCTCTCTGTAGTCCTCCATCAGCGGGACCCATGCTGTCTGCCAAAAATGTGGGTCGAAGACCGAAAACTGTGCAGACCATCTGATGCCCTGAGGCGCTGTCCGCTCCCAAGGCATAGCAACGTAGGGTGTAGTCAACCCACGAGGAACAAGAATCCGCCTCGTGATCATCTCCTGCAGACCCAGCGGCTTCGGAGCCGCAACCATGGTACACCTACTCAAATCCATATCCTGATACCTAGCGATATGGGTCACTATACCTCCGCAGCAAATATCACCCTTCCCTTTGGCCTTGATCCTGTGCAGATCCTCTGCCAGCATCAAGCCAAAGTCAGGGTATCCTCCCGTGACCATGCAGTATAGGGAGAAAAGCTCCCCCTGTCGGACCTTCTGGGGCGTCTCAGTACGCGCCAGAAGCATCTCACTGAAAACCCTGTGCACTAGTCTGAAGGATAAATGGTAAATAAGCTTCGCCCTGGAATCACCAGGGCGCCACCTGTCTGCATGACTCGTAATGTGGGCAATCTGACCCCAGAACTCTCTAGCTACAGCTCGGGTCGGGAAATCTACAGCGGTGGGGGTAGGGAAGCCAAAAATATCTCTCCAGTGGGCAAGAGGTACTATGTAGTTCCGGTTCATCAACCGGTACTTCACAGCCCCCTCTGTGGGGAGGTAAGTGAAGGAACTGACGAACTCGAGGGTAGGCTCGAGGTAAGCTGGGGCTCGGATCTCAGAAAACTGATACAGCCCGACTGTGGCGATCATCCTGCTAAGCTCTCCATCTACATGGAGACAGTCAAAGGCAGAAACGTCCAGAAATCTAGGAGCGATAACTGGACGACTAGAAATGCGGTCATAATCTACCCGGTGTCTCTCATGGATCACCGGGATAGAAGGTCGGGATGAGGAAGAAGAAGGGGAAGGAGAGGATCTATCTCTAAGGGCCAGTAATCTATCTGAACTCATCTTCACAAATCAATCTGTCAGACCACCTCGGTTGACTGACAACCCTCAGAAATCACCTCGGTCGAGATGCAGTTCGACCGGACCGAGGCGTAGCAGTGTCGATTTCTATTCTCTGATTTTCAGTTCTTTTCCCCCCAAAATCACTACAATTGCTTCCTAAGGGGTACTTATGCCTTTTCTCAACAGAAACAAGGGCAACCAAAGCCCAAATAGCAGAAAACGAACGAGTTAGGTTTTCGAACGTTTTTACCTCGTTTTGGTCGAATCGCTCAAATTTCTTGCAGATCTGTTGTAGTAATCGACTCCTCTACTCTTTAATCTCGGTTTGGAAGCGGAAATCTTCGAAAACGAGCGAGAAATGAGGGAGCGAGGCGATTCTGTGCGCCGCGGTCGAAACGAAGTAAAAAAAAATGAAAAGTAATTTTTTTCCTTTTTATACTGTTACTGGATCTGCTGTCACCTCGGTCGAAATGGTCTCGACTGGACCGAGGTGGTACGGACCGAGGCGGTTCTGCAGAAACCCTAGTCGCCTCGGTTGCTTCAAGAATCAACTCGGTCGAGGTGTTCTGACAGTGACCGAGGTGCCTCTTTCTTCTCAGAATCTCGAACTTCTCCCTTTCCTGGAGTGTTCCTTCCTGTTATCTGTCCAGAACGCCAAAAACAAAGCAAAGCAAAGCAAAGCAAAAACAAAAACTATCTAAACTAGACTAGAAAACGGGAAAGAAAGCAATACCTTGGGTTGCCTCCCAAGAAGCGCTTGATTTAAGGTCGCTAGCTGGACCATGATGCGTCTCAAACGAGGTAGGAGGTTCCCTCACCCCATACTTCACCTCCATCGTGGGGTGAAGTAAGTAAGTCCATCAAACGCTCCAAAACGTGCAAGTGCTCGTCGGGGAATGAATCGTCTATGGGTGGGCTATCCGTCTCGCGGGAGGATTCCGGTAGCCGGCTGAGGTGATCCGCAACTGAATTCTCGGATCCCTTCTTATCGCGGATCTCTAGGTCAAACTCCTGGAGCAAGAGAATCCATCGAATAAGGCGCGGCTTGGCATCTTTCTTAGCCATCAAGTAGCGTATGGCTGCGTGGTCGGTGTAGACAATGACTTTCGCCCCTACTAGGTAGGAACGAAACTTCTCGAAAGCATATACAACCGCCAATAACTCCTTTTCTGTGGTAGCGTAGTGGCGTTGTGCTTCATCTAGCGTCTTGCTAGCATAGTAAATGGCGGTGGTCCGTCCATCCTTCTTTTGCCCAAGCACCGCTCCTACGGCTACATCGCTAGCGTCGCACATGACCTCAAAGGGCAAGGTCCAATCAGGAGGTTGGATAATGGGAGCGGAGATCAACGCTTCCTTAATCCTGTAAAAAGCATCAAGACACTCCTCCATGTGCAAGGCTTGCTTCTCAATGAAGTCCCAAGCCTCATCAACCGCCATATCCATGAATGTGCCGGCGGAGAGTAGTTGGAGATTAAACTGGGTGTTTCCGTCCAGTCCTTTGAAGTAGATCTCCAACAACTCGATCTTTGGAATCCCATGATGTGGGCAATCCAAAAGGATATCCTTGAACCGCTCCCATGATTTGGACAAGCTCTCCTTGTCCTTCATGATGAAAGCATTGATCTTCCCTCTCATTTCAGCAGTCTTTGAGGGGGGAAAGAATTTGGTCAAGAATTCCGTAGTCATCTCTTCCCATGTGCTGATCTTTCCTGCAGGAAGAGATTGATACCAAGTAAGAGCTCTATCTTTAAGAGAAAAGTAGAAAGGTCTTAGCTTGTAGTTGTTATTTTCAATTCTGGGAGGTCGCAAGGTCTCCATCAAGATCTCGTAGTTTTGAAGATGTTGATGCGGCGACTCCTTCTCTAGCCCTCCGAATTGACATTGGCGAATCATCGCTAGAACTTGTGGTCGAAGTTCGTAGTCATGGTCCGCTGGATCTCCTAGGTTCACTCCTGGACGCCTCAGCTGTTGATTAGGGTCCATCCTTTGACCTAGGGTTTGTGGAATTCCTGCAAGAAGAACATCTCGGACTGGCATCCGAAGTGGATGCACATCGGCCGGGGCGTCAGGAACTGGGACTTGCCTCGGTCGAGGATCAATTACTGGATCCTGCATCGGTCGAGGTTGAATCTGGTTCCGAATTGCTGCAATCTCAGCTTCGATTGCTGCATTCCTGGCCTGATTCTCTTCTTTTTCCTGCCTTAGTTCTTCCTTACTGAGTCGTAGCTGCTCCTGCGTTTCTCTCAATTGGGCCAAAAGATCGTGATCGTCTTGTTGGGCCATCTTCGCTTCTCTTAAGCGTCGTTTGTATGTCTTTTCCGGTTCGGGATCGTAAGGAACGATTTCCTTTCCAGTGCGGGTTCTTCGCATATACCTAAGAAAGAACCTGCAAAAGTCACTCGAGTAGAGTGGTAAGACAACACGGGGCAAATGCCCCAAGAGCAAACCGTACCGGCTCGGTCTAGACCAAGTCCCCGGCAACGGCGCCAAAAACTTGTTCGCTCCAAACGGTGTGTGCAAGCTTTAAATTTATAACCCTAGACTTAAGCTTAAAACAAGGATGCGAACCCGCAGTGTACGGGTCAATCGTAGTAAAAGCAAGAAAATTCCAGGGGTCGATCACAGGGACTTAGTGAAACAAAGTCAACACGGTATGCTACGTTAATTCTAACCACAAGAGCGATTAACACAATCAAAGATGAATAAGATGTCAAATAAAGCAAACATGCAATTCTAGGGATTAAAGCATCTAGTTGTGGTTCCAACTCAAGATCTATAGATAAGCGGACAAAGCTGAGATTTTTGCGTGGGGAAGGCGTTTCTAAAGTGGAGTAGATCACCGGGTAAGTCTCAAGGAATCAAGATAAAGAACTATAACCTCAAACTAACACACCATCTAAGGGAATAGAATCAACCTTTACCGGGTAAGTCTCAGGCTAACTCACAAAGATGGGATGAAAGCACACTCAAACCCCAATAAAGGATAAACCTTTATTACCTACACTTATGATCGTTGGTACACAAACTAAGGAATTACCGGGTAAGTCTCATCCTAAGCTTGCTTTGAACCAGAAAGGTGTAATAAGAATAGGATTTAGCAAACTCTAACACTTAACTCTCAGTTTAAGGTCGGATAAGTCACCTCGGTCAGAAGAATTCCACCCCGGCCGAGATGTTCATCAACCGAACGAGATGCTTAGGGTTAAGGTTAAAGACTCGAACTTTCAGGATCCTACTGGAATCTAAGACTATTCTATCATTGTTTTTCCCACAACCTTCAGCCAATCACCCTAGAATCGCACAAGGAAATTAGCCACTCATCATCATTGTGAAAGTATTAAATGTAAGGGAAGAAGGTGAATATTTGAACAAAGAAGAATTTAATGAAAAGACTTCAATAACTGAATCAAATATCACACAAAAGTGTTCCTTGGAAAATAATCCAACAAGACAAGACAACAATTGAGGGAATTGAAAACAATCTTACAAAACCCTTCAATAAAAGCTATGAAAGCTATGGACTTCAATCTTCCTTCAACCTTCAAAAAGGTTCTTCAACTCTCTCCCAAATTGGAGTATGCGGCTGCTGCGCTGATAGCGGGTGTATGCGGGATGTTTCCAATTGTATGCGGATCCTCCTATTTGTGGAAAATCCAACCCTTTTTATAGGAAAAATAGCCCTCCAAAGATAAGAAATCTTAGAAAGATATTATCCCATAAATATAGGTAAAATATATGATTCTGCATATCTCCTTCCTTCCAGAAGCCAAGCCCAAAAATAAAATATTCTCGCCGCGTCCTAGGTGTTCGCCTCGGTCGAGTCGGCGTCTCTGGATTACCTCGGTCGAGATGAATCTCTGGTCAACCGAGGTGACTCACAACTGAATGTAGAATCTCTCAAAACTGGCCAAAGTAAATCCTTAATTCATGGCTATGCTTCCTGGATGTAGCTCCAAATGACTCATGACTCCTTTTGCTCCTTTTTGATGCAAAACGTACCATATTACCTGCAATTACAACGAAACTAGGTGTAGACCTCGATTCTCGCAAAGGTAGATGAAATGGTAGTAAAATCACATAATGTACATACAAACATGCAGATTATGAAAGATAAAACGTCCAAACAAACCCCAAAATATAGACTATAATTCATGCTATCAAAATACCCCATACTTAGCCCTTGCTTGTCCCCAAACAAGTTCTGCATATAAAATACAAGATAGAATGGATTATAAGTCAAAAAAATCAATGAAAAAGTCTTCCAAAAACATTTTATGGTGTGCAACTACCATAGATCACTCTAAGAGAGTACTTCCTGGAATTTAAAAACTCAATATGATCAAAACATTTTATAAATATAGGAAAGTTGTTCATCTTTGCATAAAATCATAGAATGCATAATAAATCATAATTATCAAAATTAATCATGTATAATCCAATTTAAACCGCTAAGTCAATCAACAAGCTCAAGGTCTCAAGGGCTTCCCAAAAGAAAAGGTCAAGAAACGTGTAGGGTAGGGATGTATGTAAGGTAATGTGGTGCTAGAATCCGGGAAAAGGATGAACTTCACTTTCACTTTGACTTGCAACATCTTCCACCAATAAGCCTTGCTTATTTCACACTTTTTTTCTTTTACTTTACTTTTTGGGATGCATGGACAGAGGTGCACAATAACCGAAGCCTAGGAAATCCGCAATCATCAATTTCTTGAGATGCATCAAACCCTTGATGCACATACCATGACCCGTTAGGAATATCGCTCAATCCGACTTTGGCAAGACACAAACACCCGGCTATGTGAATGGTGCCGAGTTACTCATCTTCATGATTGACTTCCCCAAACCTATTATTGCTTTCTAACACTTTCACTTTCAGCCACTTCTCAACTTTTGACTTGCTTTCACCACTTCGCTTGCTTCCAAATTCCCGGATAGGTAAAGGGAGGCAATATGTATATGAGGGGCTAAGCATGACCAAGAAGAAGAAGAAGAAGAAGAATGAATTGCCTTGGTCTTTCCAAGAAGAACGTGAGAGAACTTATGCTGCGGTGTCAACCTTCAAATTCAACATAATTTGGATAAAAATAAAGTATTAAACATGCCAATAATTTCAAACAAAGCATTTAGCAACTTAAACATATCATAAAACATTTCAAACATATAAAGAATTTAAAACCAGTCAGTAAACAAGATCTTCACTGAGATCATATCCAGATAAGTAACACAAAAATCGTTTTCGAAAACTCTCTGTTACGCCCACCTCGGTCGAGGTGTTCTTGGTTCAACCGAGGTGAAACACCTCGTTTTGCCAGAACTGTCCCGGTCGAGGTCAAAAATTTTTTAAAACCATTTTTTTTTTTTCGGTTTCGACGTTTTTCTCAATCAAATAACCTGTAAGTATGCATGCAATCTCAGATAAACATATAAATGCAAAAGTGAAGCATAAATATGAAAATATCCGGTAAATAATACATCATAAGTCAAATAAGTCAGATAATACATCATAAACCCCATACTTGAGACACACTGTCCCAGTGGGTGTAAATAAAGTCTGAAAGAAAGGAGGACTCACCGGATAAAGAGCCGAACTGCATAAAAATAAAATAAATAAAATCCTGCAGCTCCTCAGAAGTCCTGATCCGGTGGTGGTGGTGGCATGTACGGGTACAAAGTAGGGTCATAGGGATAGCCCATGACATGCTGGAACTGTAGCTGAGCCATCATGTGCTGATGATGCTGTCGCTCCTGCATCTCCCGGATATCCAAAGAAAGTGCAGCATAAGTGTCGATAACCTGATCTGTCAGGTCATCAATCCGGCGGTGTGCTGCTCTGTCCCTAACCCTCTGCCTCCTGCGCCTAGCGGGCCTAACTGGAGAAGTCTCAGCCGGCGCTGGCTCAGTGTCCTCCTCGTCCTCATCAAGATCAATAATGGGAGGCGCGCTCGTCCCAGCAGTGTCTGTCCCTGTGTCCATCGGGACGCCGCCTCCTCTCTCATCAACCGTCTCGTCGTCATCCTCCTCATCAGCCTCCTCAGCCTCCTCAGTAGCTGCAGCAGCAGCAGCTGCTCCCTCTCTGTAGTCCTCCATCAGCGGGACCCATGCTGTCTGCCAAAAATGTGGGTCGAAGACCGAAAACTGTGCAGACCATCTGATGCCCTGAGGCGCTGTCCGCTCCCAAGGCATAGCAACGTAGGGTGTAGTCAACCCACGAGGAACAAGAATCCGCCTCGTGATCATCTCCTGCAGACCCAGCGGCTTCGGAGCCGCAACCATGGTACACCTACTCAAATCCATATCCTGATACCTAGCGATATGGGTCACTATACCTCCGCAGCAAATATCACCCTTCCCTTTGGCCTTGATCCTGTGCAGATCCTCTGCCAGCATCAAGCCAAAGTCAGGGTATCCTCCCGTGACCATGCAGTATAGGGAGAAAAGCTCCCCCTGTCGGACCTTCTGGGGCGTCTCAGTACGCGCCAGAAGCATCTCACTGAAAACCCTGTGCACTAGTCTGAAGGATAAATGGTAAATAAGCTTCGCCCTGGAATCACCAGGGCGCCACCTGTCTGCATGACTCGTAATGTGGGCAATCTGACCCCAGAACTCTCTAGCTACAGCTCGGGTCGGGAAATCTACAGCGGTGGGGGTAGGGAAGCCAAAAATATCTCTCCAGTGGGCAAGAGGTACTATGTAGTTCCGGTTCATCAACCGGTACTTCACAGCCCCCTCTGTGGGGAGGTAAGTGAAGGAACTGACGAACTCGAGGGTAGGCTCGAGGTAAGCTGGGGCTCGGATCTCAGAAAACTGATCCAGCCCGACTGTGGCGATCATCCTGCTAAGCTCTCCATCTACATGGAGACAGTCAAAGGCAGAAACGTCCAGAAATCTAGGAGCGATAACTGGACGACTAGAAATGCGGTCATAATCTACCCGGTGTCTCTCATGGATCACCGGGATAGAAGGTCGGGATGAGGAAGAAGAAGGGGAAGGAGAGGATCTATCTCTAAGGGCCAAATGGCTATCTGAACTCATCTTCCCTAATCAATCTGTCAGACCACCTCGGTCGACTGACAAGTTCCAGAAATCACCTCGGTCGAGATGCAGGCCGACTGGACCGAGGCGTAGCAGTTCGAATTCCAATTCTCAGATTTCCAGTTCTTTTCCCCCTAAAATCACTACAATTGCTTCCTAAGGGGTACTTATGCCTTTTCTCAACAGATTCAAGGGCAGCCAAAGCCCAAATAGCAGAAAACGAACGAGTTAGGGTTTTCGAACGTTTTTACCTCGTTTCGGTCGAATCGCTCAAATTTCTTGCAGATCTGTTGTAGTAATCGACTCCTCTACTCTTTAATCTCGGTTTGGAAGCGGAAATCTTCGAAAACGAGCGAGAAATGAGGGAGCGAGGCGATTCTGTGCCGCGGTCGAAACGTAAGTAAAAAAGTGAAAAGTAATTTTTCCTTTTTATACTGTTGCGGGATCTGCTGTCACCTCGGTCGAGATGGTCTCGACTGGACCGAGGTGGTACGGACCGAGGCGGTTCTGCAGAAACCCTAGTCGCCTCGGTTGCTTCAAGAATCAACTCGGTCGAGGTGTTCTGACAGTGACCGAGGTGCCTCTTTCTTCTCAGAATCTCGAACTTCTCCCTTTCCTGGAGTGTTCCTTCCTGTTATCTGTCCAGAACGCCAAAAACAAAGCAAAGCAAAGCAAAGCAAAAACAAAAACTATCTAAACTAGACTAGAAAACGGGAAAGAAAGCAATACCTTGGGTTGCCTCCCAAGAAGCGCTTGATTTAAGGTCGCTAGCTGGACCATAGTGCGTCTCAAAGGAGGTAGATCGGTGCGACCTCCTCAACCGGCGTTTCCGGTTGGTACTTCTTAAGTCTATGACCGTTGACCTTGAAGCTTCCGCTAGTTTCGCCCCATATCTCAACTGCACCATGAGGGAAGACATGTTTCACAACGTAAGGTCCGGTCCATCTAGATTTCAACTTACCTGGAAAAAGACGGAGGCGGGAGTTGAAGAGTAGAACTAAGTCTCCTTCGTTAAGCTCCTTTGGAACGATACGCTTGTCATGCCATCTCTTCGTCCTTTCCTTGTAGATCTTGGCATTCTCGTAGGCGTTCAAACGCAGCTCTTCCAGCTCGTTAAGTTCCAATAGTCGCTTCTCACCAGCCTCCTTAATGTCAAAGTTCAACCATTTGATAGCCCAATATGCTTTGTGCTCCAACTCAACGGGCAAGTGGCAAGATTTCCCATACACCAAATTATAAGGGGTGGTGCCTATGGGAGTCTTGAATGCGGTCCTGTACGCCCAAAGAGCATCGTCTAATTTCATGGACCAATCCTTCCTCGTCCTAGAGACGGTCTTCTCCAAAATTGCTTTGATTTCTCTGTTTGAGATCTCGACCTGTCCACTAGTTTGAGGGTGATAAGCGGTTGATACCTTGTGGGTTACCCCATACTTCGATAGAAGTGCCTTAAACTTCCGGTTGATGAAATGCGTTCCTCCATCGCTGATGATGATGCGTGGAGTTCCAAATCGTGGAAAGATAGTTCTATTCAAGAACTTCACAACCACTTTGGCGTCGTTAGTGGGAGAAGCGATGGCTTCGACCCATCTAGAGACGTAATCCACTGCAAGGAGAATGTAGAGGTTTCCTCCGGAGGATGGGAAAGGTCCCATGAAGTCAATCCCCCATACATCAAAGATTTCCACTTCTTGGATGTTGTTAAGTGGCATCTCGTTCCTCCTTGATAGGTTCCCTGTTCTTTGGCATGCATCACAAGAAACAACAAAAGATTGCACATCCTTAAATAGTGTAGGCCAAAAGAAACCGGAACGCAATACCTTGGCGCATGTTTTATCGGTGCTAGCATGCCCTCCACATGGAAGTGAGTGGCAATGCTTTATAACGCTATTAACTTCGTCTTCCGGAATGCACCTTCGAAGCATCCCATCCGGTCCGCGCTTGAATAGCAGCGGCTCATCCCAGTAGTAATGTCGTACCTCCTTGAAGAATCTCTTCTTTTGGGAGTACGTCAATCCGGGTGGTATTTCCTGGCAAACAAGATAATTCACAATATCAGCATACCAAGGACCTTTATTATCAGAAAGTTGGTGGAGAGAATGATCCGCCAACTGTGGGTGAATGTCAGAGAAGGGAGTAGAAAAATTGTCATTCTCAGCAATCTCAGTTGACATTGTCTCTCTGTCGATCTCGGTCGAGGCGCAAAGGCGTTGACCGAGGTGTTCTTCAGACGCCTCGCTCAGTCCAGAAAGTGCCTCGGTCGAGGTACTGCTACTGGATCCGAGGCTGGAAATCTTCGTTTCCTGGATCAGCTTCTCAGTCATGGCTCCTGGATCTTCTTCCAGTGCTTTCAAGCTTCGTATATCTGCATCACAAGAAGCATCTATACCTTCCCCCATTAAACTGAAGCTAATAACTCTTTCGAGTGGATCATTAATAAGGATAGAGCTCACCAATTCTCTTGATTCTTCTTCATCGTAGATGTTGAAGATATCATCAGTTAGTTGCTCCCCCTTCATGGCTGCAAGTAGTGCGAACTCCACCTCATCGCCACCAACGTTGAATTTCAACTTGGCGTTCTTGCAATCCACATTGCAACCCGAAGTTGCTAGAAATGGCCTCCCGAGAATGATAGGAACAGGATAATCTGCGGGAATGTCAAGTACGACAAAATCTATGGGTAGATAGAAGTTACCTAACTTGACCGGAACGTCTTCCAAAATGCCCACGGGATGGGTGATGGAGCGATCCGCCATGTAAAGTCGAATCTTGACCGGCTTGGGCTCTCCAAGACCGATCTTAATGCATAGTTCCAGCGGAATGATGCTCACGCTGGCTCCTAGATCACATAAGGCTTCACAAGTGACATCCCCAACTTGAATGGGAATGCAAAATGAGCCGGGATCTCTTAATTTAGGTGGCATCTTCTCCTTCATGATCTTTATAAGCTCCGAAGACTTAGATGTCATCCTAACTTCACCAACATCCTCCAGCTTCCTCTTCCTTGATAGGATCTCTTTTAAGAACTTCCCGTAGGCGGGCATACCTAAAATAGCATCAAGGAAAGGGATATTAATATGGAGCTTATTCATCAAGTCAAGGAACTTACCAAAGTGCTTGTCAAGATGTGCTCTGGCTCTGGACTGGGGGAATGGAAGTGGTGGTTTATATGCAGGAGGTGGAACATAGGCTTCAGTTGTTCCTCCTACTCTCTGTTGCACCGCCTCGGTTGGCATCTCGGTCGAGGTGTTCTTCGACTGGATCTGGACCGAGGTGGTCTGCGTCGATCGAGGTACTGGATCTGTGGTTTTGAGTCCACTCCTCGTCGTGATGGCCATGCACTGGCCCTTAGGGTTAGTTTCCGTCTTTGCTGGAAGCTTCCCTGGATCTCTTGGCGCTTCATTCGCCCTATTAGCAAGTTGTTGTTCGAAGGACTTTTGGGCCCTCGAAAACGAAGTCATAGAATTCTCCATAGCACTAAGCTTGATCAAGATTGCCTCCAGGACTGCGTCCTTCTTTTCCGGCTGAGACGAACTTGATCCTTGCCCTTGGCTCTTCAATGGAGTAGAAGAAGAAGAAGGAGGAGAGAGGAAAGGGTTAGAGGAATCATTAGAGTTGGAGTTTGAATAATTGTTACCGTTGTTTTGGTTATTATTCGCTCTCCAATTGTTGCTATTGGATCCTCTATTGTTGTTGTAGTTGTTGTTTTGGGGTCCGTTGTTGTTGTTACGGTACCCGTTCTTGTTGTAGTTGTTGTTGTTCCTTTGCCCTTGCTCTTCCTTCTTAGTTTGAGCCATCAATAGCTCCTTCAGTTGCTTCACGTCGTTCTTCAAGGACGTGAATTGGTTGTTGTTGGTTTGAGTCTCTTGAAAGTTGACTCTTTTAACTCCACCTTCAGCTCCTTGGTGGGTGTACTTCTCCATGTGCAAGGCTTGCTTCTCAATGAAATCCCAAGCCTCGTCAACCGCCATATCCATAAATGTGCCGGCGGAGAGTAGTTGGAGATTAAACTGGGTGTTTCCGTCCAGCCCTTTGAAGTAGATCTCCAGCAACTCGATCTTTGGAATCCCATGATGTGGGCAATCCAAAAGGATATCCTTGAACCGCTCCCATGATTTGGACAAACTCTCCTTGTCCTTCATGATGAAAGCGTTGATCTTCCCTCTCATTTCAGCAGTCTTTGAGGGGGGAAAGAATTTGGTCAAGAATTCCGTAGTCATCTCTTCCCATGTGCTGATCTTTCCTGCAGGAAGAGATTGATACCAAGTAAGAGCTCTATCTTTAAGAGAAAAGTAGAAAGGTCTTAGCTTGTAGTTGTTATTTTCAATTCTGGGAGGTCGCAAGGTCTCCATCAAGATCTCGTAGTTTTGAAGATGTTGATGCGGCGACTCCTTCTCTAGCCCTCCGAATTGACATTGGCGAATCATCGCTAGAACTTGTGGTCGAAGTTCGTAGTCATGGTCCGCTGGATCTCCTAGGTTCACTCCTGGACGCCTCAGCTGTTGATTAGGGTCCATCCTTTGACCTAGGGTTTGTGGAATTCCTGCAAGAAGAACATCTCGGACTGGCATCCGAAGTGGATGCACATCGGCCGGGGCGTCAGGAACTGGGGCTTGCCTCGGTCGAGGATCAATTACTGGATCCTGCATCGGTCGAGGTTGAATCTGGTTCCGAATTGCTGCAATCTCAGCTTCGATTGCTGCATTCCTGGCCTGATTCTCTTCTTTTTCCTGCCTTAGCTCTTCTTTACTGAGACGTAGCTGCTCCTGCGTCTCTCTCAATTGGGCCAAAAGATCGTGATCGTCTTGTTGGGCCATCTTCGCTTCTCTTAAGCGTCGTTTGTATGTCTTTTCTGGTTCGGGATCGTAAGGAACGATTTCCTTTCCAGTGCGGGTTCTTCGCATATACCTAAGAAAGAACCTGCAAAAGTCACTCAAGTAGAGTGGTAAGACAACACGGGGCAAATGCCCCAAGAGCAAACCGTACCGGCTCGGTCTAGACCAAGTCCCCGGCAACGGCGCCAAAAACTTGTTCGCTCCAAACGGTGTGTGCAAGCTTTAAATTTATAACCCTAGACTTAAGCTTAAAACAAGGATGCGAACCCGCAGTGTACGGGTCAATCGTAGTAAAAGCAAGAAAATTCCAGGGGTCGATCACAGGGACTTAGTGAAACAAAGTCCAATACGGTATGCTAGTGTTGATGCTAACCACAAGAGCAAGTATACAATCAAAGATGAATAAGATGTCAAATAAGCAAACATGCAATTCTAGGGATTAAAGCATCTAGTTGTGGTTCCAACTCAAGATCTATAGATAAGTGGACAAAGCTGAGATTTTTGCATGGGGAAGGTGTTTCTAAAGTGGAGTAGATTACCGGGTAAGTCTCACTACACACTAATCCCAAACCGTAACTCCTATTACCGGGTAAGTCTCAAGGAATTAAGATAAAGAACTATTGCCTCAAACTAACACACCATCTAAGGGAATAGAATCAACCTTTACCGGGTAAGTCTCAGGCTAACTCACAAAGATGGGATGGAAGCACACTCAAACCCCAATAAAGGACAAGCCTTTATTACCTAAACTTATGATCGTTGGTATACAAACTAAGGAATTACCGGGTAAGTCTCATCCTAAGCTTGCTTTGAACCAGAAAGGTATAATAAGAATAGGATTTGGCAAACTCTAACACATTAACTCTCAGTTAAGGATCGGATAAGCCACCTCGGTCAGCCAGTTTCCACCCCGGCCGAGATGTTCATCGACTGAACGAGATGCTTAGGGTTAAGGTTAAAGACTCGAACTTTCAGGATCCTACTGTGATTAAGATCATTCTATCATTGTTTTTCCCACAACCTTCAGCCAATCACCCTAGAATCACACAAGGAAATTAGCCACTCATCATCATAATGAAAGTATTAAATATATGGGAAGAAGGTGAATATTTGAACAAAGAAGAATTTAATGAAAACACTTCAATAACTGAATCAAATATCACACAAAATCGTTCCTTGGATAATAATCCAACTAGACAAGACAATCAAGGAAAAGAATTGAAGACAATCTTACAAAACCCTCCAAAAAAGCTATAAAGCTATAGTCTTCAATCTTCCTTCGACCTTCAAAAAGGTTCTTCAACTCTCTCCCAAATTGGAGTATGATGCGGCTGCTGCGTATTCTTTGCTGTAATCGAGATCGTATGCGGTGTATGCAGCCTCTAAGCATGATCGGATTTGTGGAAAATCCAATCCTTTTTATAGGAAAAATAAACCTCCAAAGATAATAAATCTTAAGAAGATATATTCCCATAAAAATAGGTAAAATATATGATTCTGCATATCTCCTTCCTTCCAGAAGCTCAGCCCAAAAATATAAGATCACTTTCCAATTTTAAAAGATCTCAGCCAAGAATAAAATATTCTCGCCGCGTCCTAGGTATTCGCCTCGGTCGAGTCGGCGTCTCTGGATCGCCTCGGTCGAGATGAATCTCTGGTCAACCGAGGTGACTCATAACTGAATGTAGAATCTCTCAAAACTGGTCCAAAGTAAATCTTTAATCATGGCTATGCTTCCTGAAGGATTCTTTTTTGCTCCTCAATGTAGCTCCAAATGACTCTTGACTCCTTTTGCTCCTTTTCGATGCAAAACGTACCATATTACCTGCAATTACAACGAAACTAGGTGTAGACCTCGATTCTCGCAAAGGTAGATGAAATGGTAGTAAAATCACATAATGTACATACAAACATGCAGATTATGAAAGATAAAACGTCCAAACAAACCCCAAAATATAGACTATAATTCATGCTATCACAAGGCCTTAATGGAGTATTGTGGAACGATGTAAAAATAATAGCATAAGTGTTTCGTTAGTAGAAGCAGTGTGAAGTAAAGTACTTCCTTCATTACTTGGAAATTGCAACAAGAAGTGGGGGAAACGTAACATCAAAGCTTTGTTGGACAAGAACCAAAGCCAACAGTGTAAATTAGAAGTTCAATCTTCTTGTTAGAGACAATCAAAGAGAAACATAATGGAAATGCTGCATTGAGAAAGACCCGAGAAGGAAGTTGAGTTTCTGATATATCGGACCATTTTGAGATTTAGCGCGAGTTGAGAAAGTGGTTTACCGGTTGGCGTGGCCGCCGAGAGTAGAGGATGTTCACCCAGTTTTTCATGTGTATCAGTCAATGGAGTACCTACATGATTCGGGACGGAAGGACAATCATGATGGTCTAGGGGCAGACGAGGAACCGAAGAGGCTAATTGGAACACGGAGGGTAATATCTTTGGTTGAGTTTCACGCTGAGCTATTAGCATCGATAGAATTGACGGGTAGACCTAGTTCTTCCCTTGGTTGAGTTATGTGCATGTGTGATGATATGTGCAGTTGTGTCCTGTGAGGAAATATGTTATATGACTTGATATATCTTGTAATGCTAGTTCAAGTAGTTTTTGTGTATAGATTAGAAGGTTTAAGACTCCTTAGTTTGAGACTTTATACCTCGGCCTTAGGGACCGAGAAGTTCGACGCATAGCAAGTTTCGGGACGAAACTTGTTTTTAGAGGGATCTGATGTAACGCCCCGTTTATTGGTTGCGTTTTCTTTATTTATCTCTCCGTATCATTATCGATATTTTAATAGATTAAATATTGTTAACGAGTATTTTCACACCGTAATTTAAATTTTTCGAGCTTATATATATTTGATCCATTTAGTATTTTCCGTATTTTATTTTATTTTAATTTTTTTTTGAAAAGGTTTGGAAATACTTTCCGATCCGAAAATTTCGCTCTAACTAATTTGATCGAGTTTATTAATTCCTGATTTCCTTTATTTTTATTTGTTTTCTTTTTTTTATTTTTCTTCTCTCCCTTCTTTCTTTCCTTCTCCCTTGCGTGTCTCTCTCCTTATTCTGCACTAGTGATTAGCTTTTGCTCTTCAGCCTATGTTACCCAGCTACATGATCTCAGTCTCGACCCCTCGATTCACCCTTCTCCTATCTCCATCAAATTACTCTCATGCCTCAACCTCTACCTCTTTATTCTCTCAGCCCTTTGTCTTCCATCTCTTGCAACTCTCTCAACAGCAAGCCTCTCCCTGGAGCTCCTCTCCCTACGAGCCACCACCTGGCCGGACTTGTGTCATCCGCCGCAAGCCAAGCAGCCCTCGCACCATCCCTCTTTGTATTCCCCTTGCCTCGGTACAGGATTGCCGCCCTCGACGCTTCACCGCCTCCGGAAGAGCCAGCCGCCATCATTCCCCCTTGCCCGATCCCTGTACACCGCATCGCCGCTAACGGGCCACCTGACGCTGGGGAAACGCCCCAGTACCTTCGCCCTCTCCGCCACTCATTGTTGCCGCCGAATCGAAAGTTACCACCCTCCTGCAGCCCTATGTTCTCTCTCCCTGCTTTCCTTCTGCTATTGCTTCTGTCGCTAGGGAGATGTCGCCGCCACTACGGGACGTCATGCCTCGCCACAGCCGTCGCCGGACGAATCCCTCGCCGTCTGCCGGTGCCACGCCTCCTCCGCCAGAGCCCACTGGAGCAGAAGCCGAAGCCGAAGCAGCCGGCGCTCTAGGTGTTCCTCCTCTGCCGCCAACATATAAAAAAGGGGAAGGGTTAAGTAACCCTTTTCTTTTCTTTCTTCAAATTGGCCCCCTCTCTTTATGGTCAGTTACAATTTATGCCCTTATTTGATAATTGCAGTTCTCTACCCAGATTTTTGAATGTAACTATTATACCCTGCTGATTTATATAATTGCAGTTTTGGCCCTATGTTTTGGAAATGTACAGAATTGCCCTTGTGAATAAATTATAGATTTGGCCCAAAGTTTATTTTCGAAAAATGGCCTAAGTTTCTTGAGTTCCATATTTATGTCCCGGAGATTTAATTGCGGATTTTGACCTATGTTTATATAATTGTATAAATCCCCGGAAAATGTTTTTACGAGTTTTAACCTTGGTTTCTGAAAGCGAGTTTTCCTTAGATTTATATACGTTAAATCCTCCGTTCAAATTTAGCATAGAAGCTAAATTTGCTTAGTTTTGGTAATAGGTTTGGAAGCGTCCCGATAAAGGCCTAACGAGTCCAAGTCGACATCCGTTGAACGACTTCCGTCTGTTGACGTCGTGTGAGTATCCTTTCCCGCGATCTAGTAATGTTTAGTATTAGTATCATACTAGGTTGGATAATATAGCATAACTTAGAGTGAATGCCAAGTAGTGGTTTGGACTTTAGGTGAGTTTTGAGGATTTGATATTGATTGATGGATTGATGTTGATTATAAGCTTGAGGTGGTATTACGGACTAGTGAGGTTGTTATAAGGATTCGAGTATATGGTTTGATCTTGTGAGAATCATTAGGCTTGAGTTTTGAGATTACATGTTGTTGCGAGGGCATCGAGACTAGGAACGTGTTATCCTAACATGTGAGTTGTATGACCTTATAGAGGTCATTTGGGCTAGAAGTCTAAGGACTTCTAGCATGAGAGATAGATATTGATCGTGTGCCTTGTTTTGGCCAGGAGTTGAGTATCTTCCTACGGGAAGTTGAGAGATATTGTTGATCGGTTTAGCTTTGGGACGAGGTAAGTCTCCGGACTTACTTAGCTCGTATTCCTTGTATTAGCATTGATGTGTGTTTGGTGTGTGTGTTTACTTCTTATCGTTTATAACAACTAAATCGGTAATAGGACCACCGACCTTATATTATTTTGGCCCAAGTGTATGATAACGGGCGGTGACATCATCTTCCTAGCTCTTGCGAGAGTCTAGGAGGTTCTTGGCGACTAGCCCGTGCTGGTTAGACGGTCGGAGGCATCCGTACCGTTCCATGCCGGTAAGTAGGGACCGAGGCAGGACCACGGTGGTCTCGTGTCACAAAACTAAGTTGAATTAGAACGGGATATGACTTAAAAATAAAAAGATAATAAATTGGAATTGTGTGCTTTGAGAATGTTGTGTGTTTATGATGATTTACTTGTGTTTGTGCCTTTCCCATTGATTCTAATGCTTCGAATATGAGCTAACGGTTTTATACCGACTGTTGTAGATTGCATTGCAGGTTAGGAATGCGGCCAAGAGATCCGGAAGAGTGGGCAGCCGGGGTCCGTACATTTTAGGATTGGGTTTTGGGTGGAGTCGAGTTTGAGTATTGTTTTTGTTGTATGTTGTATGGCGTTTAGTCTTTGGGGTTATATTTTCGGCTGAAGTCCTTTGTTGTATTCTTTCGGGTGTTTTCTTTTCATTGCATAGAAATGTATTTCGGTTTTGGCCTTTATTTGTGCCTTGTTGCAAGATCCGGTGAAATTGTTGTCAAGCTAAGGGTCGGGACCCATTGTGAGGTCCTAACCCGTAGCGCCCCGAGTCCCGCGGATTCGGGGTGTTACACTTCTCAAAAGAAAGGTCAAGAAACGTGTAGGGTAGGGATGTATGTAAGGTAATGTGGTGCTAGAATCCGGGAAAAGGATGAACTTCACTTTCACTTTGACTTGCAACATCTTCCACCAATAAGCTTCGCTTATTTCACACTTTTTCTCTTTTTACTTTACTTTTTGGGATGCATGGACAGAGGTGCACAATAACCGAAGCCTAGGAAATCAGCAATCATCAATTTCTCGAGAGGCATCAAACCCTTGATGCACATACCATGACCCGTTAGGAATATCGTTCAATCCGACTTTGGCAAGACACAAACACCCGGCTATGTGAATGGTGCCGAGTTACTCATCTTCATGATTGACTTCCCCAAACCTATTTCTTTCTTTCTAACACTTTCACTTCCAGCCCACTTCTCAACTTTAACTTGCTTTCACCACTTCGCTTGCTTCCAAATTCCCGGATAGGTAAAGGGAGGCAAAATGTATATGAGAGGCTAAGCATGATCAAGAAGAAGAAGAAGAAAAGAATGAATTGCCTTGGTCTTTCCATGAAGAAAGTGAGAGAACTCATAATGTGGTGTCAACCTTCAAATTCAACATAATTTGGATAAAAACGAAGTATTAAACATCCCAATAATTTCAAACAAAGCATTTAGCAACTTAAAAAAATTATAAAACCTTTTAAACACATAAAGAATTTAAAACCAGTAAGTAAACAGAATCTTCACTGAGATCATATCCAGATAAGTAGCACAAAAAAAAAATCGTTTTCGAAAACTTTCTGTTACCCACCTCGGTCGAGGTGTTCGTAGGTCAACCGAGGTGAAACACCTCGTTCGGCCAGAACCTCCCCGGTCGAGGTCAAAAAAAAAAAAATTTTAAAACCATATTTTTTTCGGTTTGGACGTTTTTCTCAATCAAATAACCTGTAGGTATGCATGTAATATCAGATAATCATATAAATGCAGAAGTGAAGCATAAATAAAATATCCGATAAATAAAATGTGCGTCATACATCGAAGTAGTCACATAAATACATCAAATAGTCATCAAATAAATACAAACACCCCATACTTGGGACACACTGTCCCAGTGGGTCAATATAAGTCTAGAGACAAGAGTACTCACCGGATAAATAGCTGAACTGCATAAAAATATAATAAAGAAAATCATGCAGCTCCTCAATAGTCGCGATCCGGTGGTGGTGGTGGTGGCATGTATGGATATTGCGTCGGGTCGAACGGATAACCCATGACGCGCTCGAACTGAAGCTGGGCCATGATGTGCTGATAATGCTGCCGCTCCTGCATCTCGCGGATATCCAGCGATAATGCAGCATATGAATCAATAACCTGATCCGTCAAGTCATCGATCCGTCTGTGGGCAGCTGGATCTCTCACTCCGCGCCTCCTGCGTCTAGCAGGTCTAACTGGAGAAGTCTCAGCTGGTGCAGGCTCAGTCTCATCATCGTCATCAAGATCTATGATCGGTGGCGCGCTCGTCCCTGCAGTATCTGTCCCTGTGTCCATCGGGACTCCACCATCTCTCTCGTCCACTGTATCCTCGTCGTCAGCCTCCTCCTCCTCGTGATCCTCAGCTGGGGCAGCTGCTGCCTCCCTATGATCCTCCATCAGTGGAGCCCATGCGGTCTGCAAATAATGTGGATCGTAGACGGTGAACTGGGAAGACCACCTGATGCCCTGTGGTGCGGTCAACTCCCATGGCATAGCAACATATGGAGTGGTCAGACCTCGGGGAACCAAAATCCTCCGAGTGATCATCTCCTACAGTCCAAGCGGCTTCGGAGCCGCCGCCATCGTACATGCACTGAGGTCCATCCCATGAAAAGCAGCAATGTGGGTGACAGGACCTCCGCAACAAATGTCTCCCTTCGCTTTGGCCTTGATCTTGTACAGGTCCTCTACCAAGATCAAGCCAAAGTCTAAGAAACCCCCTGTAACCATATAGTAAAGACTGAAAAGCTTGCCCTATCGGATCTTCTGGGGCGTCTCAGTACGCGCCAGAAGTGTCTCGCTGAATATCCTATGGGCTAATCTGAAGGCTAGGTGGAAGATGACCTTCTCCCTGGAATCTCCAAGGCGCCATCTATCTGCATGCTCAGTAATATGGGCAATCTGCCCCCAGAACTCCCTAGCTACAGATCGGGAAGGGAAGTCAGTGGCGGTGGGCTCAGGAAAGCCGACAATCTCCCTCCAAACCTCTAAAGGAACTATGAAGTTCCGGTTCATCAACCGGTACTTCACAGACTACTCTGTGGGAAGGTAGGAAAAGGAGCTAACGAACTCTAGGGTCGGCTCCAAGTAGGCTGGGGCTCGGATCTCAGTAAACTGTTCCAGCCCAACTGTAGTGATCATCCTCCTAAGGTCTCCATCTACCCCTAGGCAATCGAAAGCTGACACGTCCAGGAAACGTGGTGCAATCACCGGACGGCTAGCTATACGCTCATAATCTACCCGGCATCTCTCGTGGATCACCGGGCGGTAAGGTCGGGAAGAAGAGGAAGGAGGGGAAGGTGAGGATCTATCTCTGAGGGCAAGGCGACGATCGGAACTCATTTTCTCTTAGCTACTGTCAGATCACCTCGGTCACTGACAATACTCAGGAATCACCTCGGTCGAGATGCAGTTCGACTGGACCGAGGCGTAACAGTTTGCGATTCAAATCTCAGAAATCCAGTTCTTTTCCCCCAAAAATCACTACAATTGCTTCCTATGGGGTACTTAAGCCTTTTCTCAGCAGATTCAAGAGCAACCAAAGCCCAAATCAAAGCGAATGAACGAGTTAGGGTTTCGAATGTTTTTACCTCGTTTCGGTCGATTCGTTCGATTTCTTCGCAGATCTGTACTTGCAATGGGATCCTCTACCCTTCAATCGCAATTTGGAAGCGGAAATCTTCGAAAACGAGCAAGAATCGAGGAAGCGAGGTGAGAAGCGCCGCGGTCGAGTCGAAGAAGGTAAAAAAAGTGAAAAATAAAGTTTTCCCCTTTTTATACTGTTCCTAGATCTGCTGTCACCTCGGTCGAGATGGTCTCGACTGGACCGAGGTGGTGTGGACCGAGGTGGTTCTGCAGAAAACCCTAATCGCCTTGGTTGCTCAAGAATCGTCTCGGTCGAGGTACTCTGAGAGTGACCGAGGCGTCTTCGTCTTCTCAATTTCTCGAACTTCTGTACTTCCAGTTATGCTTCTTCCTTAGGTGTCTCCTGTTATCTGTCTAGGACGCCAAAAACAAACAAAACAAAGCAAAAGCAAACTATCTAAGCTAGACTAGAGAACGGGAATAGAAAGCAATACCTTGGGTTGCCTCCCAAGAAGCGCTTGATTTAAGGTCGCTAGCTGGACCATGCTGCGTCTCAAACAAGATATATCGGTGCAACCTCCTCAACCGGCATTTCCGGTTGGTACTTCTTAAGTCTATGACCGTTGACCTTGAAGCTTCCACTAGTTTCGCCCCATATCTCAACTGCACCATGAGGAAAAACATGTTTCACAACATAAGGTCCGGTCCATCTAGATTTCAACTTACCTGGAAAAAGGCGGAGGCGGGAGTTGAAGAGTAGAACTAAGTCTCCTTCGTTAAGCTCCTTTGGAATGATACGCTTGTCATGCCATCTCTTTGTCCTTTCCTTATAGATTTTAGCATTCTCATATGCGTTCAAACGCAGCTCTTCCAGCTCGTTGATTTCCAATAGTCGCTTCTCGTGGGCCTCCTTAATGTCGAAGTTCAACCATTTTATCGCCCAATATGCCTTATGTTCCAATTCAACGGGCAAATGGCAAGACTTCCCATATACCAAATTATAAGGGGTGGTACCTATGGGAGTCTTAAATGCGGTCCTGTACGCCCAAAGAGCATCGTCCAATTTCATGGACCAATCCTTCCTCGTTCTAGAGACGGTCTACTCCAAAATTGCCTTGATTTCTCTATTCGAGATCTCGACCTGTCCACTAGTTTGAGGGTGAAAGCAGTTGATACCTTGTGGGTTACCCCATACTTCGATAGAAGTGCTTTGAACTTCCGGTTGATGAAATGCGTTCCTCCATCGCTGATGATGATGCGTGGAGTTCCAAACCGTGGAAAGATGGTCCTGCTTAGGAACTTCACAACCACCTTGGCGTCATTAGTGGGAGAGGCAATGGCTTCAACCCATCTAGAGACGTAATCAACCGCAAGAAGGATATAGAGGTTTCCTCCGGAGGATGGGAAAGGTCCCATGAAGTCAATCCCCCATACATCGAAGATTTCCACCTCTTGGATGTTATTAAGTGGCATCTCGTTCCTCCTTGATAAGTTTCCTGTTCTTTGGCATGCATCACAAGAGACAACAAAAGCTTGTACATCTTTAAATAATGTAGGCCAAAAGAAACCGGAACGCAATACCTTAGCGCATGTTTTATCGGTGCTAGCATGTCCTCCACAAGGAAGTGAATGGCAATGTCGTATAACGCTATTAACCTCATCTTCCGGGATGCATCTTCGAAGCATCCCATCCGGTCCGCGCTTGAATAGCAGCGGCTCGTCCCAGTAATAGTGGCGTACTTCCTTGAAGAATCTCTTTCTTTGAGAGTACGTTAATCCGGGCGGTATTTCCTGGCAAACAAGATAATTCACAATATCAGCAAACCAAGGACCTTTATTATCAGAAAGTTGGTGGATGGAATGTTCCACCAACAGTGGATGAATGTCAGAGAAGGGATTAAGAAATCTGTTGTTCTTGGCAGTTTCAGTTGACATCATCTCGCCATCGACCTCGGTCGAGGCGCAGAGGCGTTGACCGAGATGTTCTTCAGTCGCCTCGCTTATTCCAGAAAGTGCCTCGGTCGAGGTACTGCTACTGGAATCGAGATTGGAGATCTTCGCCTCCTGGATTAGCTTCTCAGTTTTAGCTCCTGGATCCTCTTCTAGTGCCTTCAAGCTCCGTATATCTGCATCACAAGAAGCATCTATACCTTCCTCCATTAAACTGAAGCTAATAACTCTTTCGAGTGGATCGTTAATAAGGATAGAGCTCACCAATTCTCTTGATTCTTCTTCATCGTAGATGTTGAAGATATCATCAGTTAGTTCCTCCCCTTTCATGGCTGCAAGTAGTGCGAACTCCACCTCATCGCCACCAATGTTGAATTTCAACTTGGCGTTCTTGCAATCTACGTTGCAACCCGAAGTTGCTAGAAATGGTCTCCCGAGAATAACAGGAACAGGATAATCTGCGGGAATGTCAAGTACAACAAAATCTATAGGTAAATCGAAGTTACCTAACTTAACCGGAACGTCCTCCAAGATGCCCACGGGATGGGTAATGGAGCGATCCGCCATATAAAGTCGAATCTTGACCGGCTTGGGCTCTCCAAGACCGATCTTCACACATAGCTCCAGCGGAATGATGCTCACGCTGGCTCCTAGATCGCAAAGGGCTTCACAAGTGACATCCCCAACTTGAATGGGAATGCAAAATGAGCCGGGATCTCTCAATTTAGGTGGCATCTTCTCCTTCATGATTTGTATGAGTTCCGAAGATTTAGATGTCATCCTAACTTCACCAACATCCTCTAGCTTCCTCTTCCTTGATAGGATCTCTTTTAAGAACTTCCCATAGGCGGGCATACCTAAAATAGCATCAAGGAAAGGAATATTAATATGTAGCTTATTCATCAAGTCAAGGAACTTACCAAAGTGCTTGTCTATATGTGCTCTGGCTCTGGACTGAGGGAATGGGAGTGGTGGTTTGTATGCAAGAGGTGGAACATAAACTTCAGTCTTCCCCTCCGCTTTCTATTGCTCCACCTCGGTTGGCGTCTCGGTCGAAGTGTTCTTCGATTGCATCTGGACCGAGGTGGTCTGCGTCGGTACTGTCACCGACCGAGGTACTGGATCTGCAGTTTTGAGTCCACTCCTCATAGTTATGGCCATGCACTGGCCCTTAGGGTTGCTTTCCGTCCTTGCTGGAAGCTTCCCTGGATCTCTTGGCGCTTCATTCGCCTTACTCGCAAGTTGTTGTTCGAAGGACTTTTGGGCCCTCGAAAATGAAGTCATAGAAGTTTCCATAGCACTAAGCTTGATCAAGATAGCCTCCAGAACTGCGTCTTTCTTTTCTGGCAGAGACGAACTTGATCCTTGCCCCTGGCTCTTTAATGGAGTAGAAGAAAAAGAAGGGGAAGAGAGGAAAGGGTTAGAGGAATCGTTAGAGTTGGAGTTTGAATAATTACCCGAATTTTGATTATTTGCCCTCCAATTGTTGCTATTGGACCCTCTATTGTTGTTGTTGTAATTGTTGTTTCGGGGACCGTTGTTGTTGTTACGGTACCCGTTGTTGTTGTTCCTTTGCCCTTGCTCTTCCTTTTTGGTTTGAGCAACCAAAAGTTCCTTCAATTGCTTCACGTCATTTGTCAAAGACGTGAGTTGATTGTTGTTGGATTGAGTCTCTTGAAAGTTGACTCTTTTAACTCCACCTACAGCTCCTTGGTGGGTGTATTTCTCCATGTGCAAGGCTTGCTTCTCGATGAAGTCCCAAGCCTCGTCAACCGCCATGTCCATAAAGGTGCCGGCGGAGAGTAGTTGGAGATTGAAATGGGTGCTTCCGTCCAGCCCTTTGAAGTATATCTCCAATAACTCTAGCTTTGGAATCCCATGATGTGGGCAATCCAAAAGAATGTCCTTGAACCGCTCCCATGATTTGGACAAGCTCTCCTTGTCCTTCATAATGAAAGCATTAATCTTCCCTCTCATTTCAGCTGTCTTTGAGGGGGGAAAGAATTTTGTCAAGAACTTCGTTGTCATCTCCTCCCATGTGCTTATTTTTCCTGGAGGAAGAGATTGATACCAAGTAAGAGCTCTATCTTTTAATGAAAAGTAAAAAGGTCTTAGCTTGTAGTTGTTGTTTTCAATTCTTGGAGGTCTCAAGGTCTCCATCAAGATCTCATAGTTTTGAAGATGTTTATGTGGTGATTCCTTCTCTAGCCCTCCGAATTGGCATTGGCGAATCATAGATAGAACTTGCGGTTGAAGTTCATAATCATGGTCCGCTGGATCTCCTAGGTTCACTCCTGGACGCCTCAGCTGTTGATTAGGGTCCATCCTTTGACCTAGAGTTTGTGGAATTCTTGCAAGAAGGACATCTCGGACTGGCCTTCGAGGTAGAAGTACATCGGCCGGGGCGTTAGGTACTGGAATCTGCCTCGGTCGAGGGTCAGCTACTGGATCCTGCATCGGTCGAGGATCAACAGGAGGATCTTCCCTCGGTCGAAGTAGAATCTGGTCACGTATGACCGCCATCTCCGCCTCGATTGCTTCTGTTTTGATGCGAGTGTCTTCCTTCTCTTGCCTTAGTTCTTCCCTGCTGAGGCGTAGCAGCTCTAACGCCTCTTTCAATTCGGCCTCAAGATCGCGGTTGTCTTGTTGGGCCATCTTCGCTTCTTTCAAGCGTCTTTTGTATGTCTTTTCTGGTTCGGGATCGTAAAGAACGATTTCCTTCCCAGCGCGGGTTCTTCGCATATACCTAAGAAAGAACCTGCAAAAGTCACTCAAGTAGAGTGATTAGTAGACACGGAGGCAAGCGCCCAAAGAGCAAACCGTACCGGCTCGGTCTAGACCAAGTCCCCGGCAACGGCGCCAAAAACTTGTTCGCTCCAAACGGTGTGTGCAAGCTCTAAATTTATAACCCTAGATTTAAGCTTAAAACAAGGATGCGAACCCGCAGTGTACGGGTCAATCGTAGTAAAAACAAGGAATTCCAGGGGTCGATCACAAGGACTTGGTGAAACAAAGTCAATAACGGTATGCTTAAGTGAATACTAACCACAAGAGCAATTAACACAATTAAAGATGAATAAGAAGTCAATAAAGCAAACATGCAATTCTAGGGATTAAAGCATCTAGTTGTGGTTCCAACTCAAGATCTATAGATAAGCGGACAAAGTTGAGATTTTTGCATAGGGAAGGTGTTACTAAAGTGGAATACATCACCGGGTAAGTCTCACTACTCATTAATCCTAAACCGTAACTCCTATTACCGGGTAAGTCTCAAGGAATTAAGATAAAGAACTATAATCTCAAACTAACATACCATCTAAGGGAATAGAATCAACCTTTACCGGGTAAGTCTCAGGCTAACTCCCAAAGATGGGATAGAAGCACACTCAAACCCCAATAAAGGAAAAACCTTTATTACCTACACTTATGATCTTAGATACACAAACTAAGGAATTACCGGGTAAGTCTCATCCTAAGCTTGCATTGAACCAGAAAGGTGTAATAAGAATAGGATTTAGCAAACTCTAACACTTAACTTTCTGTTTAGAATCGGATAAGTCACCTCGGTCAGAAGAATTCCACCCAGGCCGAGATGTTCATCGACTGAGCGAGATGCTTAGGGTTAAGGTTAAAGACTCGAACTTTCAGGATCCTACTGGAATCTAAGATTATTCTATCATTGTTTTTCCCACAACCTTCAGTCAATCACCCTAGAATCACACAAGGAAATTAGTCACTCATCATCATTATGAAAGTATTAAATATATGGGAAGAAGGTGAATATTTGGACAAAGAAGAATTTAATGAAAAGACTTCAAAACTGAATCAAATATCACAACAAAAGCGTTCCTTGGATAGCAATCCAACAAGACAAGACAACAAGGAAGGGAATTAAAGACAATCTTACAAAACCCTCCAAAAAGCTATAAAAGCTATGATCTTCAATCTTCCTTCAACCTTCAAAAAGGTTCTTCGAATCTCCAAATCTGGAGTGTGCTGTTGTTGCTGCTGCGTTGTAAGCGACTCTCTTGCGCTGATCGCGGATCCCCGGAATTGTGGAAATCCAGCTCCTTTTATAAGAAAATAACCCTCCAAAGATAATAAATCTTAGAAAGATATTTTCCAATAAATATAGGTAAAATATATGATTCTGCATATCTTCTTCCTTCCAGGAGCCAAGCCCCAAAAATATAAGATCACTTTCCAATTTTAAAAGATCTCATCCAAGAATAAAATATTCTCGCCGCGTCCTAGGTGTTCGCCTCGGTCGAGTCGGCGTCTCTGGATCACCTCGGTCGAGGTGAATCAATGGTCAACCGAGGTGGGTCACAACAGAATGTGAAATCTCTCGAATCTGCTCCAAAGTAAATCTTTAATCCATGGCTATGCTCCCTGGATGTAGCTCCAAATGACTCATGACTCCTTTAGCTCCTTTTTGATGCAAAATGTGCCATTTTACCTACGATTACAACAAAACTAGGTGTAGACCTCGATTCCCGCAAAGGTAGATGAAATGGTAATATAATCACATAATATACATACAAACATGCAGATTATGAAAGATAAAACGTCCAAACAAACCCCAAAATATAGACTATAATTCATGCTATCAGAACTTGCAACTGTTCAACACCTCTTCGTGGCCTTCAAATCCAACTCTTGGCTCCTCTTCTAATGCTTCCAAGGCCTTGATCTCTTCATTGCAAGCCTCCTCAACACCTTCCTCTATCATACTTAAGGTAAGAACCTTCTCCAAGGGATCCTTGATCAAGATCGAGCTCATAACTTCTCTAGATTCTTCTTGCTCGACTATGTTGAAGACATCCTCATCAAGGGTTGGCCCTTTCATCATTGTGGACAACTTGAACTTAATGTTCTCTTCTCCAATGTTGAAGGAGAGAGTCCCATTCTTGCAATCCACTAGGCATCCGGAGGTGGCTAGCAAAGGTCTTCCTAAGATGATGGGGACCGGATAATCCGCCGGAATGTCCAAGACGACAAAGTCAATTGGAACATAGAATCCTCCTAGTTGCACCAGGATGTCTTCTAAAATCCCAACCGGATGAGTGATAGAACGGTCCGCCATATAGAGGGTCATCTTGACCGGTTTCGGCTCTCCTAGCCCAACCTTGTTGCAAAGTGCAAGCGGTATGATGCTTACACTCGCTCCAAGATCACAAAGGGTCTCGTACTTCACATCTCCCACTCCAATTGGGACACAAAAAGAGCCCGGATCTCTTAGCTTGGGAGGCATCTCCTCCTTCATTGTTTAGATCAATTCCGAGGATCTCTTGGTCATTCTTATCTCCCCATACTCCTCCAACTTCCTTTTGTTGGAGAGTATTTCTTTCAAAAACTTGCCGTACGCCGGCATTCCTAAAATGGCATCCATGAACGGAATGTTAATATGTAATTTGGACATTAGTTCAAGGAACTTACCAAAATGATTGTCCAAGCGAGCTCTTGCTCTTGATTGTGGGAATGGTAGCGGTGGCTTGTATGGAGGAGGTGCCACATAGGTTGGCTCAACATCCTTGCTCTTGCCTCCATCTTCTTGCAACTTTCCCTCTTCTACCACTACTTGCTTTCCCTTAGCATTGTCCTTGGGCAAAGGATCTTTCATATTCAACCCACTCCTCGTTGTAATAGCCAACACTTGGCCTCTTGGGTTCTCTTCGGTTCTTCCGGGAAGCTTTCTTGGATCTCTATGGGCTTCACCCGCCTTTTGGAACACTTGTGCTTCCAAGACTTTTTGGGCTTTAGAGATTGAAGTCACGGTGCTCTCAAGTCCACTCAACCTTCCAAGCAATTGCTCAAACATTAATTCGGTTCTATCCTTGGGAGGTTGAGTAAATCCGGGTGGAGGTTCTTGTGAAGCTCTTGGTGGTGGAGTTGTGCTTGTGGAAGCGGTAGGGTTCAAGGCTCCATCCGGGTTAGAGTAGGAAAATCCGGGATGGTTGTGGTTGGGCCGGTAATTGTTGAATTGCCGGTTGTTGTTGAAATTCCTTGGGCCTTGGTAGTTGTTGTAGTTGCCCCTTCCCATGTAATTCACATCCTCCTCCTTGGAAGACAAGTTGGCTTGTGGAAGCACTTGAGGAGTTGCTTGGTTCTTCAAAGTTGTAGCACACAACTCCCTCAAGGACTTCAACTCGTTGTTGATGGCGTCAAGCTTGAAATTGTTCATGGTGACCTCACTCACCTCATATGCTCCCGCTTTTCTCCCTTCACTCTTCCTATGGGAGTATTTCTCAATTACTAGAGCTTGCTTCTCCACAAACTCCCAAGCTTCATCTACATGCTTCTCCATAAATGTCCCACCGGAAAGAGATTGGAGCTTGAACTGGCTATCTTCATCAAGTCCCTTGAAGTAGATTTCCAATAGCTCAATTTTCGGTATGCCGTGGTGTGGACAATCTAGGAGAAGGTCTTTGAACCTCTCCCAAGACTTGAATAAACTCTCTCTATCCTTCATTACGAAGGCATTGATCTTCCCTCTTAATTCGGTAGTCTTGGAAGGTGGGAAGAACTTAGTCAAAAATTCGGTTGTCATCTCCTCCCAAGTACCAACTCGCCCTTGTGGAATCGATTGATACCAAGCTAAGGCTTTGTCCTTAAGAGAGAAGGAGAAAGCCCTAAGCTTATGGTTGTTGCTCTCCAATCTTGGCGGTCTAAGAGTCTCCATCAAGATCTCATAATTCATCAAGTGTTGATGAGGAGACTCTCCTTCCATCCCTCCAAATTGATTATGCCGGATCATTTGTAGAACTTGAGGGCGGAGCTCATAGTCATGGGCTGCGGGATCTCCTAAGTTCACACCCGGACGGTGTGCTCTTTGTGCCGGATCCATCCGTTGCCCCAACGTTTGTGGCTCTTCCATAGCAATGGGCACAACCCTAATATTCACCGCCGCCCGCTACGGTTGTGGTGGAGGTGGAGGAGGTTGTTGTCGGTTAAGCTCTCTTTGCACAAGAGCTTGCCTAATCTCCTCAATCTCCCTCCTAGTTGCCTCTTGCCTCTCATTGGCAAGTCTCCTTTCATTCTCCAAAGCTTCATCCCTTATCCTAATTTGCTCTAAAGCCTCATCTAACTCAGCTTGGAGATCTCTTCCGGCCATCTCTTTTCCCCTTTTAATGCTCTTGGATCTAGATCTAAGGGTTTTCTCCGGTTCGGGATCGAATGGAGCTAAATCCTTGCCACGAGATCTTCGCATACACCTAAAGAGCAAAAGATGTCCTGAAAAGCAAAGACACAAACCAAAAAGAGATCAAAAGCAACAAGAAAAACCTACACTATAAACAATCACAAAAATAGACTAAATCTAGACCTAGTCCCCGGAAACGGCGCCAAAAACTTGTTACGCTAAGATCGTGGTGCGTAAATGGGTTTTAAATTTATATTCTCGTTATATTTATCCTAACTCCTAGCAAAACCCGCAGTGTACGGGACGTTCGTAGTAGGGATAGTATTCCGAGGTCGAACACAAAGACTAAGGTGAAATTGATTCGATTTGTGATTGAGTTTAGTAAAGACCTAGTTGAAAGAAAAGAAAGAAATAAAGAAATGAAAATCTCAAATGTTTTTGGTTGGTTTTTGGTGATCAATCAAAGATCACAATTCATGCAAAGTAAACAATCAACTAAACTATGAATCAACACAAATAAACAAGCTAAACAAGAGATATAGATCAAAGGAAGAAAAGACGGATTCTAGGGGTTGGAAGTTCCGGTTATGGCATAGGACTCAAGCTATCTATTCATTCCTTGGATTAACTATGTTGGGGTTAAGTGTTTCTAGATTGGGATCAATAACCGGGTAGGTCTCATGATCCACTAGTCCATTCCCTAGGTCTCATCACCGGGTAAGTCTCTAAGAACCTAAGGGACGGAATTCTACACAAACCGAATTGTTACCTAGAGATCTTAACCTATCCTTACCGGGTAAGTCTTGGAAGGGTTAGTCCTAGGCAACTATCCTAGCACACTTAATCCAATGGCGGCTTATGAAGCTCACCACTACCTAGGGTTTGTTATCTTTGGAATCTAAGAGTAAGGATTACCGGGTAAGTCTCTCCTAACACTTAGTTGCTAACACTAGGTCACCCTAGGATAGATTTAACTCAACAAACACTTAGGCTTTCAACATTCTAGCAATCTAAAACTAGATCCATCGAACCAGGGAAAAATCACGGGGTGTTCTACCTAAACCACGGCCGTGGTTTGGCAAGAACTAACCGTGGTTCCTAACAGAGGGTACGTTCATGCACACAAGTCATCCAAAGGTAAACCTAAGTCCATCCTATCATAGCCCTAGCCATAACCATCCTTTCCTTACCCTAGAACCTCATCTATTTAGCCTAAAACATTCATAATAGAAATCGAAACAATCAAACATAAAATCATGGCATCCATTTGCAAAGTAAGAAAGAGAAAGAGATGAACAAGTGAACTTAAAAAAACAAAGCTGAAAATGGAATTAGAACAACTCACAATCCTTCTTAAAGAAGGTTCAAATGGTTCATAAAACTCTAGAAATTGAATCCGAAATTCTTCACTAAAAGCTAGCAAATCTATCAATGATGTGTCTTCTCCTTCTCCAATGGTGCTCTTCTCAAATCTTCTTCTTCCTCCAATCTTCTTGTTGAGAGAATATTTTTGTTTTAGGATAATGGATAATGGAGAGCTGCTCCAAGATGCTTCTCTCAGCCAATGAAGGACCACTTTTATAACAAATTTGTATGAGCTGGCCATGAGAGTCGCACAGCTGTCACGAGAATCTAGCAAAGTCCACGGGTAGAACCACGGTCGTGGTCTTGGTCTAGACCGTGGTTTGCTCCAGAAGCTTCTCCTAGGCTCGTTAAACCATGGTTTGGTGCATGGCTTGTGTTGGCAAGGTTCCATGAGTCCTCCTTAGCCTTTAGTTTGCATCCTAATGAGTCCGAGGGTGTGTCATCTTGATGAACGATCCTCAAACGTATCGTTTTAGCTCCTAAATCTCCCAAAATACCTACAAAGCAACGCACAAGTCCGTGTAGACGTCTATCTCGACAAAGTACGTGAATTGAATGCAAACGTCGTGAACTAGTGCTAAACCATGCATGGATGAGTGAGAAATCTACCTAAATAATTACCTAAAACTAAGTCATAAATAGTGTTATCATGTCTCTTTTTGCAAGACTGTCCATCTATCCAAATTGCTCTGTTTGGAATTTTTTTGCATTATGTTGGAAAATGGCAAGACATAGTACATTTTGATCTCCTCTAGCATTTTGTTTGATCAAATTTTTGGTGTTGTCTATCTACTGGTCAATTCTGCAGTATGATTAGAGAATTTTAGGGTTGTTAATCTAATCAAATGCATGATAGGTCCTCGTTTGAATATTACAATCCAAGAAAATTTTTCTTTCTTTCCCCCAACAAATTTGGCTTGGTCGGTGGGTATCGAAAGACGTGTTGATAACAGAATTGAATATATGGTTAATTCTATACGGAATTCGGATATGACAAGACGTTTATGGTTTTCCCCCTATTATAGAGGGTAATTAAAATGTTATTATATTACATGATATATTAAATTTTGGCTTGTCTAACTAGTAACCTATTAAAGTTGATTTTTTATTTGTAGTCTTCGTTGGATGTTGCCGGTGATCGATGCCTTAGAATGTGTTGTTTATTGGTTGGATTCAATGCATGAAGAAGTTAGAACTGATTTTCGGATCGTCGCTAGACTGTAAGTTATATGACACGTAATGTTATCTTTTCAAAAATTTTCTAATTTCATGGATTGACAGCTATTGATGCATATGTTACTTTGTATTTCTTTGTAGTTCTATGGAACAGTTTAATGAAACAAGGATGCCTCCTACTAATCCCAAGGTAAGAAGCGAGCATTGGGTTGGAAAATCATCAAGGTTAGATTTTAATTGATTTTGTTTTGTTAAAATGAGTTTATAAATAACATATTTGTATATTGAGCCATAAATTTTTTTATATATTTTAGGCCCCTAAACTACCAAAAGATGGCAAAAGTGGTTACTACATATGTCGTTACATGCGGAAAATTATTGAAAACGAGGTGCATGATATTCCGCCAATGGTATGCATGTGTACTTACTACAATTTAAAATATCGAAATGTAAAATTGTTGTTATATATTGTTGCTTACTTTTGTTATTTTATCTTTAATTTTTTTTAGTATTTTAAAGGGTCACCAAAGTCGTATGACAAAGACCATCTTCATGAACTCCACAAGGAGTGGTTCGAGTTTGTGGAGCCTCACATTCAAGAATGCATCGACATTGATTGACTTGTCTAGCTTAGTTTTCCTTGTAGAGACCATTGGTAAAAAAAATGTTATGTTATCTTTTGCTAAGATATATAAGCTACTATCGGAACGAAGAACGATAGAATCTTTGTTTATTTTTTGATGTTACTTTCGGATTATATAATTGGAATATTAATTACATAATAATTTTGCTTAAGCATTTTAGCTTAATACTATTTATTTACTGATGAATAATTTCGGTTACAAACAAAAAATATTGGGCTAATTTGAAAACTAGGCCCTTTTTAGATTTTATTTTAGTAAGTAGGCTTTTAGGTTTTCTAATTAAGTAAGTATACCCAATTAAATTTTTACTATTTAAATTTTAATTTTTGTCAGAAACTTTGGTTTAATTCTGTGAATTCTAGTTTTATTATGTAGATACCCGGCCCAAGGATAAGTTGTTGACGTAATCTTTGATTTGTCATCAATTATTTTAAATTTATACCCCAAGGCTAAATCTAAAGTTTATAACGTTGTCATCAATTATTTTATTCTCTTTTTAAATGTATAATGAATGTAGTATGTATCTTTGATTTGTCATCAATTATTTTATTCTTTATAAATTCAGAAATATTAATAGATTAGAAATAGTTCTTAACTTATATTGATAATTGTCTTTTTATTACGCAGATACCCCCAAGGATAAGTGCTGCTTCATACAGGTTTTAAATTTGACCCCTTATTTCAAAGAACCTTATTTCTGATAATTTTAGTTATGAAAAATTTCGGTGTGTAAATTTTGGTACGTAAATTTGGTTATGTAAATTCCGGTATGTAAATTTTGGTATATAAATTTCGGTATGTAAATTTCGCTATGTAAATTCCTGTATGTAATTTCCGGTATGAACTTCCGGTATGAACTTCCGGTATGAACTTTCGGTATGAGAACTTCCGGTACGAAAATTTTCTAGTATGAAAAATTTTTGGTATGAACTTCCGGTACGAACTTCCGGTATGAGAACTTCCGGTATGATATGATAACTTCCGGTATGATAACTTCTGATATGATATGATAACTTCCGGTATGTGAATTTCCGGTATGTGAAGCTCCGGTATGTGAACTTCCGGTATGTGAAAATTCTGGTATGTGAAAATTCCGGTATGTGAAGTTCCGGTATGTGAACTTCCGGTATGTCAAATTCCGGTATGTGAAAATTCCGGTATGTGAAATTCCGGTATGTGAAAAATTCTTCATTCTAGAAAATAAATAAAAAATAAAGAAAATAAAAAAGATAAAAAAAATTAATAAAAGAAAATAAAAAAAACAAATTCAGTTTTTTAAAATTAAAACTTACACTTAAATAACAAATAACAAACAATTTATTGTAAATAGAAGGGTTAATTAGTGTAACCTACCATTAAATGAAAGTGGTAAAAAAATATGCGGTATAATTTATTTAACAAAAACCAAAAAAACCTACTAGGCCAAATTCTTTCAAAAGTATTTTGTAATTTAAGCAGGTGCTAATACAAAATTACCTATTTTCATATTAAAAATATAAATTACGGTTAAAAAATTACTATGGTTTTATGTGAAAACGGGGTAGATTTGGAAATGCTAAAAATCGGTAGAAAAATCTCCAAGTTATTATAACAAAACCGTGGTCCGAAACGTACCCCGGTTATTATAAAAACCGGGTTCCGAAAAATACCCGATTTTTATAATAATCGGGGTCTGAAAATTACCGCAGTTATTAAAAAGCCGTAGTCCGAAAAAAATAACCCGGTGACAAATACCGTGATACGAACGTCCGGACCTCGCTCTCGTTAACCACGTGCACTTCATTGACCGGGTTCCCATGTACAATATAACCATGGTCGACCCCACCTTTTTTGTACTAGGGACCTCTCTCCCAAAATGCCAAAGCTTATGTCTAAAAAGATGGATAATCGCTCGAACCTTAGTCTCTATTAAAACCCAATAACTCGCCCCATGAAAATCCAAACTAAACATATAAATATAGCAAGAAGCATTACTAATTCAGTCATGAGTGAAATTCGCGCCTCCTTCAAGGAGAACTTACGTGAGATCCCCAAAACTGCTACAAATCAAAATGCCTCACCTGTCAACAATTGCCTACTAGAGAAGACTAGCACAAAACCCCCCCTGGAAGAAAGGTTGGCAAGCAAGAACAGAGAAAGAAAGGAAAAGATTTGCTAAAAGATGATGCCAAAATGGATGAATAGTCCAGCAAGCTGGCTAAAGTTAAGTCTGACTTCTCGAAAATCAAGAAACCATACCTTATGGGTAGGATTTTTGGAGCTCCCATTGACTTCAACAATGGAGGAATATCGAGCGTGAAGTTAAGTCAGGATTTGGGACAAAAGACCTTACACATCGGCTATAAAAACTATTATTGAATAAAATGATGTTTGAAGGGTTATATAACTTAACCATTTTCTGAAAAAGAAATGGGCGTAAACTATGCTAGAAGGAATTCAAGCAACAGCAGGATGATAGCAGCAGTGAAGCTTAATTAGCTTCTATGTAAAAGTCGGTGATGATAAATAAAGCTTTCAACGAAGCTCCTGTTTTTTTGTTTGTTTTTTTGCTCGTTTTTGAATTTTGTTTTCTCTTTTTTTTTTTTTTTTTTTTTTTTTTTTTTTTTTTTTTTTTTTTTTTTTTTTTGTACTTTGTATGCTGCATGGCATGTTTCGTGTAAAATAATATGAAGGTACGTAATGAGCGTCCCATTCGCGGAATTTTTGTTGTGGGTCTCGGCTACGCGGGTTGTCTGACTCTTCTTCGTCCTCATCATCGTAGGTTTGTCTTCCTTGTTGCCTCTCAAGTTGCTTCTCGCATCGTTCCTCGCACCTGCGTTGTTGATGACCGCCTTTCTCTCTGGTGTCGCAGTGAAGAAGACTGTGAGAATTTAAAACAAGGTTTGGCGGAGGTAGAAACAAGGTTTGGTTATCGGTAGTAAAGCGACGGATAGAAACAAGGTTTTTAACTAGTTGAGGTGCAATAAGGACTTTGGATAATTGGAGAGGTTTGGCGGAGGTAGGAATTTGAGCATCACCAAGACCTGTAGATGGAATTCGCATGCCATTTCCAACAATTATCGAATTTAAAACACCATTATACGAGATGGACGAGAGGTTACCTGGATTACTCGTCATGTGAGATGTCGCACCGGTGTCCATGTACCACAAATTATCTGCGGGATTTAACGTCATTGACGCGAATGCTTGATCAACAGTTGTGGGCTGCAGATAATTACTAGCTTCAGCAAAGTGGGCCTGTGGTCCGCTGGAATGGGCAGGAGATGGGCCCAGCAGGCCCTGTTGAGATGGGAAAGGGCAGGGTGGTCTCTGCAGTTGGGCCGGAGTGAAAGAGTGCCATTGGGCTGGATTCCACTGGGCCGGAGATGGCATTGGGTTGCCATTCACAGGGAGCCAACCGAACCCTGGGCGAAACACAAACTGGGACGAGGTCTGGGGTGCGCCGCTGCTGTTGCGGCTGCGTCCTTTCCGGCCTCGATTCCGGTTCCGACTGGCGCCGTCTTGGGTGCCGGCGGTGGCGGCGCTCCGGTGGTCAGCAGACGGTGGTTTGTTTTGTCCACCAGAAACAGCGTTAAGAGCTGTAGAATCCTTCTCAGTTGCGGTTTGTTTTGCCATACGAGTTTCCTCAAGAATAAGTTGCGAGCGGGCTTTTTGAAAAGTGGGTAACGGATCTGATTGTTGGATGTAACTCGCCGTGGCGTTATACTCAGCAGGTAAACCAGACAAAAGTTGAAGAACTAACCGATTATCAGATATAGGAGAATCAACACCCTTGAGTTGGTCGGACAAGGCTTTCATGTGTTGACAATAAGCGGAGACAGAAGCAAAAGACGCCAATTTGCAGTTGGAGAATTCATGTTCCAGATAAACAGCGCGTGTGTTCTTGTTATCCTGAAAAATGTCCTGAATTCGACCCCAAGCTTTGAGGGCGGTGTCGTCAGGATCAAGGATCTGAAGAAGAATGTCCTTAGACACTGTACTGTAAATCCATTGGAGAACCGTTGCATCAACTTGGTTCCACAGAGCGTCGTCAATATCTGCCGGGCGAAGAACTTTTGCGTCGATATGATCCAAGACATTGTGAGCTTTGGCGGTGACGCGAAAAAGAGTTACCCAAGACGCGTATGGAGTCTCATGATCAAGAACAAGAGCTATATTGTTCTTGATGTTAGAGATACCAAGAGCGGAGTGGAAATTTGGTTTCTTTTCGGTAGACATTGAACGAATGATGAAGAAATTTACGCGACAGCAGCGATGAAGGGGATGGTGCTGCCGGCGTTTAGAGAGCGGCGGAAGATGTTTAGGGTTTAGAGAGGATTAGGGATGTAACCCTCTGATACCATGTGAGAATTAGAATGACTGGATAAATTCCCCTTAGGGTTTCCATCGACAGATGGGTGATATATATAACAAATACGTTGTTTACATAATTACATAGGGCAACCCTCTATTATCTATATTTACATAATCTATCAAAGACATTGACGGAATTTCTGTTGTGGGTCTTGGCTACGTCGGTTGTCCAACTCTTCTTCGTCCTCATCATCGTAGCTTTGTCTCCCTTGTTGTCGCTCGAGTTGTTTCTCGCAGCGTTGCTCGCATATGCTTTGTTGGCGACCGCCTTCCTCTCTGGTCTAGAATTTGTATAGCATTGACTTCGAAATGAAAATTAACACTCGTGTCCCAAATACCTGACGAAGTTGGCAAACCAAAGCTCTACAAAGTACCGAAAGAACACCGCGAGTCTTCTCGTCACTTGGACGAGGGCCGTGTACCAAAGCTCTACAAAGTCCCAAATACCTTAGTCTCTATTTAATTTTTGAAGCACCAAATTTGTTGACACGAAGGACTTCTTTGTTCTCTTGGGATAAATCATTTTAGATCGATTTTGTTATTTAATTTGTTAATTTGATAGCTGGTATTCCAAATATATGGCTGAAATCAACTCAAACAGTTTGGAACCAAAAGTAGTGCAAATGGGACGCTCCACTACAAAATAAAACCTCAATAGTCATGCTATTAGCAACGTTATTGGAACGATTAAACGGAATGGCCACGGTTAAGCAACGAAAGTCAGATTAGCAACAAATATTGCAACGAATGACGTAAACGAGGCTAAAAGTGCCGTAATTGAATTTCGCCACGAAACAGACGTTGCTAACTGTCACGGTTGGTAACAACAGTTAACTGTTCCAAATAGCAACGGATAGGTTGCAACGGATAGGTTGTTGGGATAAATGTAACTTTTAGCCACGACTTAGCAACGGACTGACAGTTGCAACCAACATTTATTACTTCAACGGATATAGCAACAGTCCATCCGTGACTATACTTAAATATATTATAATATTCAGCAACAACAATTGTTATTTTTATTTTTTTCACGACCATAATTTTAATCATTTTTTTATTACATTATAAAACGTAATACTACATAATATTTAATAACAAACCATAAACAAGTTCAAAATATATATCATTAAAACTTAGAGAGATTACATCATAGATAACTTTGAGTTATCACAATTGTCAAACATTTTTGTAAATATCCGCAACTAGCATATAAAATATGGGTAAAATAATCCCCACACCCTAATAGTTATAAATACCGCAACTAGCAAAAATAGGGATAATCTCCACACCCATGACACCACCTAACTTCACAAAATATATATCACCAACCTAACTGTTATAAACAATCTGACTATCACAAGATCTAGTCTACTCAGAAGATGAAGTACCATTATCAACAATTCTTCGCATTTCACCAACCTGTTGATGTGTAGGCATAGGCATCCCACCATAAAAATTTGAATTCAACAAATTTGTAAAAGTGGTCGGTGCCTCACCAGATGGTCCAACATGCTGCTGATTTTGAAAAGGTTGATAAGCAGTAAAAGTGGCGGGTGCCTCACCAGATGGTCCAACATGTTGCTGCTGATTTTGGAAGACTAGATACTGCTGATTTTGGAAGGCTAGATAAGCTGCTGGATATTGAAACTGTGAAGAAGAATAAGTTGCTTGATTGGCATAAGACTGAAATTGCGACGCTAATCTCTCCATGACAGCAGTAACGGTTTTAAGTTGATCCTTCAATCCATGAACTTCATTTTTTAGAGTAGAGACACTTTGTTGCACTTCATTGATGGAATCTCCATTTCCATATAATTCATATGGTTGAGAAATACGCATCCCTTCTTTACACCACCAGATGCCTCAATCCATAGCTTAATATGATCTATCGCTTTTCCTTCATCTTGAGCCTTTTCCACTTATTCTTCATACCGCTCCTACAAAAAATTCAACAACTTCATAGAGAACTTAATGAAATGTTTATGATATACATAAATTAAACTAAACATAATAATCTAAAAATCATTTATCATAGGCATAAAATGTTACCACAATTTTTTTAACACGTGTACCACTCCATTGACCATCTTTTTTTTCATACGTAATTTGCATCAGTTCTTCCATTGTCCGATCTTGGTTGTCATGTTCAATCCACTGAATTAAGTGAAAACAAGGAATGTATAAGTTCATATTATTTTAAAAAAAATGCAATAGTATATACTCACATATTTCTTCACATGGGCATAAACTGATATGGATCCTCCGGTGTAGGAAGCTGACCCATTGGGACTGTCAGAAGCTCGATTATTCTTGTTTATCTCAGAAATTCTTTTAAAATTTTCATCATTAGTCCATATAGCTAACATTGCAGCCCAATCTTCATCACTTACCCAATCAGGGTGTCGAGGGGGGTTTTGATTTCGATACTTGCTGAATATAGTTATGAGGTGTTCATTGGCCTTGATTTTCCAAATAGCATGCACTACTTCATCCTTTGAAGCATCCCACCAATATGCTTTTGTTTGCTCCAAATGGTGTGTGCAAGCTTTAAATTTATAACCCAAGATGTATGCTTAAAACAAGGATGCGAACCCGCAGTGTACGGGTCAATCGTAGTAAAAGTAAGAAATTCCGGGGTGTCGATCTCAGGGACTTAGGTGAAACCTAAGCAAGTATAGGCAGTCTATGTAATTACTAACCACAAAAAAACAATTAAAGCAATCAAAGATGATAAAAAAGTCAATTAAAGAAAAATATGCAATTCTAGGGATTAAAGCATCTAGTTGTGGTTCCAACTCAAGTTCTAAAGATAAAGCGGACAAAGCTGAGATTTTGCAAAGGGAAGATGTTTCTAAAGTGGAATAGATCACCGGGTAAGTCTCACTACTCACTAATCCCAAACCGTAACTCCTATTACCGGGTAAGTCTCAATGAATTAAGGAAAATAACTATAACCTCAAACCAACACACCACCTAAGGGAATATAATCAACCTTTACCGGATAAGTCTCAGGCTAACTCACAAAGATGGAATGAAAGCACACTCAAACCCCAATAAAGGATAAACCTTTATTACCTACACTTATGATCTTGGGTAAACAAACTAAGGAATTACCGGGTAAGTCTCATCCTAAGCTTGCATTGAACCAGGAAAGGTATAATAAGAATAGGATTTCGCAAACTCTAACGCTTAACTCTCAGTTTCGAATCAGATAAGTCACCTCGGTCAGACGAATTCCACCCCGGCCGAGATGTTCATCGACTGAATGAGATACTCTAGGGTTAAGGATAAAGACTCGAGCTTTCAGGGTCCTACTGGAATTTAAGATTATTCTATCATTGTTTTTCCCACAACCTTCAGCCAATCACCCTAGAATCACACAAAGAAATTAGCCACTCATCATCATGAAAGCAATAATCAAATATATGGGAAGAAGGTGAATAATTGAACACAAAAACCTTAAGAACAAGGCTTCAATAACTGAATCAATTATCAAACAAACAAGCGTTCCTTGGATCACAATCCAATAAGACAATCAACAAGAAGGGAATCTAAGAAAACCTTACAGAACCCTTCACAAAAGCTATAAAAGCTATTAACTTCCTTCCTTCAATCTTCCTTCCTTCAACCACTATAATGATAGCGGAATTTCCGGTGATGCGCCGGTTCTAGCGGGTGTATGCGGGGTTTCGAATTGTGGACAATCAAGCCCTTTATATAGAAAAACTATCTTCCAAAGATAAAATATCTTGAAAAGATATTATCCTAATAAAATATATCTATCTCTCATAAATAAATCCCTAAAATATATGATCTTACTTTCAGAAATCCAGCCTAAAAATATAAGATCTCTCCTTCCAAAAATAAAAGATCTCAGCCAAGAATAAAATATATCTCGCCGCGTCCAAGGTGTTCGCCTCAGTCGGGACGCTCCTCTAGATCACCTCGGTCGAGGTGGTACTGTAGCTGACCGAGGTGGCTCTAAACTGAATGTGAAATCTCTTAAATTTGGTCCAAAGTAAATCTCTAATCCATTTCTATGCTTCCTGGATTCTTCCTTAAGCTCCTGAATGTAGCTCCAATGACTCCTTAGCTCCTTTAGCTCCATTTTGATGCAAAACGTGCCATTTTACCTACGATTATAACGAAACTTGGTGTAGACCTCGATTCCCGCAAAAGTAGATGAAACGACAATATAATCACATAATATACATTCAGACATGCAGATTATTGAAGATAAAATGTCTAAACAGGCCCCAAAAGATAGACTATAATTCATGCTATCAGCTTTCTTCACACGTTATCATATAATCACCATTAAACATATAAATAATTGATAAACTACTGTTTAATATTATTGTAGAAAATATCATGATGTAATATTACCTTAAACACCCCCCTCGACACTCAATCAAGGTGTAGAGGGGGTGCTGATTTACCTTGACCCCAACGGAGAGTATGGAAATTATAACCATTTATTTTATACGCCGGCCATGAAACTACCATTGACTCCGGTCCACATGCAAAACTTTTTATGAAAGGGGTACATACATTTCCAACACTTTCAACCTACAATTAAAAGGTTTATGTTATTAAAGTATAATAAATTAACTATTTAGTTTTGAGTATTTTGCACATACTTATGACTTGAACCATGGTGTGAAGCATTCATCCAACATATTATTTGTCGTACCAAATTGATTTGTGTATTCCCTGCAATTTGCATGTGTAATACGTAAGTCATTTAAGTATAGTAATATAACAAAAGTATGCAAAAATATGTTTATGAAAATACCTTACATATGACTTAGTCTCGATGCAATTTAACAATATATATGTCTCAACTGCATGAAATTCTTTCATATCTTTGGTTAGCCACCGAGTTCTCAATTTTCCATATCCTCGGCCTGGATAGTTAAAAATGGAGACTTGAAAGTGGTTTTCATCATCAACATCATTTCGTTGGGGCCTTCTCATTCTAGATAAAACATGTGGCTCAAAATAATGTTTTGTCAAATGATACAAAAATCTACAAAGTTTAAATCAAGATAATGAAAAATATGATATTATAAAAAAAATAATTAATTTTGTATATGTAATTACCTCTCAAATGGATACATCCACCGATACTGCACCGGTCCTGTAATTTTTGCTTCATATGGTAAATGAATGACCACATGCTCCATTGAGTCAAAAAATGATGGAGAAAATTTTTTCTCTAACTTGCATAAAATGAGAGGAACTTGCATCTCTACAACTGACAAGGATGATGAACACAATGACTGAAATAACTAGCTCAATTCAGTAAGAGGTCCCCACACAAAATCTGGCAACATCTCTCTAAAAGTTGTTGGAAGTAGTCGTTGCATAAATATATGACAATCATGACTCTTCATTCCAATCAACTTGTACTCATCCATTTGTACACATCGCCCAATGTTAGAAGCATATCCATCAAGAAATTTCAAACAACTGACCCATTCACATAACTATCTTCTTTGGTATTTTGTGAGTGTATAAACCGACTTTGGCTTGGGACCGTTATGATTTTCATCAACCGCAATTTCAGGACGATTGTAGTATAGCTTCATATCTTTTCGCGCATTGAGAGTGTCTTTTGTTTTCCCCTTGATATCCATCACAGTATTAAAAACGTTTTCAAAAACATTTTTCTCCATGTGCATAACATCAAGGTTGTGTTGGATCAAAAGAGATTCCCAATAAGGTAGCTGCCAAAAAATATTCTGCTTTGTCCATTTATGACTATCACCATACCCTTCAATGATTGCATGAGGTTGTTCAGTTATAAATAGAAATCATTTTACCCTTTGCTTGATTTCATAACCTGTTACAATAAATTCAACTGTCAAGAATAAGAGAGATATAAAATACAAAAAGTATTAACTAAAAAAGTATATCAAACATCAAATATCTTTGTATACCTGTTAGACGACGGGAAGGGCCTAACTTTTCAACCCGGCCTTTGTAAAAAGCATCCTTGTTCTTTCTAAGAGGATGATTTTTGTTCAAGAACCTCCTATGAGCATCAAACCAAGATGCCTTTCTGCTGTGTTTTAATCAAAAAGTATGAGTATCTTCCATACATGTTGGGCATCCCATTAGTCTAGTAGTGCTCCATCCCGATAACATTCCAAAAGCTGGAAATCATTTATAGTCCACAATAAGACAGCCCGCATATTAAACCTCTCATTTTTTGAAATATCATAAGTAGGTACACCGTGATGCCACAATAGTTGGAACTTCTCAAGTAGAGGTTGTAAACACACATCTATCAACTTCTTAGGAATGCTAGGTCTGGGCACAATTATTGACAAGAACATGTGAGGTGTTGTCAAACACATTGCTGGTGGAAGATTGTAAGGAGTGACGATGATAGGCCAACATGAATAATTCTTTCCTGATTGTCCAAAAGGTGTGAATCCGTCTGCACATAAACCTAGACGAATATTGCGAGACTCTGCTGCAAAATCAGGATATGTTTGATCAAAATGCTTCCAAGCTTCATGATCAGAAGGATGAGACATTGTTCCCTCATCAGAAATTGCTCCGCATGTCACCTCATATTTTGTGTTGTAGTTCTTGAAAAAAATAACCTTTGCAACCTTGGAATCAATGGTAAGTACCGTAATTTTTTATAAGAAGATAATGATGACCCACCTTTGTTTTTGTACCTTGGATGATTGCAAAACTTACATGAATCTCTAGCAACATCATCCTTCCAATACACATGCTACCTTGTAGGGCAAATGTCATAAGTTTTCATAGACAAACCCAACTCTTTGACAAGTTTTTTGGTTTCATAATAACTTGTAGGCAGTTTATGGGGTTGAGGCAAGCATTTTCCAACTAATTGGACAACTGAATCAAAACAAGCTTCAGACAAGTTATACTCTGACTTGATGTTTAGTAGTCTAGAAACAACAAATAACTGAGTTTGACTTTCACAATTTGTCCATAATGGTTCATTTGTTGCTTTCCACACATCCCAAAACTTTACAGAATCATCTTCTTGAACATTAAAATTTTCCTCGGTATATACCATGTTGTCAAGTGATTGAGCATTAGTTGGAGAAGTTTGATTTTGCATACCTTCTCCCTCGTTAAGAACAAAATTTGGACCATCAACATCAAGCATCATTCTTTGTTGCGGATTCAAATACTCATAGCCCGAACTCATCGAAAGATTTTGATTCGCATGAGAGCTACTTGGCATCGAGTCAATCCCTAACTCATCATAATCTATAGATTTCCCGTGACAATTCCAATAATAATAATCAGGTGTGAACCCCTTTCTGTATAAGTGTTCTCTTACGGTGTCTATGTCCTTCAACTTTTCATTGACGCATATGAAACACGGACATTGAATTTTACTTCCACTAGCATTGGACAAAGCAAAATTCAGAAATTCGTTGACTCCGAGATAAAATTTCCTTTTTAATCTAGCACGATTATCCAATTTTTTGTTGTACATCCAACTGCGTCTTAGCATTTGTTCCTGCGATGCATAAACTTATTTTCTATACGTCATTTAATTCGACTCACTTACTCCCTAATTACTTATTACATTTTACTATTAAGAAAAATTAATCAATTGGAGCATTGCATGTCTAATTTAAGTTAACTTATTTTCTCTACATAATTTAAAATACGTTTTAAAATTAATTAATAACTTAACTAAATTAAATAATATGATTTCAAAATTTAAAAACCAGCTTATTCTATAACAAATTTCAGTTTTAACGTATTTTAAATGCATAGAATATGTAGTTGGATGTATGAATCTAAGATTTGGAGTTGCTATTCTCATGCTTACAAGTTAAAAAGAGCAAAAATGGATAATAGACTATAAACACAAAACATAATATTAAATTTTGTACCTCAAATCCCATGATTACGCTTCAATTAGTTGCAGATAGCTTCGTCAAATGCTTCAAATTGTAACTATTATTCTTAACCGTTTCTTCTACCCATTTTTTCTCAAGGTGAAACACAAACCATGAAAATGGAGGCTGCGTGATAGGAAGATGTAACTTCATTTAATTAGTTCATCTACCAGCAATAAATTTTAGTACCGGATAACAATTCATGGCCACAACTACACTGTGGCTAAACTTGTGGGTGAAATAGCCAACCATATAGCCACCTTTTGACCAGGGCTAAAATTTGTTGATGAAAAAGGTAGATTTTTGCCACGGTTTTAACGTTGTTGAATTAATTGCAATAAAAAGTTAGATCTTTGCCACAGTTGAAACGTGGCTGAAATTAGTTATTATAGTTTGTTGCAACTCATTCGGGGCTAGCCATACATCCCTATTTTTTTTGTCACGCCTTCCTTCTTTCGATCCTATTTCCGTGGCTAATTAGCAACACCTACTTTAACCTTTTTTTGTATACCTTCATCTTATTTTACACGAAATATGCCATGCACGATGCATACAAAGTACAAAAAAACAAGAGCTTTGTTGAAAGCTTTATTTAACATCACTGACTTTTACATAGAAGCTAATTAAGCTTCACTGCGCGCGGCTATCATCCTGCTCTTGCTTGAATTACTTCTTGCACTTCCTTCGGCAAAAGTATAGACCATATATGTAGATAGAGTAAATAAAAGGGGAATATATGTAAATAAAGCAAAGTTGTAACAAACTGTAACAGAATCACAGTGAGCATATATACTCGTGTGTATCTGTTAAGGGATAATATGAAATTCACTTTCATTACGTTCACATGGTATCAGAGCCATGAAAGTAAATCTCGGTTTCCAGATATGATTTTTTTTTCAGATCTATTTTGCCATACACCTTTCTTGCTTCCGCTTTACAAAACACATTCCTATTTTTTCTCTATATCCATGGCTACCGGTAGCAATGATTCTATCAATTCAACTCTGGATCGAAATTCTTCTGTTGATGTCTATGATCCGTTACATCTCTCTAATTCTGATAATCCTAGCATGCAATTAGTCTCAATTCTATTCACTAGATCTAATTTTACTTCCTGGAGGCGCAATATTCGAATGGCACTCGGTGGTAAACAAAAGCTTGGCTTCATCGATGGCACTTGTGCCAAACCACCTGTTGGAGAATCTGATCGATTAGCTCGCTGGATTCGCGCCGATTACATGATCCGATGTTGGATCTTACACTCGATGCAATCAGACATCGCTGAATTGTTCACCTATGCTGAGTCGGCGTTGGCGCTGTGGAAGGACATTGTCGAACGATTTGAGGTATCCAATGCTCCTCTTATATACCAAATACACAAGGATTTATCATTGCTCAAACAAGAGAATAATGTTGTAGCTGTTTATTATGGAAAATTTAAGAAACTGTGGGATGAGCTCATCTCAATAGATGCACTTCCTTCTTGTTCTTGTCGAGGAATTGTTCATTGTACTTGTGAGTTGTTGAAGAAAATCACTACTATGGAAGCTTACACTCGTGTTATGCAATTTCTAATGGGCTTAAATGAGCAGTTTGAGCATATACGTAGCCAGATTCTTTCTCTTGATACTTTACCTACTGAGAATCGTGTTTTTCATTTGATTTTACAAGTTGAAAAGCATAAAGAACTTACTTGTCATCATCCAGTTGTGCATGATATTTGTGTTGTGTCACGATCTCCTCCATACAGACAAGCAGGGGGAGGTCGCAAAGATTTCAAGAAGGATAAACTTGATCGCTTATGTACCTATTGCAAAGAGAAAGGTCACTTGCGTGAATCTTGTTTTAAGTTGACTAGCATACCAGATTGGTACAAGGAGTTTCGTAACAAAGAAGACAAGAATTCAGGGAGTTATGTTGATACACATAAACCTTCTTATCGCAGTACGTGCTAATAATCTTGAAGTTACTGTTGCAGAAACTCCTTTAGATCTTGCAGATAATCCTTCATCATCCTCCACTATGGATCATTCAATGATTAATGCTGTATATCAAGAGGTTATGAAGCTCATGATGGAAAAACAAGCCATTTCTCCAAGCAATTTTGCAGGTATTGTTGCTCGGTTTGCAAATACTGCTGTTAATATCAATACTTGGATATTGGATTCTGGTGCTACAAACCATATCACATTTTGCAAAGATCTTTTTTCTGTAATGACTAAACTAGACAGACCATTATTAATTGGTCTCCCTGATGGCTCGGTGAAAGAAGTGTACTACAAAGGGACTGTTATCATCTCTCCAGTCATTACTCTCCAAGATGTTCTGTATTTGCCCCATTTCAAACATAATCTCCTATCTATCTCTCGTTTAATCAGTGATTTCCCTATGGAGATTATGTTTACTCACACATCCTGTTTATTTCAGGACCTTACCCGTAAGTCTATCATTGCTTCTGGTTATAAGGAAGGGAATCTTTACAAGTTAGCTTCCTCAAGCTCCTTGGAGTTTACTCATGTAGTGTCAAGTGTCACTATAAACCTTGTGATGTATTACTGTTTCATGCTAGAATAGGTTACATGTCTTTGTCCAAAATACATCACATAGATGATTTTGTTAATTCCAAACTACATCATTTGGATTGCCATGCTTGTATTACAACAAAACAACACAGACTTTCCTTTGAGTCTAGTACTTCTCATGCTACCAAGGCTTTTGGTTTGATTCATGTCGATATTTGGGGTCCGTACCATACTTTAGCCTTATGTGATTCTCGTTATTTTCTAATTGTGGTGGATGATTTCACTAGATGCACTTGGACGTTTTTTTATGTCAAATAAGCAGCAGGTACTCCGGATTATCACTAATTTTCTGGCATATGTCAAGAACCACATTGAGGTTTAGATTTTTAGATCAGATAATGGGCTCGAATTCATGCAGAAGCCTCTCCAAGAGTTATTTTTGGCCTCTGGCATTGTTCACCAAAGGTCCACACCATATGTTCCACAGCAGAACGGCAGAGTTGAGCGCAAGCACAAACATCTACTTGAAACTGCACGTGCAATTCGTCTGCATGCTCAATTACCTCTTATTTTCTGGGCTGAATGCATTCTTACTACAACTTACCTTATCAACATCATGCCTTCATCTATATTGGCCTGGAAATCTCCCTTTGAAGCTCTTCATCACATTAAACCACCTTACAACCATCTACGAGTCATTGGATGCTTATGCTTCAGATTACTTCCCAAAAGAGACAAATTCGAGCTTGTCTCACACTCTTGTATCCTGCTTGGATATCCTCCAGGTCAGAAAGCTTACAAGTTATATAACCTTAACACCAAAATAATCATCATTAACCGTCATGTTGTTTTTCAGGAACATATCTTTCCCTTTCACACACCTTCTTCTTTACCAACTCCTCCAATATATATCCTCTTTACCATTGGTTACTCCAGCCCCTGACATAGACCATCTGCATTCATCCACTTCAGATTCATCACCTGCTCTCTTATCACCTTCACCACCTCAGGTTATTGTCTCTCCTGGTCCTGTTGCATCGCCTTCATCTAATGACTCATTTGCTAATCCCATCCAAGTCCCATTTCATCCTATTTCCTCAGATTCTTCTACTAGTCCATCTTTACCTCCACCTTCACTTCCTTTAATTATTCCTCCATCTCAACCACCTATAGTTATTTCATCTACTCGTCCTACTCGTACCAATATAAGACCTGCTTACTTGCAAGATTATAATTGCAATAATGTCTCCTCTCTTGCTCTTTTTGATCTAGCTCCTCATTCTCAAGATTACATTCATGCTCTCTGTAATGTAATTCAATCAGTCGAACCATCTACTTATCATCAGGCCAAACAATCTCCTCTTTGGATTGAAGCCATGACCAAAGAAATTCAGGCCTTGGAAATGAATGACACTTGGGACATAGTTCCTCTTCCATTTGGAAAAATTGCTATTGGATCCAAGTGGATCTATAAGCTCAAATATCGAGCTGATGGTACCATTGAACGAGTAAGGCCCGCTTAGTTGCTAAGGGCTACAATCAGATCAAAGACAAGGATTACAAGCATACTTTTAGTCCAGTGGCAAAGTTTGCTACTATTCGCACAATGTTGGCAATGGTTGCTTCTCAGTCGTGGTCTTTGCATCAATTAGACATTAATAATGCCTTCTTACATGGCTATCTTGATGAAGAAGTATATCTTTTGCCCCCTCAAGGTTATACTAAGGTACCTTCAGGTCATGTTTGTCGTTTGAAGCGCTCCTTGTATGGTCTCAAACAGGTCAGTCGGCAATGGAATATCGAGTTCACCAAACTACTTCTTCAGTTGAGGTTTGCTCAATCTCACCAGGACTATTCCTTGTTTGTTAAAAGCTCTTCCCTTGGTATCACCATTGTCTTGGTATACGTTGATGATGTGTTAATTACTGGTGACATCCCAACTGAAATCTAGTCACTTAAAGCTGCACTTGATCGAGCATTTACTATCAAGGACTTCGGCATAGCTAGATTTTTTCTAGGTATGGAAATTGCTCACAATTCCACTAGCTTGCTTCTTAACCAGCGCAAGTATATATATGATATTCTGCATAATACCCAGATGATTAACTGCAACCCTACTAAGTTTCCCATGCAGCGTAACACCCATTTATCATCTGACTCTAGGGATCTATACCATGATCCTGAGGTATATAGACGTTTGATTGGACGGTTACTCTATCTCACTCTTACCAGGCCCGACATTGCATACACCGTCCAAAAACTAAGTCAATTTCTAGCATCTCCCCGTATTCCACATTGGCATGCTGCAACATATCTCTTACGGTATCTCAAAGGAACAATGGACTTCGCTCTAGCTTATTATCCACAATCCAATCTATCACTCACAGCTTATAGTGATGCTGACTGGGGCTCCTGTCCTTTTACCTGTCGTTCTATCACAGGTTATTGCATATTCTTGGGACAATCTCTTGTCTCTTGGAAAACAAAGAAGCAGCGTACCGTTAGTAAATCGTCTGCTGAAATTGAATATAGAGCAATGTCAATGACGACTAGTGAAATCATTTGGCTTGATGGTTTGTTGCAGGATCTTCACCTCAATATATCTCGTCCCTTTGTACTCTATTGTGACAACAAAGCAGCCCAACACTTGGCTGTCAATCCAGTTTTTCATGAGCGAACCAAACATCTCCGTATTGATTGTCATTTTGTATGAGATGAAGTCCAGAAAGGAGTCATCAAAACCGCTCATGTTCCTTCTACACTTCAACTGGCAGATATTTTTACCAAATTGGGCGAACATCAACACACGTTTTTGTCTCGCAAGCTAGGCCTTGTCATCCCTAGTCCAGTTTGAAGGGGGGGGTATAGACCATATATGTAGATAGAGTAAATAAAAGGGGAATATATGTAAATAAAGCAAAGTTGTAACAAACTGTAACAAAATCACATTGAGCATATATACTCGTGTGTATTTGTTAAGGGATAATATGAAATTCACTTTCATTACGTTCACAAAAAGAGCGACTCCACCTCCTGTCCACGGTAGGGGAAGTCTCCCTCGCACCTTATTTGACACTCTTGGCATTTCCTTTCTGCCTCTTGGCTGCTCAGGTTCACCTTGTTGTTGCGATCCTCGTCGCCATACCTCTCCCTTTGTTGTTGTCTCTCGAGTTGCTTCTCGCAGCGTTGCTCGCACCTGCGTTGCTGATGACCACCTTGCTCTTGGGTCCGGAACTGACGACGACATTCACGGAATTTTTGTTGTCGGTCTCGGCTACGCGGGTTGTCCGACTTTTATTCGTCCTCACCATCGTAGCTTTGTCTCCCTTGTTGCCTCTCAAGTTGTTTCTCACATCGTTGCTCGCATATGCGTTGTTGGCGACCGCCTTCCTCTTTGGTCTGGCAGCGACGCTGGCATTGACGGAATTTCTAAAGTGGGTCACGGCTACGTGGGTTGTATGACTCTTCGTCTTCGTCATCGTAGCTTTGTCGTCCTTGCTGCCTCTCGAGTTGCTTCTCGCATCTCTGCTCACACATGCGTTGTTGGCGACCTCCTTCTTGTCGGGTCTGGCACCAATGACGGCACTGGCGGAATTTCTGTTGTGTACACTGCTACGTGGGCTGTATGACTCTTCATCTTCATCATCGTAGATTTATCCTTGTTGCCTCTCGAGTTGCTTCTCGCATCGTTGCTCACACTGGCGCTGTTGGCGACCTCCTTCTTGTTGGGTCTGGCACCGATGACGGCACTGGCGGAATTCCTGTAGTGGGTCACGGCTACGTGTGTCAATTGTGTAGCTGTCCACTTCCTTTCTAGGCTCATCATCGAAGCTAGCTCTTTTCTCACATGTCTCCAGGCACTCTCGCGTCTCACGGAAACCCTATGAACGATCCTGGATTTAGAACCCTCTACAACTTCTATATATTTTGCTTACATGGATGAGAGAGCTACTATAGATTGTCGTTGAGATTTCCAAAAGATACCATCGGTATTTTATGCTTAAAAATACGAAGTAGTAGATTTTCTAGCGTCTTTATTAACATAGTTTGAGTCCACGTAACCAAATACATAATAATTCACAATGTGTTCAACAAACATAAGACACATTTTCTTAGTTATAGAATTATATCTCAAACAACATTCCATAACAATCCAATGTAAAAGCCAAATCAGGTTTAGTACACAACATTGCATACGTAATAAATAGTTACATCCTAGGGAACCTTAGACATTTCATTCATATGACTTTGAGAAATAGGATGATGTTTCATAGTGAGCTTTATGTTCCATATTGAAGGTATAGATATATGTTTAAAATTATTTAGGGTTGTGTATCCGGTCCAAATCGGAGGACCAGAATTTTCAAAAACATGGATCGAGGACCAGACCGGGACATTCCGGTCCGGTTTTGGACTAGTCAGACCGAATAAATAAAATAAAATAAAAATATTTTTTTGCAAAACTAAGAAAATTATTATTATTTTTAAATACGTACAAAATACATGATTTTGTTAAAATATAAAATTATATCTATATAAAAAATAAAAAATAACAATATTCTGGTCTGACCCGGTCTTTTTCGGTCTTGGACCGGACCGGGGCTGAAATTTCCAAAAATAATAGATCGGGTTAGATCCAGCCTAGGTGTCCGGTCCGGGTCAATTTTGCACATATAATTATTCATAGTAACCTGTCAAAAGGCTACAAATATGAGAAGCCAAGAAATTTACGAGGTTGTCATAAGAAGATCGAGATGTTCACTTTGATTGGAGTTTTAAAGCAAGAAGAAGTATGATATTTTCCAGCTCTTGATGAAGAAGGGCATAAGAAAGATGTTAAGCAAGAGCCCATGAAACCGTCCCTCTCACCGATACTCCAAGTTCACCCTCATCTTCAAGAACAACAACACCTTCATCATCATCGTTGTCGTCAACTTCATCCTCATATTCTTATTCCTATCAAAGTTCGAGCAGAAGAACACCAAATATGAGAAGCCTTAAAGAAATTTATGAGGAACTAGATGATGATCTAACTCTTTATTGCTATTTTGTTGATTTTGAACCAATAGATTTTGTAGAGGATGGGAATGATGAAAAAATGGAGAACCATAATTTTTGGAAGGAGATCAAGAAAAATGACACATGGGAGTTCACAACTTTGTCAAAAGGTGAAAAGCCCATTTGTCTAAAGTGGATGTTCAACAAGAAGAAGAACGCTCAAGGAAAAGTTGAGAGGTACAAGGCAGGATTAGTAGCAAAGGACTATAATCAACGTCCAAGGGTTGACTATGGTGAGGTTGTTAACTCCACCTTGATAAATAAGACATTACTTATGGTTGTGAAAGCCAAAACCTTGGTTTCCAGGTTTTTGTAAGACCTTACAAGTTTTGATAAAGTCATCACAGTATCTAGTAAGGCCTTACCATATTACAGAAAACCTTGGTTTCCAGGTTTCAGTAAGGCCTTACATAAACTGGTACGACCTTACCAAAACTGGACAAAAACCACAAGCGAGTTACGTACGTCTAAATAGCTTTTCCTTCTTGTTGAGTTATTTAAGGGATTTGATTTTAACAAATCTTTAATTTGTTTTAATTAAAATCTTCTTAAAGATAAAATTGGAAGATTTCCTAACCTCAACAAATCTTTGACCGTGCTTGACTGATTGACTTCAACAAACAAAATCTCAACAAAATAGAGTGGATCAAATCTCAACAACCCAAGATCTCCGAGGATCACGAAGGCAAGATCTTTTCTCAACGTTAAAGAATGCTGATATGCTTGCCTATTTAAAGAGACAAAGAACAGGAGACAAAATACACGTTCATTGCCTACTTCGAAAACACGAGTGATAAATTCGACTTATCTTACAAAGTGCCGTTCTCACATTCGAAGCTTCATCATTCTACTTCCCTAAGAGTGTGAGATCCTTTTCGAGCTGATAGTACAATTCAACTAGGATCATACAAACCGTTATCACTTCTAAACACGTTGGATACGAGTATTGTATCTGGAGTACCTTAGTTTTTCTTTTCGAGTGAGTGAGTTGCTAGATAGGAAGTGTAAGACTTCTGAGTTTAGAAGAGGGAAGGTCTTCTGAAGATTGTATCTGGAACTCATCAAGAAGAAGGAAAATAAAGCTACTTGAATCCTAGGGTTAAATCAATCCTAGGCGGGGACTAGGTCGTGTTGGTGACCGAACCTCGTTAACATATCGTGTGTCCTTTACTACTCTTTACATTCCTGGTTTGTCTAATCTTTTACACTTAATATCAATCTTAGAGAAACGTGTAAGGTCTTATTATTACGAATAAGACTTTATCTTATTTGATAAGGTCTTATCTCTTTCGATAAGGTCTTACCTATCCTAAGATTGCGAAAAGTTTCCATACTCTATTCATCCCCCCCTTCTAGAGTATTGGATAAACTATTTTATCTGCCTATTCCGCATTTCAATTGGTATCAGAGCCTAACTCACGTATTCTTAGATATTATTATCTGTGAGGCTAACAAATGGCAGGTGAAGGTCAAGGCAGATTTGGTCAAGGAAGATCAATTTCTCGACCACCTCTTTTTGTAGGAAACAATTTTATGCACTGGAAATCCTTGATGCAGATGTTCATCATCGATCAAGACTTAGAGCTTTGGCATATTATCAAAAACGGACCTCTCACTCCTACCAAGGATGGTCCCGACAATACAACAGTAAACAAGACAGAAGCTGAATTCACTCAGAAAGATCTTGAGAGCGTGGCGAAAAACTACAAGGTTGTTAATCTATTATATTGTGGTTTAAGTACTGATGAATTTAATCGTATATCTTCATGCAGATCCGCTAAAGAAATATGGGATAAATTAGTGGTCACCTATGAAGGAACCAGCCAGGTCAAAGAAACCAAAATTAGTATCTTTCTGAGGCAATATGAATTGTTTAAAATGATCCCAGATGAATCAGTCAAAGTAATGTTCACCCGTTTTACGGAGATCATTAACAATCTTGACTCACTGGGAAAGACTTTCAACAATGAAGAAAAAGTCAGAAAGATACTTAGATGCTTGCCTAAAGCAAAATGAGGTCCCAAGGTAACCGCTATAGAAGAAGCACAAAATCTCAATACTCTTGCTCTTGATGATTTGCTGGGCAAATTAATCACCCATGAATTGATCCTCAATGAGGACGATGGGGATGTGCCAACAAACATTAAGAATTTGGCACTCAAGGCAAAGAAAGAGGAACCACTGGAAGATTCTGAAAGTGATGATGAAGATCCTTTTGCTCTTATCACAAGAGGACTAGCTAGAATATTAAAAATGAAAAAGCAATTTTTAAACAAAGAAAATGTTGGATCTTCTAAATACAGAGGTAAGTCTTCTAACCCTTTGAAGAAGAATCGTGTTCTAAATTGCTATGAATGTGGTGAAACAGATCATCTTGTTAAAGAATGTCCTCAAAAGAAGAAGAACAAATTCAAGAAAAAGGATTTTGGCAAGAAAGTCATGGTAGCAGCTTGGAGCGATTCAGACTCCTCGAGTGATTCAGATTCTGAAGATGATCATGCAAACTTATGTCTTATGGCAAAATCCGACAAAAATCAAGATCAACATTTGGATGGAATGGTAAGAGATCTTATATTTAGTCCTACCGATGTCTTATCAGAAGTACTGAAAAACATGATTTCTAATGAAGAAATTTACAGCAAAGAAATAAGCATTCTACAAGAAAAGCTTAATGATCAGGAAAATTGCATAAGACTGCTTTCGCTGAAAGTTCAAGATCTTGACAACATACAATCAGATCTTAACACTGAGGTTAAGGCCTTACGATTGGAAAATTCCGATCTAAAGGCAAACCTCTCATCTCTTAAGACATGTAATACTGACTTAGAGATTGAAAAAGTGAAACTTTCTGAAAAATGTCAAGAACAGCAAATAGCTCTTGTGCAATTTACTAAATCTAAAGCTACTCTTGATAAAATGCTTGGAGAACAACAATTATCCTTAAATCGAAGTGGAATAGGATATAACAGGAATTTTCCTGCTAAACCCACTACCACGTTCGTTAAGGCAAAAGGAAATTGGAGATCTCCTACGTGTTTCTTTTGTTGTAGAAAGGGTCATGTAAAGGAAACTTGTCCGTATAAGAGAACGGATCCATACATTATTAGAAATACCTTTCCTGTACGTCTAAATGAACGGGTAAAACACATATGGGTTCCTAAAGGGACTAGGCCACCTAACATGGTCTACCCCCATAATGGATCTAACTCTGTTTATTGGTCAAGCCGGAAAGGATGATTTTCTGTTTTGCAGGATATCACCAAGACTCAAAAATGGATAATGGACAGTGGTTGTTCAAGACATATGAGTGGGAAAGAATCTCTTTTCGACACTCTAAAGAAGAAAATCACTGGCACTATAACTCTTGGTGACAAAGGAAAATGTGATATTCTTGGTATCGGTAATGTTGGTCTTAATTCAAATAATAATATTAAAGATGTTTATTTGGTGGATGGCTTAAAATATAACCTTCTCAGTGTTTCTCAGCTTTGTGATAAAGGAAATTGTGTTAGCTTTGACAAGAGGAACTGAGAAGTTCGAGATGAGATGACAGGAAATTTAGTACTAACAGCTCACAGAGATAATAATATATATGCTGTTAATACTAACCAAATTGCAGGGACAAATTTAAAATGTCTCAAGGTCTTATCAGATGACTCAAGACTATGGCACAGACGACGTGGTCACATCAGTCTACATTCTCTTAACAAACTCAAATCAAAAGATCTTGTAAGAGGTCTTCCTGACCTAAAGTTCAAGGTAGATGAGTTATGCAATGCTTGCTCAAGAGGTAAACATACTCGTAGTTCTTTCAAAAAGAAGCAAGTGGTAAGTACTACTAGACCTCTTGAACTTCTCCACATGGATCTTTGCGGACCTATGCGCGTCAAATCTCCCAAAGGCAAGCAATACATTCTTGTTATTGTTGATGATTATTCTCGATTTACTTGGGTTTTCTTTCTGAAAATGAAATCTGAAGCACTTTTATACTTCTCAAAACTTTGTAAGGAGTTACAAACTTTGAAAAACCTACCAATCGTTTCTATTAGAAGTGATCATGGTAGAGAATTTGATCAATCAGACTTTGATACATTTTGTGAGAAATATGGTATTTCTCATAATTTTTCGGCTCTTAGAACACCTCAACAAAAGGGGTTGTGGAACGAAAGAACCGCACCCTTGAGGAAATGTCTAGGACAATGCTATTAGAGAATGATCTGCCTAAGTCATACTGGGCAGAAGCTGTTAATACAGCAAATTACATTCTTAATAGATGTTTGATTCAATCAATGTTAAAGAAAACTCCTTATGAGCTTTTTAAAGGAAGAAAACCAAGCATATCTTACTTTAAACCATTTGGATGTACGTGTTACGTGCATAATAATGGGAAGGATAATCTTGAAAAATTTGATGCTCGTAGCGACGAAGGTATATTTCTCGGATACTCGAATCAAAGCAAGGCTTATCGAGTATACAATAAACGTACCAAAGTAGTCGAAGAAAGTATCCATGTTTTGTTTGATGAAAACGATAATGGTATCTTGAGTGAGAGTTTTGCAGATCTTGATCTAAATAAACATGAGGAAGAAGAAGAAGAAGTTGATAAGAACGTCAGAAACATGCAAGAGCCATTTCAAGACCTTACAGACGTATCTCAAGATCTTACAGACGTGTCTCAAGACCTTGAAGCACCTCCTCAAGGTCTTACAAATGAAACCAGCCCTGAAGATACATCACTACCTGAGCATCAAGAGCCCTCTTCTCCACTTCCTATTAATTCTGAACCCGATGCTTACAATCAGAGAAATGTCCGGAGGAAATTCAAACATGCATCATCCCATTCAACTCAGGATATTATTTCTGATCCCTCATCCGGAATACAAAACTCGCTCTAAATTAAAAGACCTATGTGCTTTTCATGCTTTTGTATCTCTTGTAGAACCTAAGAAGTATACCGAAGCTCTTCAAGAACCTGACTGGATTATCGCTATGCAAGATGAGCTAAACGAGTTCGAGCGAAACAAAGTATGGACACTTACCGCAAGACCCAAAGGTAAATCAGTTATCGGGACAAGATGGGTCTTTCGAAACAAGCTGGATGAAAGTGGTAATGTCATTCGGAATAAAGCTCGTCTTGTAGCTCAAGGTTACAATCAGGAGGAAGGTATTGACTACGAGGAGACTTTTGCTCCCGTAGCCAGGCTTGAAGTCATTCGCATACTTCTTGCTTTTGCATCTTACATGATTATCAAACTTTTTCAAATGGACGTAAAGTGTGCCTTTTTGAATGGTTATCTAGATGAAGAAGTTTATGTCGCTCAACCTCCCGGTTTTGAAAGTAATGAATTTCCAGATCATGTTTTCAAGCTTGACAAAGCTCTCTACGGCTTAAAACAAGCCCCAAGAGCTTGGTACGAGCGACTTTCAAAATATCTTCTGGAAAATAACTTCAAAAGAGGGTTGATTGACAAAACTTTATTCATTAAAACTCATGGAAATAATATTCTTGTTGTTCAAATTTATGTGGATGATATTTTGTTTGGAGCAACTAATGAATCTCTTTGCAAGGAATTTTCTGACATCATGTGCAAGGAATTCGAGATGAGTATGATGGGAGAATTAAACTTCTTTCTTGGACTACAAGTTCATCAAAGTAAAAAGGGTATCTTCCTCAATCAAGGAAAGTACACAAGAGACCTTCTGAAGAAGTTTAAGATGAATGAATCGAAAATTGCCAAAACACCAATGAGCTCTACTCTCTCTCTTGATCAAGACCTTACTGGTAAACAAGTTAATCAAAAAGAATATCGAGGTATGATTGGATCCTTACTATATCTGACTGCTAGTAGACCTGACATTATGTTTAGCGTTTGCATGTGTGCTAGATTTCAAGCTAACCCAAAGGAATCACATCTCGTTGCGATAAAAAGGATATTAAGATATCTTAATGGTACAAAAGATATAGGTCTATGGTATCCCACACAAAGTAGTTTCGGTCTTATCGGATATTCCGATGCTGATTTTGTAGGATATAAAGTGGATAGAAAAAGCACTTCACGGTGTTGTCAATTTCTTGGTACATCTTTAATAAGTTGGCATTCCAAGAAGCAAAATTCAGTGGCTCTTTCAACAGCCGAAGCTGAATATATTGTTGCTGGAGCTTGTTGTTCGCAAATCTTATGGATTGCGCAACAACTCCAAGATCTTGGATTCAACTTTAAGGACATACCAATAAAATGTGACAATACCAGTGCTATTTCTATCTCAAAAAATCTTGTACAGCATTCAAGAACGAAACATATAGATGTGAGACACCATTTCATACGTGATCATGTAGAAAAAGGTGATGTGTCATTGACATTCATTTCTACTGATCTACAACTGGCCGATATCTTTACAAAACCTTTACCCGAAGAGAGATTCAACTTCATAAGGTTAGAACTTGGTATGCTTAACAGGGAAGCACAAATGTAGGGGGAGCAATTATCGTTTTACAATATTGATCTTATTCCCTACATTAAGACCTTAACATGCATTTCAAGGTCTTACTAACATCGTGTTACAAACACTGATCTTATTCTTTTTATTAAGATCTTACAATACATTTCAAGGCCTTACTAAACAATAGTATGTTCTTGATTTTTATTTTTAAAAAAAAGGATTAAATTGGATCAAATCTTTTAGTTATTATCTCAATAGATAACTAACTAACAGATTATTTTATTTTTGGAAATCTTTCGGTTCTAATTTCGATCTTTTAAAATTACTTAAAATTTTACAAAGATTTTTAAACAAAGATTTTCCTCTCTCTCCGTCTTATATCAAATCTTCAAAGATCTCGTTTTATGATTCTCTTCTACGCCTCTTAAATTCTCCGACTTCTCGTCTCTATCACCTTCAAACCCTAATCGGCGATGGCTCCCAAACGTTCTTCAACTGCATCCACTGCTCAAGCTTCTAAGAAGCAACGATCGTCGGCTAGAAAGGGAAAAGCTGTTATAGAAGAATACAATTCCGATTCTGATTCCTCGATGTCTACTCCCTCTCGGCAAGTGGCTCAAGCCATTTATCCCCCAGCCGCAAAGGATATACCTCAACATCGTCTTCGATCACCACCTTCTGGGTTTGAGGTTAGTAGTGAAGAACCTTTTTCTTGGTTCTTAAACTATACTAAAGCGGGGATGTGGAAAGATGGTTTTGCCAATCGCCCCTTAAGTTTCTGTGAAAATGTTGATGAGCGCTTTCTTGAGTCTATGAATCCGCCGTGTATTAATCTTCTGAAATGTTCAAATGTCTGGAGTATGTTTAATTTGGGAAATTTTGCATTTCCACGACTTACCCGTCTTTTCTTTGTCAACCTCACTGCACACCGAGAAAAGGGGATTTTGACTCTTCATTCCCAGATCAAAGGACGACAAATTACCCTAACTGCTTCTTCCTTAGCAATTATTTTAGGAGTCCCTGAGGAAATCGACACCAAAACTCATCCTTCGAAAAATGTGTGTCTTGCCCATGCCCAGAAAACATTTTTTGAGAAACCAATTTCTTCTGGTGCTACTTCCTCAAAGCCAAAGCAAAAACAAACCCATAATGTCTTAACTTTAGAGGCCAAAATTGTGTTTACTTTGCTTGCTAGGTGTGTTTTACCACGAAAGCATTCTAGAGAGATTGTAACTGATAATCTCTTAGAAACTCTGGATTTGGTCCTTACTGGGTATGCTATTGATGTCCCTAACCTGATTTTATCCTACATGTTGCACACTGTAAATACCCCTTTGACAGCCCCTCTTCCTTATGCCAACTTATTTCCAAAGATCTTCGAGTTCTTTGAAATTGATACTACAGATGAGGATAAGGTTTATCATAAGGGACAAATTGATGAGGCCTGTTGGGGAAGGCTTGGAGTTGAGAAAACTTTATCTGGAGAATGGATTCTGAAGAAACATCAACCAACTGCTCCACTTTCTTCTGAACAGAGAATTCAAGATTTAGAGGCTGAAGTGGATGCCTTGAGAAAAGATTTGAATACTGCTAGAGCTGATATTGTGGATAGACAAGATGATACTCATGAGAAGCTTTTAATGGTCAATGAGAAGCTTAATCAGTTATTGTTTTTAACATCTCTAGCTCATAGGGCAACTACTACAATGATGCCTTTGGATGAGGATGATGTGGAACACATTCAAGAAGTGTGTCAGAATGTGGTAATTAATTGTGAACGCAAGGTGCTAAAGAGGTGCATTCTTCGACCTGTTGTACCTGAGCCGTCTATCTTGACAGTGGAGGAATATGGCTTAGTCAAGAAGTATAGAAATGAGCAGGAAAAACACTTAGCAAAATTGATGGCTTGGACCACAACTGGCGAGGCACAGAATAGATGGAGAGAAAAGGTACGTGCTCGTTTTCGTGGGCGACGAGCTGGTTCTTCTTCAAATTATGGGCAATGGTTTGAAGAAGTGGTTGAAGTCTCGGATGATGAAGATTGATCTTTTCAAGCTCTAAATTTTTCTTGCTGAAAGACAAAAAGGGGGAGAATATTTGTCTTTTGAAATATTTTGAAAACTCTTGGTTTGGTTTGGTTGTTTTTGGTTTTGAAAAACTTGCATTGATTCGATCGTTTTCAAAATTTGATCCTACATGTGCGCTTATTTTGTATTATATTGTTTGTTGTTGTGTTGTTCAAATGCAGGAAATAGATCATAAGTTTTGTCTTTCATCAAGGGGGAGATTGTTAACTCCACCTTGATAAATAAGACATTACTTATGGTTGATGAAAGCCAAAACCTTGGTTTCCAGGTTTTTGTAAGACCTTACAAGTTTTGATAAAGTCATCACAGTATCTAGTAAGGCCTTACCATATTACAGAAAACCTTGGTGTCCAGGTTTCAGTAAGGCCTTACATAAACTGGTACGACCTTACCAAAACTGGACAAAAACCACAAGCGAGTTACGTACGTCCAAATAGCTTTTCCTTCTTGTTGAGTTATTTAAGGGATTTGATTTTAACAAATCTTTGATTTGTTTTAATTAAAATCTTCTTAAAGATAAAATTGGAAGATTTCCTAACCTCAACAAATCTTTGACCGTACTTGACTGATTGACTTCAACAAACAAAATCTCAACAAAATAGAGTGGATCAAATCTCAACAACCCAAGATCTCCGAGGATCACGAAGGCAAGATCTTTTCTCAACGTTAAAGAATGCTGATATGCTTGCCTATTTAAAGAGACAAAGAACATGAGACAAAATACACGTTCATTGCCTACTTCGAAAACACGAGTGATAAATTCGACTTATCTTACAAAGTGCCGTTCTCACATTCGAAGCTTCATCATTCTACTTCCCTAAGAGTGTGAGATCCTTTTCGAGCTGATAGTACAATTCAACTAGGATCATACAAACCGTTATCACTTCTAAACACGTTGGATACGAGTAATGTATCTGGAGTACTTTAGTTTTTTCTTTTCGAGTGAGTGAGTTGCTAGATAGGAAGTGTAAGACTTCTGAGTTTAGAAGAGGGAAGGTCTTCTGAAGATTGTATCTGGAACTCATCAAGAAGAAGGAAAATAAAGCTACTTGAATCCTAGGGTTGAATTAATCCTAGGCGGGGACTATGTCGTGTTGGTGACCGAACCTCGTTAACATATCGTGTGTCCTTTACTACTCTTTACATTCCTGGTTTGTCTAATCTTTTACACTTAATATCAATCTTAGAGAAACGTGTAAGGTCTTATTATTACGAATAAGACTTTATCTTATTTGATAAGGTCTTATCTCTTTCGATAAGGTCTTACCTATCCTAAGATTGCGAAAAGTTTCCATACTCTATTCATCCCCCCCTTCTAGAGTATTGGATAAACTATTTTATCTGCCTATTCCGCATTTCAGAGGTGTTTGCTCTTGTTGCTCGACTAGAGATTGTCCGTTTGATAATTTCACTTGTAGCTCATAAAAGGTGGAATATTTGCAAATGGATGTGAAGTCTACTTTCTTATTTGGTGTGCTCGAAGAAGATGTTTATGTTGAACAACCTCCAGGTTATGTGATCAAAGATCATAAAGGTAAAGTGTTGAAGTTGATGAAAGCTTTGTATGGCTTAAAACAAACACCAAGGGCATGATATAGTTAGATTGACAAGAATCTTGGGTTTGTCAAATGTCCAAACAAGTAAGCTTTATATTCCAAGGTATGTGAAATTTGCGATGCATTGTTTGTTTACTTTGATGATATGATCTTCACGGGTAATAACTCAAGTATGTTCTGAGAGTTCAAGCAAGAAATGCCTAGAGAGTTCGAGATGACAAATCTTGGTCTCATGCCTTATTATCACGTCATTGAGATTAAACAAGCAGTTGATGGGATCTTAATTTTCCGAGAGAAATTTTCTAAGGAGATTCTGATAAAATTAAAAATGGATGATTGTCAAGATGTAAGTACAATAGTCAATTGAGGGGTCAAGCTCTCAAAGCACAATGAAGGTGAGGTGGTTGACCCTACGACTTTCAAAAGCTTAGTTGGAAGCTTGAGGTACTTGACATGCACTCGTCTAGATATTCTCTATGGAGTTGGGCTTGTGAGTCGGTTTGTGGAGGCGCCGACTAAACAACAAATTTTAAAATAGCAAAGCGCATTCTCCAGTACATTAAAGGTACTGTTAGCTATGGTTTGCTTTATTCTTCTACCGATAAATATAAGTTTGTGGTTTATAGTGACAGTGATTGAGCTTTAGAGGTAGATGATCGAAAGAGTACTACGAGGTTTGTTTTCTACATGGGAGAAACTACTTTCACGTGGAGTTCAAAGAAACAGTCTATTATTACTCTTTCAACATGTGAAGCCGAGTATGTTGTTGCTACATCTTGCGTGTGTCATGCAATTTGATTGAGAAAATTATTAGGAGATTTATAGTTGTCACATAAGGAAGCCACAAAGATCCTTATTGATAACAAGTTTGCTATTGCATTGACGAAGAACCTAGTGTTTCATGACCGTAGCAAACACATTGACACGATATACCATTTCCTTCGTGAATGTGTTTTGCCGAATGAGATTGAAATTAAATATTTTTGCGGAGCCTCTTAAGTTAAAGATATATATCAAATTGAGTGTTATCCTTAGTATATTGACAAGAAATTAAGTTTAAAGGGGAGTGTTGAAAACAACTTAATTTATTATTAAAAAGTTTAGAATAGATTATACATGCATTAACTTGATTTAAGAGTTGAATAAATGAATTGTTTCACATTCTAAGTATTAGATATATAAATTAAATGTTTAATTTTGTAATACTCAATTCCTAAAAAAAATTTATAACGATTCAAATAAGTTGCGAAGAAGAGAGTTCCAAAGTATAATTATTCTTTCATCCTCAATATCCACCATTTCCATTTAATTAACCTCCAAAATTTCTATCATTTCTACGCTCCCATTTGGAACCAATAACATACTTAACGGGTGGAAGAGAAGTGAGCTGCATGAGAAGAACACAAAGGGATGGAGTCTTGTGGAGCCCCAAATATCTACATGAATTAGACAAAGAAGAATGCCCTACTCGGCATGTACCAACTGTAAAGTATCAGGGAATGACCAACTGAAATGCACATAATTGTGACGCATGAGAAGAACTGAAATGCACCATGAGTATCATTTTCAAGAACGCCGAGAGTCTTTGATAAAGCTTTATTTATCAAAAAAGAGAAAACAAAAACAAGAAAAAACGAAGCAAAAAACAGGAGCTTTGTTGAAAGCTTTATTTATCATCACCGACTATTACATGGAAGCTAATTAAGCTTCACTTCGGCTATCACCCTGCTGTTGCTTGAATTCCTTCTTGCACTGCCTTCGGCAAAAGAGCGACTCCACCTCCTGTACACGGGTAGGGAACTCTCTCTTGCACCTCATTTCACACTCTTCGTACTTCCTTTCTGCCTCCTGCCTGCTCAAGTTCACCTTGTTGTCGCGATCCTCGTCGCCATAGCTCTCCCTCTCGAGTTGCTTCTCGCAGCGTTGCTCGCACATTCGCTGTTCGCGACCACCTTCCTCTCTGATCTGGCAGCGAAGCTGGCATTCACGGAATTTCTGTTGTGGGTCACGGCTATGTCGGTTGTCCGACTCTTCTTCGTCCTCATCATCGTAGCTTTGTCGTCCTTGTTGCCTCTCGAGTTGTTTCTCGCAGCGTTGCTCGCACATGCGTTGTTGGCGACCGCCTTCCTCTTGGGTCTCGCAGTGAAGAAGACACTGACGGAATTTCTGTTGTGGGTCTCGGCTACGTTGGTTGTCGGAATCTTCCTCGTCCTCACCATCGTAGCTTTGTCGTCCTTGTTGCCTCTCGAGTTGTTTCTCGCAGCGTTGCTCGCACATGCGTTCTTGGCGGCCGCCTTCCTCTCTGGTCTGGCAGAGACGCTGGCATTGACGGAATTTCTGAAGTGGGTCACGGCTATGTGGGTTGTATGACTCTTCGTCTTCGTCATCGTAGCTTTGCCGTCCTTGCTGCCTCTCGAGTTGCTTCTCGCATCGTTGCTCGCACATGCGTTGCTGGCGACCGCCTTCTTGTCGGGTTTGGCACCGATGACGGCATTGGCGGAATTTCTGTTGTGGGTCACTGCTACGTGGGCTGTATGACTCTTCGTCTTCATCGTCGTAGCTTTGTCTCCCTTGCTGCCTCTCGAGTTGCTTCTCACAGCGTTGCTCACACATGCGTTGCTGGCGACCGCCTTCTTGTCGGGTCTGGCACCGATGACGGCATTGACGGAATTTCTGTTGTGGGTCACTGCTACGTGGGATGTATGACTCTTCGTCTTCATCGTCGTAGCTCTGTCCTTGCTGCCTCTCGAGTTGCTTCTCGCAGCGTTGCTCGCACATGCGTTGTTGGCGACCGCCTTCCTCTTGGGTCTGGCACCGACGTTGACATTGACGGAGTTTCTGATGTGGTTCATAACGTGGGTTGATGAGATCATCAGCCATTAAACGCATGGACAAGGCCGAAGAGGCCATCAGAGACAAGAGAACCAGGAGGATCGGAAGACTCGATTTCATACTCATTGTGCTCTTACTGTTATGATCGATGTGGGATGATGAATTTGAGTTGGGGAATTGGTTATTTATAGTAGCTGTGGAAGTTTACATGTGGCGATGAAGATAGGATGACATGCAAAGAGACGAGTGTCCATACAATGCGGTGGTGAGGTGTGGGATGCAGCAAATCGACGTGCTTTCATTTGTCTGAGCTTTAAATTGACACTACATTCATGCATGTTTCTGATTGTTTTATTCGTTCTTTTTTTAAATTTCATGATGCGCGGTGCAGTGCGTACGGGCCACATCTTTGCGGCTGTACACACGTTAGCTTGCATGTCACCTTATGAAGATATATATGTATCTTCGGAGAGGGAACCTTTTTTAGGGGTTAAAAATATATTTGTATTAGACATTTTGTAATTTAAGTTAAGTATTAAAAATTAAAAATTATATATGAAATATAAAATAATATACTAAGTTTTCGTTGTAGATTTTTTTATATAGAGGATAATTAAATTAATTTTATATATTTAATTTGTTTTATAAATAAATTAGGTAGTCATGACAAATTATTATATTTGAAATTATATTATGTTGTTTAAATTAGAATAACTAAAAGTAAATTTAATAATAGACTTCACTTATAAAGGTTAACACTCGATGGTGGTTTAGGAAAAGTCGAGAGTCATGGAGAAGCTGATATAATCTTCGACATCAACATCGACTTTTGTTCACCCTACCCCAACCTCTTGACTGATTCGGTTCACAAAAACATCCTTAAAGGCACCTCCATTTGGCTCACTAGACCCAACTCTCGGCTTCAGCCACGGTTGAAACTCTATCCTTAAAGTCCGTGACTTGATCACTTCCAGCCCCAATGGTCCCCTGTTCACAACCCTTGTCACCACTCCTCAAGGCAACTTCTCAACCTCTGCCGCTTATCAATTTATGCGGAACTACCTACTCCAAACCCGCCCTACAACCTTGCTAACATTTGGAAGGGACTAAACATCCCAAAATGCTCCTTCATTGCTTGGATTGCTAGTCACAAGCGATTGCCAACCCTCACCAAGTTACACGCTTGGAACCTCGTCCAGAACGTCACTTGCCCCCTTTGTGGTCTCTATCTTGAAGACGAGGAGCACCTCCTCAACCATTGCAGCTTCTCCACTCTTACATTTGATCTTATTGCTCGTTGGACCAGGATCCCCACACCTCAACCATTCGGGAACTGTATTTGGACCTGACTCAGCAACCAAACTCCACACCGCCACGACTTCATCTCCCACATTCACATCTCCTCAATCACCAGCCTCATTTACTCCATTTGGCACACCAAGAAAAAGTTCATCTACAATAACCGTATCATCCACGCCACTGTTTGCGCCCACAAATCTATAAGAGTTACCAAGAACTTCGCTTCTAGTAAGTGGAAAGATAGATCACATACCTCTCTAACTTGGGCTAATAAGCTGGGTATAAAAAGACATCCTTAAAGGCACCTCCATTTGGCTCACTAGACCCAACCCTCGGCTTCAGCCACGGTTGGAACTCTATCCTTAAAGTCCGTGACTTGATCACTTCCAGCCCCAATGGTCCCCAGTTCACAACCCTTGTCACCACTCCTCAAGGCAACTTCTCAACCTCTGCCGCTTATCAATTTATGCGGAACTACCTACTCCAAACCCGCCCTACAACCTTGCTATCATCTGGAAGGGACTAAACATCCCAAAATGCTCCTTCATTGCTTCGATTGCTAGTCACAAGCGCTTGCCAACCCTCACCAAGTTACACGCTTGGAACCTCGTCCATAACGTCACTTGCCCCCTCTGTGGTCTCTATCTTGAAGACGAGGAGCACCTCCTCAACCATTGCAGCTTCTCCACTCTTACATTTGATCTTATTGCTCGTTGAATCAGGATCCCCACACCTCAACCATTCGGGAACTGTATTTGGACCTGACTCAACAACCAAACACCACACCGCCACGACTTCATCTCCCACATTCACATCTCCTCAATCACCTGCCTCATTTACTCCATTTGGCACACCAGGAAAAAGTTCATCTACAATAACCGTATCATCCACGCCACTGTTTGCGCCCACAATTATATATTCTATAAGAGTTATCAAGAACTTCGCTTTTTAGTAAGTGGAAAGATAGATCACATACCTCTCTAACTTGGGCTAATAAGCTGGGTATCAATCTCATGTAATCTTTTCGCTCTTCTACTTCTTTCTTTGCCTTTGTCTCCATCTAAATGGAATATCTTGTAAATTTTAGTTACTATTAATACATTTTTTTCAAAAAAAGAAACAAGTAATTGCCCTTGAAACATAAGGGCTCTAGCAATTTTTATATTAAAAGTAATAAATTATGGTTAAAAAATTACCATGGTTTTATATAGAAGTAGGGGTAGATTTGAAAATTTTAAAAAGGAAGAATTTGGCCTACTAGGCCTTTTTTTAGTTTTGTTTCTAATAAATATACCCCATAATTTTTTACCACTTTCATTTAATGGTAGGTAAAATAATTAACCCTTCTATTTAAAAAAATGTTTGTTATTTGTTATGTAAGTGTAAGTTTAAATTTTTAATTACTGAATTTATTTTTTTTATTTTTTTGTCTTTTTTATTTTCATTATTTTTTTATTTATTTTTGGAATGCATTTCGAAGTTTCACATACCGGAGTTTCACATACCGGAGTTTCACTTACCGGATGTTCACATACCGGAGTTTCACATACCGGAAGTTATCATACCGGGAGTTTCACTTACCGGATGTTCACATACCGGAGTTTCACATACCGGAAGTTATCATACCGGAAGTTATCATATCATACCGGAAGTTATCATATCACACCGGACATTTGACATACCGGACATTTTAAAAAAATTGTTTTCTCAAGTATCTGTAGAATCTTGGGAGCTACAGCTACTGATGTTTTTGTTTTTGTCTGTACAATCAATGTTATGTGACCTTCCATTTTTTAAGGTGTTGCTTTGGTTTCTGTTTTTTCTTTATTGATTGAACACCCTAGATATTTATCAAAAGAAGTAGACCATTGTCACTTGCATTTTTTTGTAAGATTGCAATGACGATGCAGCTCAAGGATCACAATTTGGTGTTGAAGATTGTGGTGGATGCTTATTATGTGATTGACCAAAACGAGAAACCCAGCGAGAAATTGCAAGATCAGACTCATGAGCGGCTATACAGAAGATGACACTATCTGAACTAAATAAGAGCTCTCACAAAATCAATATTATTAGAGATTATCAAATTTCATAACCTGTATATGCTGCTTTTGGCTACTTTAGATATCTAAAATATCAAGAAACTCAGGACTTTTATAAGTTTAATCTAAGATATGTTCAATATTCATCACTTCAATAAATAAAATCAATGAAAACAAAATTACCTTAGATGTAGAACTAACAGTAAAATGGCCCTTGAAAACTGAAACTCTGAACTTTTGAAAACAACAACTGTAAAATGGCCCTTGATCAGTCCAATTAATTGATACTAGAGGATGGTGAGATCCGACCTGCATATCATGTTTTCAACCGCGACTTACTTAAGGATTGGAGCCTCGTAGGCGAGATCGAGTCTCCGCCGTCGGTTTCCGAGGAGGCAGACTCCTCCAAGCCTCCGATTCAACTCAAAAACCTCTTCCTAGAAGATCGCGAGCTCAGTTTCGGCGATCTCGGTCCTCATTCCTCATCTTCCTCAGATGCCGACGAAATGGAGGAAATCCCGCCAGGAACTTACTGCCTTTGGGAGCCGAACACGTCTCCGGTGTCATCGCCGTCTCCAGGAAGGTGTAGGAAGAGCAACTCAACCGGATCGGCTATGTTGGTGGCGACATCGAAGGCAAAGACATGGAAACTGAAGAAGTTTCTGAAAAGGAGCAAGAGCGACGGGAAAGAAGGCCTGGTAGTATTGACACCGAAGAAGGTGGAGGATCCGGCAGTCGCGTGCTTCCGAGTTCCCGGCGATGTCGGAAAATCAAGAAGAGTAGCCCCGCCGAAAAAGACGACGACGTGTGAAGGATACTACGATGGTGTGAGGATTAGGCGAGGAGTGGAGAACAAGAGGAAGTCGTATATGCCGTATAGGCAGGATCTGGTTGGCTTATTCGCTACCCCATACGTTTCGGATAATGCACCTTCGCGAAGGAGGAAGGTTGAACGGTAAAAAAAACTAATGGGGTATATTTACTAAATAGAAAACTAGAAAAGGTCAAGTTAGTATACAATAAAATAAAAAAGCTTACTTACTAAATTAACCCTTTTAAAAACCGGTAGAAAAATCTCATATCTAGGTCATTATAACAAAACCGGGATCCAAAACATATCCCGGTTATTATAAAAACCGGGGTCAGAAAAATATCCCGATTTTTTATAATAATCGGGGTCCGATAATTACCCTAGTTATTAAAAAACTGGGATCCGAAAAAATAACCCGGTGACAATTACCGTGGTGCGAACGCCCATACCTCGCTCTCGTTAACCTCGCTTCATTGACCGGTTTCCCATGTACAATATAACCGTAGTCGACCCCACCTTTTATGTACTAGTGACCTCTCTCTCAAAATGCCAAAGCTTATGTCTAAAAAGATGGACAATCATACTCGAACCTTAGTCTCTATTAAAACCCAACAACTCAGCCCATGAAAATCCAAACTAAACATATAACTATGGCAAGAAGCATTACTAATTCAGTCATGAGTGAAACCCGTCTCTCCTTCAAGGAGAACTTACGTGAGATCCCCAAAACTGCTTTAAATCAAAATGCCTCACCTGTCAACAATTGCCCACCAGAAAAGATCAGCACATGAGAAAATCTGGAAGAAAGCTTGGCAAGCAAGAACAGAGAAAGAAAGGAAAAGATTTGCTAAAAGATGCTGCCAATATGGATGCAAGCTGGCTAAAGTTAAGTCTGACTTCTCGAAAATCAAGGAACCATACCTTATGGGTAGGATTTTTGGAGCTCCCATTGACTTCAACAATGGAGGAATATCGAGCGTGAAGTTCAAGTCATGATTTGGGACAAAAGACCTTACACATGGGCTATAGAACTTAACCATTTTCTGAAAAAGGAATGAGGGTCAACTATGCTACTAGAATTTGTATAATAACATTGACTTCGAAATGAAACCTAACACTCGTGTGATTCGTGTCCCAATACCTGATGAAGTCGGCAAGCCAAAGCTCTACGAAGTACCAAAAGAACACCGCGAGTCTTGCCGTGTATCAACAAGTGTACGTAGTGACTTGGCCTTGGAAAAAGTTCAAAGAATCCAAAGTGAGAGAATTTTTGAACCACCATATTGGTTGACACGAAGGACTTCTTTGTTCTCTTGAGATAAATCATTTTAGATCAATTTTTTTTATTTAATTCGTTAATTTGATAGCTGGAAATTCCAAATATATGGCTGAAATCAACTCAAAACTGTTTGGAACCAAAAGTAGTGCAAATGGGACGCTCATTACGTACCTTCATATTATTTTACACGAAACATGCCATGCTCGATGCATACAAAGCACAAAAAAAAAGAAAAAAAAAAAGAGAAAACAAAATTCAAAAACGAGAAAAAAAACAAACAAAAAAACAGGAGCCTTGTTGAAAGCTTTATTTATCATCACCGACCAGTACTTTTACATAGAAGCTAATTAAGCTTCACTGCTGCTATCATCCTGCTGTTGCTTGAACTCCTTCTTGCACTTTTGTCGGCAAAAGAGCGACTCCACCTCCTGTCCACGGTAGGGAATTCTCTCTCGCACCTTGTTTGACACTCTTGGTATTTCCTTTCTGCCTCCTGGCTGCCCAGGTTCACCTTGTTGTCGCGATCCTCGTCGCCATAGCTCTCCCTTTGTTGTTGTCTCTCGAGTTGCTTCTCGCAGCGTTGCTCGCACCTGCGTTGCTGGCGACCACCATGCTCTTGGGTCCGGCACTGACGACGGCATTCGCGGAATTTTTGTTGTGGGTCTTGGCTACGCGGGTTGTCCGACTCTTCTTCGTCCTCATCATCGTAGGTTTGTCTTCCTTGTTGCCTCTCAAGTTGCTTCTCGCATCGTTCCTCGCACTTGTGTTGTTGACGACCGCCTTCCTCTCTGGTCTCGCAGTGACGAAGACATTGACGGAATTTTTGTTGTGGGTCTTGGCTACGTCGGTTGTCCAACTCTTCTTCGTCCTCATCATCGTAGCTTTGTCTCCCTTGTTGCCTCTCGAGTTGTTTCTCGCAGCGTTGCTCGCATATGCGTTGTTGGCGACCGCCTTCCTCTCTGGTCTCGCAGCGACGCTGGCATTGACGGAATTTCTGAAGCGGGTCACGGCTATGTGGGTTATATGATTCTTCGTCTTCGTCATCGTAGCTTTGTCGTCCTTGCTGCCTCTCGAGTTGCTTCTCGCATCTCTGCTCACACATGCGCTGTTGGCGACCGCCTTCTTGTCGGGTCTGGCACCGATGACGGCACTGGCGGAATTTCTGTTGTGGGTCACTGCTACGTGGGTTGTATGACTCTTCGTCTTCATCATCGTAGCTTTGTCTTCCTTGTTGCCTCTCGAGTTGCTTCTCGCATCGTTGCTCGCACATTCGCTGTTGGCGACTGCCTTCTTGTTGGGTCTGGCACCGATGACGGCACTGGCGGAATTCCTGTTGTGGGTCACGGCTACGTGTGTCAATTGTGTAGCTTTCCACTTCCTTGCTAGGCTCGTCATCGAAGCTAGCTCTTCTCTCACATGTCTCCAGGCATTCTCGCGTCTCACGGAAACCCTGTGAATGGTCCTGGATTTGGTACAAAACGACGATTTATATAGATATAGATATAACATGTAAATATTTAGATGAAATATCGTCGTTAATCACAATACCTGACAGCGCTGGCGGCAGCGTTCGATATGACGGCGTGGGTCACGAGGGTTGATGAGATCGTCACCCATCAAACGCATGGATAAGGCCGAAGAGGCCATCAGAGACAAAAGAACCAGGAGGATCGGAAGACTCGATTTCATACTCATTGTGCTTCTACTCTTATATGATCGATGTGGGATGATAAAGTGTGGAAAGCCAAGTTGGGGAATTGGTTATTTATAGTAGCTGTGGAAGTGGACATTTGGCGATGTGGGATGCCATGCAAAGAGACGAGTGTACATTTAATGGGATGTGAGGTGTGGGATGCAGCAAATCGACGTGTTTTCATTTGTCTGAAGTTTAAATTGGCACTGCATGCATGCTTACGATTGTGTTGTTCGATCTTTATCTAAATTTGATATCTTCAAAATTCAAAATATATCAATTGACGCAAACGAACAAAAAGGAAAACCGATACGCAGCAAAGCGATGATGCGCGGTGCAGTGTGTAGGGCGCCACATCTTTGCAGCTGTACACACGTTAGCTTGCATGTCATTTTATGAAGATATATATCTCTTCCTTTTAAATTTGTTTGGCTTTTTTGTACCCAGCTGACTAACTATTACTTCGATCGAATGCCGTAACCAAATATCAGACTTAAAGTAGCCCGTCCAACAAGGGGTGCCATTCGGCCCAACAACACAGGGCCCCAGTTTTTTTGGGCTCCATAATAATAGTGTTTAGTTAATAAATCAAACAAAAGAGTGCTTGCCACATTGGTTAAACCTCAACATTAGACCTAAATGGTCTAGGGTTCAAATCCCATTTCTACAATTTTTTTATTTTATTGTTTATATAATCTTTTTTATCTCCTCTTTTGCTTATATTTATTTTTTTTATCTCCTCTTTTGCTTATTTTTTTGGGGCCCATTATAGTTATGTTTATATAATCTTTTTTATCTCCTCTTTTGCTTATTTTTATTTTTTTATCTCCTTTTTTGCTTATAATTATTTTTTTATCTCCTCTTTTGCTTATTTTTTTGGGGGCCCATTATAATTATGTTTATTTAATCTATTAAAGAAAAGAGTGCTTGCCACATTGCTTATTTTTATCTTTTCAAGGGGTGTAGTTATTTTTATATCCTCTTTTGCTTATTTTTATTTTTTTTAACTCCTCAACATTAGGTGTAAACGGTCTCATTTTACTTTTTATTGTCATTCTTTCATGCATTTTGTTATTAAAAAAGTAATTTTATTTTTTTTTCTTTTTTTTTTGATAAAATATATTTTTTTAAATTGATAAAAGAAATATTGACACAGGGCCTCCGAAACTCATTGGACGGCCCTGCTTAAAGTGTGTCTCCTTCTCCTTTATTAGTTTAAATTAATTATTTAAGAAGATGAAATAACCAAATTACTAGGCTTAATCCTGTCTTTGAATGCTTCTTTCATGTTCAATAATTTAGGTAATTAAACAATTTACTATCTTGTCTAATTAAAATATGTAATTAAAGATATTTGACTTGAGTTGAGTGCTTAGTAATATTAAAATTGGTTAATATAAAATTTGTATAAACTATGAACTTTATCCACTATTAAAATTGGGACACTAGTTTAAATAATTAAAAATTAGATATCATTGAAATTAAGTATCACTAGTTTGGATAATACTAATTTAGATAATTAGAAAGTAACTCTAACTTTGAAGTGGACGAGCCGATCTTGAAAGTGCGTAAACCCGCAGAGGACAATGTTGCTTTGAGTGTTTAGTTTTCTTTGCTTTAATGCATTCTATACACACATCTAAATCACTAAAATCCAAGTGAGAAAGGATATCATTTTTCACCAACTTCATTAATCTTTCCTTAAATATGTGTCCTAATCTTTGTTGCCACAAGAAAGCTGAATTATCATTAGATGTACTACGCTTGATGCCCACATTAGCTTCAACATAAAGCAAAGATTCAGAAAATTTAATATCAAAATTAAATTTGTAAAATGAATCAATCAATGTACCACTACCATAAAAGTTATTATCTTTGTACAATGAAAATTCACCATGTCCAAACTTAATAATAAAACCTAAACTGTTCAATCTACTAATGGAAACATGATTTCTAGCACATTCAGGTACATAAAGACATCCTTCAAGATCTATGTGGCAACCAATGTCCAAGATCAATATGTAAGTCCTAATGCCCTCTATTTTTGCATTCATTCTGTTTCCCATGAACAAATACTGTTCAGCTCCTTTTATGGGCCGGATCATATTGAATGTCTGTTTAATATGACACGTGAGTAGTAGCACCAGAATATATCCATCAGATATTATTAGGCACTTCTATAAGATTTGATTCAAAGGAAACATAACTATAATGTATACCTTTCTTCTCAAACCAAACCTTCCTTCTAGGACAATCCTTCTTGAAGTGTCCTGTTTTCTTGCAAAAGAAACACTTCACTTCCTTCTTAACGTGACCCTTATTGACTTTCAAACGGTTCTTATTCCTCTTATCCTTTGTACCCGATTTACCCTTATTGCTACTAGCACCATCATGACTTGTAAAATGGACAACTCAATCCTTTATCTTCCTTAATCTCCCTTCCTCTTGTACAAGCATGGCCTTTAAAACCTGAAAGTTTCATTTGTCTTTTTTTTTTTTTGGTAATGTCTACGGAAAATCATGGTGACTTCCGTAATATTATTACTTGAAATATAAAGCTAACAATAAATAACCCTTCGGGTCGCTACTCCGCGGGCATCGTTTTTCAAGAGTTGTGTAATAGATAAAGGGGGTTGCTGAATGTAAAAATAGCCTAAGGGATAGTTAGAAGCAATGGATGCCATGTGATCGGCAACGGCATTAGCTTCACGGTAGATATGCCGGACCTGGGCAGCCCAGTTCCTACAAAGGAAGCCTTGGCAAAGAGATACCAGACTAAAAAGCGGATGATGCGTTGGTATTGAACGTTGAACCATGTTGACAATCAACTCCGAATCAATTTCTATGATGATCTTACGGTAACCTTTACCCCATGCAAGGTAAAGTCCCGCATACAGTCCCCATAATTCAGCCATAGGTACGGAGCATGGGCCTAGATTCATCAAGAACCCGCAAAGCCATTGACCATGTTGGTCCCGGAATAGTCCTGCCGCTGTGGCAACCCCACGCTCCCTTAGGACCGACCCGTCCGAATTAAGTTTGATCCAGCCTTCTTCCGGGGCGGTCCACCATATACTCCTCTCAATGCCTTTCCTCCTCAAACTGGATGTAGCAGCAGCTCTGGCTCGAACAATGTTCTTGGTGTAGGTCGATATCAGTGACACTCTATTGGATGGAATAATTGCCGATTTGAAAATGGCTTCATTCCGCCACTTCCAGCACCACCATATCGTAACAGCGAAGCAAATATTCCACGGAAGGTTAGGAGCGATCAAGTCCTTCCGAGCTAGATTAGAGGACAGCCACACCTGTACATCATTAGTATAAAAATCTCCAACCATCTCAGTCGAAAGTAGATTACTCCACACACTATTCGCATTAGGGCAGTCCCTGAGTACATGTAGTATCGATTCCTTGGTTCCGTTGCAACAGTAGCAGGAGCTATTAGTGGCAAGATGTCTCCTCTCCCTTTCAGCATTTGTGAGAATCTTACCAAGAGCCACGAACCAAATAAATGACCGAATGCGTTGGGGAACATCTAGCTTCCAAATTTGACTAAAGAGGTGCGAATTGGAGTTCAGTGAAGCAGCAGTTATTAAGAGTGCACGGTATGCCGAAGTGGAAGTGTATTCACCGTTACTCGAAAGTGTCCAAGTGATGCAGTCCTGAGTCGAATCGATGTCATGTATGGCATGGTTTGCAATTTTTATTAGCTCCTGGGACGGTAGAAAGGGGCTAAGTTTGCTCCAGTCCCATCCGACACCATTAACCCAATACTCTCTGACTCTAGCATCTGTATTGACTCCCGTAGCCAGCCCCTCTGCACATGAGATCAAGATCTTGTCCCCGCACCAGTTGTCGGTCCAAAACCGAACCATATCCCCATTGTACACAACCCAGCTCAATCCTAATGACAGAATATTTGATTTGGCCCATAACATACCTTTCAGAATGTAGGAACCCTTCATAGTTGGCTTACAATCGACAAAACATCGAAGATCCTGAAGTCCATACTTCGACCCCATAAGAGTAGCCCATGGAGCCGAAGGGAACTGTGTAAATCTCCAGGCGAGTTTGCCTAATCCGACAGCGTTGGCATTAGCAGCCGTTCTGATTCCCAATCCACCGCAATCAATGGGTCTACAGATATCATTCCAAGCGACGAGATGAATGTGTGTGCTGCTGTCTGTATCTCCCCATAAGAAAGAGCGACCCAGTTTGTCAAGCTCGTTACATATCGAGACCGGCAATTTGACGACCCGTGTAATATAGGAGGGGAAGGTGGAGAGAACCGACTTGACAAGGGTTGCCCTGCCCGCGAAGCTTAACAATCTGCACTTCCAAGTTGCAAGTCTAGATTTTGTTTTCTCCACAAGAAATCTGAAGTCGTTGTTGGACATACGTGTGTGGATTATAGGGAATCCCAAATATCTACCAAAATCGGCAGTAGTATTGAACCCAGCGGTTTCCTGGATATCACAGCGCAGGTCGTCCACCACATTAGGTGAGAACATTATATGGGATTTTGGTAAGCTGACTTTAAGACCGGAGGTGACACAAAAATCGGACAGACACTTCTTAATGACAGAAATGTTCTCCAAAGAGGCTTCGGCAAATAACACGATGTCGTCGGCGAAGAACACGTGAGAAAAACCGGCACTCCTTCGGTTCACCTTAAGTGGAAGCCAACTGTTTGCCTCAACGAGTTGTTGTATGGCGTGGCCTAATCTCTCTAAGCATAGCACAAAAATATAAGGGGAGAGCGGGTCTCCTTGCCGAACACCACGAGTAGGTTTGAATCGATCCGTCATCTCCCCATCCCAAAGAACAGTCATGGACTCCGACCTTATGCAAGCGGAAATCCATTTCTTCAGAGCATCTGGGAGACCGATAAGGTTGCAAGTCTCTTCAATAAACTGCCAAGACAGGCGATCGTATGCTTTTTCTAGATCAATTTTAATAGCCATCCATCTTTTACCAGTCTTCTTCCGTACAATTGAATGAACCAGTTCTTGGACGATGACCACATTATCCTCAATCATTCTTCCCGGAATGAAACTGCTTTGGAGGGGGCTCACCAGTTTGTTCATCAATGGCTGCAATCTTGAAACAATCAGCTTGGAAACCAACTTATACGTGACGTTGCACAGTCCAATTGGTCTGAATTTCGACATATGTTCCGGGCTCCTACATTTGGGGATTAGAGCAATCAGTGTGTCATTGATACCATCAGGGAACACTTCAGTACTGAAGAACTGCTTGACAAAATTCAAGACTGAATTTCCCACTGTGTCCCATGTTTTATGATAGAATACTGCACTAAATCCATCGCTCCCCGGCGCTTTAAGCGGATGCATATTGAATAAGCATTTTTTGATCTCATTGTCCGAAAATGACCTGCAAAGAGAAAGTGTATCTTCCTGCAAGAGTGTAGGGTAGTTAGCAGTGAACATACCTACAGGGTGCATTGTCTGAACGTCTGTAGAGAAAAGTTCCTTGAAGTATTGTTGGGCGTTGAGTTTGAGCATCTTGGGATCAGAGATCCAGGAGCCATCGTCAGCTCGGATACATTCAACTCGATTGTACCTTCTGCGTATAGCGGTGCTCATGTGAAAGAAAGCCGTGTTTCTGTCTCCGTCAGTGATCCACTTTTCTCTAGACTTTTGTAACCAAAGTACTTCCTCCTGATCAAGGACCTCCTCAAATTCCTTTTGAAGCGCAGCTTGCATGTCCAGTAGACCTTGCGACAAGCCCAGTTCGATTTGAGTTTGAATATTCCCAAGCTTTTCGAATAAGATCCTTTTCCCGAGTTCAATCTTCCCGAAAGTAACGTCATTCCATCTTAATAGTCTAGCTTTTAGCTCCAGTAAAGCATTGCGTAGATTATTCCTATGACCAGTCCATGATTCTGTGACAACAGATGAGAATTCAGAATGAAGTGCCCAAGCAGCTTCAAAACGGAAGGGACGTTTGTTTTTGTTAACCCGACGGACAGGCCGGAATTGAAGCAGTAGTGGGTTATGGTCTGAAGATAGCGCCGGCAAATGGCGAACGGAAGCTTCAGGCCAGCATTGTCGTGCATCACAATTCATAAAAACCCTATCTAGGCGCTTGGAGATTCGGCGATCCGGACAGGTACCTCTATTCCACGTGAACATTGGCCCATTGAATCCCATGTCAATAAGTTGCGTATTGTCAACCCAGTCTTGAAAGAGATTGGTATCAGTTGATAGGGAATTGGAGATACCACCAGTCTCGCTATGGTCGAGTATGCAATTGAAGTCTCCTCCAACCAGCACTGGTCCCGAGCAACTGTTTATCGCGTTTTTAAGTGCGTCCCAGCATAAAACACGACGTCGAGGGCTTGGAGGATTGTAGACTCCAAAAAAATCAGCTTCGGTGCTCCCAACTTTGATAGAAGCCTGGATATAGTTTGATTCTTTGCGTTTGACAGTGACCGAAAGTGTAGAGGAATTCCACATCATCCAGATCCCTCCAACGAACCCTACAGCATCCACTCTTTCATAATCAGAGAATTTAGAACGCAGACACGCATCCTCCGCAATGTCTCCTGAAATTTTTGTTTCAAATAAGAGTAATAACTCTATCCTGTGACGGCTAATCATATATTGTAGGGCCTTGCGGAACCGTCTGTTACCCGCGCCCCTGCAGTTCCAAAGAAGGACATTCATTGGGACCCGTTCGGATTAACGGGCCCAGTTGGCAAGTTGATATTGGGTTGGTGTGAGGCTTCACCCATCTGCACATCCCCGCGGTCTGGTGGAACTGAGTCGGATTCATTGTGATGTGCATTATCAATCTCCATATGCGGTGTAGCTGTATTTTTATTACTATTACCATCTCCGGTCAGCCGTGAGTGAGGTGGAGGAGGGACAGAACCGGATGGAACACTAGGAGAAGAAATATCATTGACTAATGATGGCGATTTTTGATTGGTTGTATTGGGTATTATGGGCTTTTGTGGTGTTGCACTGTGATTGGTTTGGCCCACTAGTTTTGGACGTTTGGGGTGTTTTTGGGAGGCACTAGGGTTGACCACCTCTTTGCCTTCCTTAACTAATATCGCAGTATTGATGATGGAGTTATTGGTAGTAATGATTGGTGGAGTAACGGCCGACGTTTCAGGGGCTTTCACAATCATTACTGGCTGGGTAGGTTCATTGTTGGCATCAGCAACTGAATCGGAGACTTCATCGGCGGCAAGGACGTGATATTGATTCTGTGATGCTACAGGTTTTGTATTCATATCATTATTCGCCACACCAGCCTTGGGTTTTCTAGGCTTTCTAGTTACGGACATCCACGAACCAAGGTACGAAGAATCAGCTTCGGGTTTTGTGTGTGAGTCATGTGGTTCCTCCGTTGTCGCCTTACTAGTACTGGCGTTGGGTTTGTCAGACTGTCGAGGTTTGTCCGTGGATGTAGGAGAGTTGGGGACAACATTAGGACAACGCTCCACACTGTGCCCGTACAGACCGCACCTATGACAAATCGAGTGCAAACCCTCATATACCACGTGAACTCGACTGTCGCCAACGATGATAGTCCCAATGAGAGGCCTATCTAACTCTATCTCTACGCAAACCCTGGCAAATTTCCCTCTGGTAGCATACAACGTATTGAGATCGACCTTCAAAGGTGTGCCTAGGGCTGAGGCAAGGCCATACAAGACCCCCTCGTCATATAGTTGCATAGGCAGATCAGATAGCCGAGCCCATACAAAGATGGTGCGCATGACATCACTGTACGGATTGAAATCGACAACCCATGGACGAACAGTTATGTAGTGGCCAAATATTTCCCATGGGCCTTCGGTTAGGGCTTTCATGAAGTCTTCTTCCTGATCGAATCTGACAGCATAATATCCGTTAGGGAGATCAAGAATGGTCATTGATCCGGAAGGCCTCCAGAGTTGGTAGAGTCTCTTTTCAAGCAGCCGGAAAGCTACGCTCCTCCCAAGTACCTTGATAATCACTGCTTTCTTCCACTTTTCTGACAGAGATTCTACCACATCAGCATCTATTTCTGCAACAGCAAGACCTTTCGCACCTTCGGGGAAAGAGATCCTCATACGTCGAGATTCTATTAGGGCATCACACCACAGAGGTGCGGAGACAGCTGAGTTCTTACCCACAACAGCAGCATAGGATTTGGAGTCAGGGGGTTTGTCGGGGGGAATTACAGCCTCGGCGGGTTTCCGATCATTCGCCGTTGGAGGAGAGGGATGAGACATTCAGAGAGTTTTTTCCCTTTCTCACGATAAGAATTTTTTCGAAGATATGATGAGATGGAGTTTCATTTGTCTTTAATGGTGTTATAGTTCACCTAGAACAGACCATATTCAAGAGGTAGAGAGTTAATGATAAATTGAACCAAGAATGTTTCACTAACGTCAATTCCCAAGGTCTTTAACTTTGCTGCCAAGTTTGACATGTACGTCACATGATCATGAATAGGTTGAGACCAGTCAAACTTTTTCATAGTCATCTCACTCATAAGGCTTCCTACAATTGACTTGTCCGTCAAATCTGATTGTGAATACTCCTTTACTTTTTAAAAAAAATTCTTTACATTCTCAGTCTTAGGCATTGATGGCTTAATACTTTCAACCATACTCATCCTCATGAGATTCAAACTCAACCTATTAGAACGCTCTCAATCCTCATAAAGAGATTTTCAACTTCGGAGCTATTCTTTGTAATGACTGTTGGTAGATTATCCATGAGTATAGCAAGGTCCAACAACATAATGCCCAAAGTAAATCGGATTTGTTCAGACCAATCATCATAATTCTACCCATTGAATTTGATAACAGAATTTACAGATGTAGAGAAATTTGATGAAGCTGCAATAATATATACATGTTTACCTATTAGTGCTTTGACTATGATACAAATTCAAACCATATATGTAAAATTTAAAGCATGTATTCAAGCAACATTTGGGTAGTACTTAAAACACACACATCTATCATTGATGCTAAATCATACACTTAGTAGATTTATTATCATGACATATATAAATCAAAGAAGCATGTTATCTTTAGATATACACACTATTCAACCTAAGTACCATGATTAATTTCTTTAATATTAAAGAATATTTTCACTGATCTACCTTTGGGTGATCTCTTAGAATCATAACCAATAAATCAATTGTTCAATCAAATCATTTCATAACATCTATTTGATTAATCATGAACAATTGATCATATACTAAAATTTAAAGATTAAATTTAATACAATTAGGCCACTTTGTTGACTAACAAGTTAAACAAAATTTTAACATTTAAATTTAATTACTTTATTGTAACAATACTTATCATAATTATGCACTCACGTATGTGATTCAGTAATTTATACGTATACTATTCGAGTATAAACTAGTGGTAATCAAATTAAATTTACACACTCTCATTGTCATAAAGTGCAAAGCATTATATATCTAGAATCAAAGTGGGATACAACAACGTCACTACTGTAAACCATCCGCATAGTACCGTAGTAAAGATCATGGTGTTAATTAAAGTAAAATTGATTTTCTTAATCACAAATCTTTACAAAACAGTACATACAAATACAAATAAACTTCAAACATGATACCCATCCCACTGTGAACATGCAATCACTAAATCACTACACAGTACTAGGCCAAACACATTCACACAACATGATTTAAGCGATAAAACTCAAACTGATTGCATTTTTTATGGTGAATCAAGTAAGTCTAAACTCGCTCTGATACCAATTGTAAGCTAATTTACGATTTTGTTTTGAAATCAAAACACTTAATAGATCCAGAATTAAACATGAATCAACCGATATATCCGTATATAGTGTTGGAATTTCGGTGTCCGGTTTTAGACCAAAGGGCCGTAGTCTCACTTAAGTGAGTAGACGGTTGTCCCAATTGCCAATCAAATTAATATAATTTATCTTGAAGTGAAATAAATTATTAAACAAGGGTTTGTAATCTCCACAAAGGAGTAGACAAAACCCAACCAAGAGTTTGTAATCTCCAAAAAGGAGTAGACTAAACTCTAATAGAAATTAAGTTCAATTGCAAGTCTTATAAACCGATTGTTATATGTTAAAACATTGACTTGGATTATGTAATGAGTCATTCATAAATGAATTTTCCTTCTAAGTGTATTCTCCCCTACACCGGGAATATCCAAATACCTTAGTGTGATAAAACGTTACACGTTACAAAGACTAAGTAAGAGATTTACTTGTCATACTTTGTAGAAAGGGTATTCCTAGATTTTGTCAATACAAAACCAAACTAAGATGGATGCCTATCCTTTGTCAATACAAAGGAACTATACTGGTCTTTCTAGTTTTGCAAACAAACTTATAAGAAGGCCTATTCATTGTCAATACAATGGAACTAAAAGCTTTATTGTTGCAAAAACGAATTGTTCAATCAAGTGCAAATGACTCTCCCTTTTATGGGTATAGGGGGCCACAATTTTGGGGAGTTAAAAGAGGTTAAAATCGGTTATGGAAGTTACGTGGAAGTTACTTGGAAGATGGGCCTTGAAGCCCTAGAAAGCCCGAGGCCCGAGACCCACATAGGGAGCCCAAAACCGCTCCCCGGAGCTAGCTTATTTTTCTTGGTCCAAACACTTCCAATGAGCTTCATTCACTTTAATATAGCTAGGGTAAGCTGCAAGATCCTCAAACACTCAATATCTTAGCTTAAGCTAGTGTAGCTCCTTAAGAAGCTCACTAGCTGCTTCATTGACATTCACTAAGCATTTGAGCTTGGATTGTTCCCATTTTAACCACATATTCTTTAGCCAATATAAGGCCTAAGAAGCAAAGGTGTGCCGATAAAATGTGGCTAAAAAGCCCCAAACGTCGGTCTTCTAAAAGCTAGCACAAGTTGACCTTGTCGTGAATCACCTTGCTTTGATTCGACTCCCCTTATAATACTAGTTGTTCTTAGTGCCGGTCACTTGTCTTGCATCCCACAACCCGGACCATAGTGACACACATGTGAACAACTCATTGCACCTTGTCTCAAGACAAGCTCAACGGTTACAATGAAGACTTAGCCCAAATCTCCAACATTCCTCCCCCATTTGAGCAAAGTCAAGAAACTTTTAATAGACATACATCCAAACAAAATATTCGCATAATCATAAATATCTTTCGATTGAATTTATTGAATTAGTATAATTACACATTCTGCACTAAAGAATTGTGGTGTCCTAATGGATTGAACCACATAACTTGTTTAAGTACATGAAGGCAACATACACGAAATTTACAAATCCTTTACAAATAAATGACATATTTAAAGGCTATTGTGTCCCAATCCTTTAATGAACATATAGGCGAGTCGACCATCTACTCCCTTGAAGAAGCCTTGACACTTCACGTTCACGTAGCCAACTCTCTTTTGATCTTGTACCTATAATTGCAATTTTTCAAAAGAGTTTTTAAGAAATTACATATTTCAAACTATACATATTATATAGGCATAGAGCATTACTTTGGATGGACATTTTATGCTCCCAACTTCTTGGAATGAGCTTTCCTCATTGAATTCGGCTAAGGCATCAATCCATAGGCGAATTGGGTGTCCCATGACAAGTCGTTTTCAATTTAGGTCGTTAACCCCATCCCCTTGGCTGACTTTTGAACTAAGTCCCTAGCCAAGCTCTTGGTTAAGTGATCGGCTAGATTATTGTGTGTTCTCACAAAATCGACCGATATTATACCGTGAGTTATGAGCTCTCTAACCAAGCTATGTCTCACACCAAGATGTCTTGATATTCCATTGTACGTTTGGCTATAAGCTTTAGCCAACGTAGCTGCACTATCACAATGAACTGAGATAGGAGAAACCGGTTTTGGCCATAGAGGAATTTCTAGAACCAAATTTCTTAGTCATTCAGCTTCCTTACCGGCAGCGGCAAGTGCCACAAACTCGGACACCATGGTCGAGGTCGTGATGCATGTTTGCTTCTTTGAAGCCCACGAAATGGCACCACCACCTAACAAGAAAACCCATCCTGTGGTGGATGAGTGATCATCTAGATTAGTACTGATCCATGACGTATCCGAGTAGCCTTCTATCACTGAAGGATACTTACTGTACAAGATGCCAAAACCCATGGTCCCCTTGAGGTACCTAAGCACACGTCTTAGTGCCTTCCAATGTTGTGAGCTAGGACAACTTGTGTACCTACTCAATTTACCAATAGCAAAAGCAATATCTGGCCCAGTGCTAGTCATTGCCTACATGCAACATCCTATTACTTGTGCATACTCAAGTTGAGAGACAGTTGATCCTTAGTTGGGCATCAATTTTTCACTTGAGTCCATAGGAGTACTAACAGTTGAACTTTTATCACATTGGAAGCGTTTGATAATCTTCTCAATGTAGTGTGATTGTGTGAGGCTTAAGCCTTTAGCATCACGTTTGATTCTTATGCCTAGAATCACATCCGCCTCACCTAAGTCTTTCATAGAAAACTTAGTGGACAAGAAATCCTTAGTGAGATTTACTTGTCTTTGGTTTGTTCCAAAGATCAACATGTCATCAACATATAAGCATATGATCACACCTTGACTGGTATGATCAAACTTACTATAGACATACTTATCAGCTTGATTTATCTTAAATCCATTTGACAATACGACATCATCAAACTTTTGATGCCATTGTTTGGAGCTTGCTTTAGTCCATACAAGGATTTGACCAAGTGACACACTTTGTGCTCTTGTCCTTTTAAAACAAACCCTTCAGGTTGTCTCATATACACTTCCTCATCTAGATCACCATTAAGGAATGCTGTCTTGACATGCATTTGATGAATCACTAGATTATGTATAGCCGTCATAGCTATTAATAACCTAATGGTTGTAATCCTAGCCACCGGAGTATATGTGTCAAAGTAATCGACACCTTCCCTTTGTCTAAGGCCTTGGATGACCAATCGTGCTTTAAACTTGTCAATGGAACCGTCAACTTTCATCTTCCTCTTGAAAATCCATTTGCATCCCAAAGGTTTGCAACCGGAAGGAAGGTTGGCTAACTCCCATGTATGGTTACCCATAATGGAGTCCATCTCCTCTTGGATTGCTTCCTTCCAGAAGGCAACATCTTGAGACTTTATGGCCTCGTCAAATGTCTTTGGATCCTCATCTATATGAAAGTAAGAGTGACGAGCCATTTCATTATCCCTTGACCCTTCAACCAAGAACACTTGGAAAATCGATTTTTGGGACAAATTAGTGCTCATAAGAGCAATCTCTGGCAAGTCAAGCCCGTGGGACGCTTGCCGGGATTCATCTTGAATCCTATGATGCTTGTTTGGGTATTCCTCATCTAAGGTCATGTTGATCACTTCCCTAGGCCTAGGAGCCGTGGTGAAGCGATCTTCATCAAAGATGGCATCCCTAGACTCTATTACGGTATTAACCGAGATGAAGTCATTTGGTTCTATTACATAGAACCTATAAGCTTTGGAGTGTTCGGCATAGCCAATGAACACACACTCAACACCTCTTTCACCTAAAGTCTTACGTTTGTTGTCATTTAGCCTTACTATGTCTCGACATCCCCAAACTCGTAAGTAATGTAGGTTTAGTTTCCTTTTGAACCATAGTTCGTAAGGAGTCTTCTTGCTTCTTTTGTTTGGAACACGATTAAGCAAGTAGTTTGCCGTGAGCATAGCTTCACCCCAAAACGAATTCTTAAGACCCGAGTAAGACAACATGGCATTGACCATCTCTTTAAGCACTCGGTTCTTTCGTTCGGCCACACCATTTGATTGTGGTGTGTAAGGTGCTGTGGTCTCATGTATGATCCCGACACTCTCAAAGTATTCCTTATCCATAAATTCACCACCACAATCCGTGCGTAGTGTTTTTATTAAGGTACCTTGTTGCAACTCAGATTCATTCTTGAATAAATAGAATTTGTCTAAGGCATCACTCTTTGCAAAGAGTAGATATACGTAATACCTAGAGCAATCATCTATGAATGTTACGTAATGCTTCTTCTTTCCTAATGAAAGAGTAGAGTGCAAGTCGCCTAGATCCGAGTGGACTAAGTCGAGCATTGATTGTTCTCTTTCAACTCTAGGAAATGGAAGTCTTCTTATCTTGGTCAACATGCACGTTTTATACTTGTCTTTTGGCAAGTCAAGTTTAGGTAAAATACCATCCTTAGTCATGTTATTCATACGCTTAAAATGAACATGTCCAAGCCGTGCATGCCATTTGACAAAATCACAATTGGAAGAAGAAGAAGACAATGTAAACAAACTATTCTTGTTTATATTAGTATTAGAAAGTTTATTACATAAAGAGAGAAGAAACATATTATTGTTCCAATGGCCAAAGCCTACAAATGTTCCTCTCCTAGATAATACATAGCGGTCGGCTTCTATGACTTGTTTGAAGCCAAGCCTATTGAGTACACCACCAGAAACCACATTCTTTCTAATGGCCGGTGCATGTAGTACATTTGATAAGATTAGAGTCTTTCCACTTGTGAAGTATAGATCAACCCGTCATTTTCCTAGAACGGGGGTGGTAGACTCGTTTCCCATATGTATGAGTGCTCCATCGTTAGCAACATCGTATGTCTTGAACCAATGCCGATCTTTGCAAACATGAGTTGTTGCACCCGAGTCCACCCACCATCCAAGGTCATCATCCTGCATGGACAAACATTCAAAAGTCAATGACACATAATTCAAATCAGAATTTATATCAAAGTTAGAGTCAAGACTTATAAGTGAGTCACCTTGGTTTGAGGGGTTTTGGCCACTTTGGCCTCCACCCTTGGATTCATTGTCCTTAACCTTGCAATCCTGTTTGAAGTGGCTAGACTTGCCACACTTCCAACAAGAACCTTTTGGTTTCTTGTCAATATTATCCTTCTTGGACTTCTTGCACTTATTTTCCTTGTCCTTGTCTTTGTCCTTTCCTTTGAACCTCTTCCTTTTGCCCTTGCCATCCATCATGTTGGTCTCGTGGGAAGTAGAAGTTTTATCCTCCTTCTTGAGTCCCCCTTCTTGTGCCCTAAGACCTTGTTCAATTTGAAGGTGAGAGCCAAGTTCCACCAACGTGAGTTCTTCCTTCTTGTGCTTTAGCACATGGCGGAAGTCCTTCCAAGAAGGGGGGGAGCTTATCCATTATAGATGAAACCGCAATGGCCTCATCCATATGCATGGCATGTTGAGTGAACCTCCCAAGAATCCGGAGCAATTCATTGTATTGTTCCATTACCGGCCTTGAGTCCATCATTTTATATGAGTTAAAATCCGAGACTAAGAATTTGCGAGATGAAGCATCCTCTGCCATGTACTTAGACTCTAGTTGATCCCACATTGATGTTGATGACTCTACACTTTGGTAGACATCAAACAATGCATAAGTCATGCCATTGAGAATATGACCACGACATATGTAGTCATCATTATCCCATTTGCTCCTTCGTCGGACAACCTCTATCTCCTCCACCATATCATCAACCGGCTCGGCCGGTCTAGGTGTAGTGGGTACATAAGCGACTTTTAGTGTAGTCAAGAGGAAGTGCATTTTCTTTTGCCACCTCCTAAAGTCTACACCCTCAAACTTATCCAACTTCCCAAGACGAGAAGTCATTTCTGTCACTAACGTCTTACTCATTATTGATCAATCCAATCCTACAAAACAATTAGCAATAAATACACTTGTAAGATTGTTGGAATTTCGGTGTCCGGTTTTAGACCAAAGGGCCGTAGTCTCACTTAAGTGAGTAGATGGTTGTTGTCCTAATTGCCAATCAAATTAATATAATTTATCTTGAAGTGAAATAAATTATTAAATAAGGGTTTGTAATCTCCACAAAGGAGTAGACAAAACCCAACCAAGAGTTTGTAATCTCCAAAAAGGAGTAGACTAAACTCTAATAGAAATTAAGTTCAATTGCAAGTCTTATAAACCGATTGTTATATGTTAAAACATTGACTTGGATTATGTAATGAGTCATTCATAAATGAATTTTCCTTCTAAGTGTATTCTCCCCTACACCGGGAATATCCAAATACCTTAGTGGGATAAAACGTTACACGTTACAAAGACTAAGTAAGAGACTTACTTGTCTTACTTTGTAGAAAGGGTATTCCTAGGTTTTGTCAATACAAAACCAAACTAAGATGGATGCCTATCCTTTGTCAATACAAAGGAACTATACTGGTCTTTCGAGTTTTGCAAACAAGCTTATAAGAAGGCCTATCCAATGTCAATAAAATGGAACTAAAAGCTTTATTGTTGCAAAAACGAATTGTTCAATCAAGTGCAAATGGCTCTCCAGTTTATAGGCATAGGGGGCCATGGTTTTGGGGAGTTAAAAGAGGTTAAAATCGGTTATGGAAGTTACGTGGAAGTTACTTGGAAGATGGGCTTTGAAGCACTAGAAAGCCAGAGGCCCGAGGCCCACATAGGGAGCCCAAAACCGCTCCCCGGAGCTAGCTTAGAGCTAGCTTATTTTTCTTGGTCCAAACACTTCCAATGAGCTTCATTCACTTTAATATAGCTAGGGTAAGCTCCAAGATCCTCAAACACTCAATATCTTAGCTCAAGCTAGTGTAGCTCCTTAAGACGCTCACTAGCTGCTTCATTGACATTCAGTAAGCATTTGAGCTTGGATTGCTCCCAATTTTTAACCACATATTCTTTAGCCAATATAAGGCCTAAGAACCAAAGGTGTGCCGATAAAATGTGGCTAAAAAGTCCCAAACGTCGGTCTTCTAAAAGCTAGCACAAGTTGACCTTGTCGTGAATCACCTTGCTTTGATTCGACTCCCCTTATAATACTAGTTATTCTTAGTGCCGATCACTTGTATTGCCTTCCGCAAACCGGACCATAGTGACACACATGTGATCAACTCATTGCACCTTGTCTCAAGACAAGCTCAACGGTTACAATGAAGACTTAGCCCAAATCTCCAACATATAGATCGAAGACTAATCTTTATCCGTGAAAATCTTCATACCAAACGAGTCCAAATCGATTGTAAGCATAAGCGGTGTAACACCCCGAATTCTCAGAACTCGGAGTATTACTGGTTAGGACCTCACAATGGGTCCCGACCTCAGTTTGACAACAACATCACTAGGATCTTGCAACAAGACACAAATAAAGAAACCGAAATTCATAAAAAAAATATTTTTAGGGTAATGAATGCAACACTGTCTAGCAGCCTAAAGTACTTAAACAAAAGAAAAGAACAATTGTCTTAACTAAAGGAAAGGAAAGACAAAAACAACCCCCAACCCCCGCTCTAAGGAGTACGGAGACCCGGCTGACCACTACTTCCGGATCACTCAGCTGCTGATCTAACATGCGGTAAGTCTAAAACAACAACAAGAAGAACCGTTAGCTAGTTATCTAAATATTAGCAGAATAATAGCAGCACAAACACACACATAAAAATATAAACACCCATCATGCTTTCAAACAAGTCCATTTTATTATCTTCATTTAAGTCATTCACTCTAATGATACTTATTTTGTGACACGAGGGATTCCCAAACCTCGCCTCCGCCCCCGTGTACCCATCAAGAGTGGATCCGATGCATCTCACCGTGTACCTGTATGGTCTGGGTATAGAGAACCTCCCAGTCTCCTGGCAGAGCTGGGCAGTGATGTCACGGCCCGTTATACATACACTTGGGCCTTAACACATAATAACAACGGTCGTCCTAACAAGTTGTTATTATAAACACATATCGCACACACCACCATTATCATTCAACTAACATCCAGAGACCGGCTAAGTAAGTCGCATGGACTTACCTGAGTCAAAACACTCTAACACTTCTCAAACAGTCCGTACTCGTGGTAACTCAAACGCCTGTCAAATAAGGCATGTATATCAAAATCACATCTCGATGTCCAACCTCATGCGAAGGAATTACGGAAAAAGCTCTCTTATGGTAAAAGACCATTTTACCCTTGGTATCGTAAATTCTCGAAGTTTATTCATGAATTCCACTAATTTCAGCCTTATCTTATTTTCCAAAATTATGTCTCTCGGATAGCTATTTATGGTTATAAGGTCAAACTCGAGACAACCCTAAGAAGGATAACCTTCCTCCTCTCTGGTTACTAATTATGTTGCTACATACATAATACCGTTAACATGTTTTTCCTTCTCCTCAGCTCACTTATTTTTACATAATTTCATAAATTCCAACTCGTACTTATATATATATATATATATATATATATATATATATATATATATATATATATATATATATATACTTGCATTTTTATATATTCTATATTTATGCTTATAAATATACTCTTATATAAAGATTATATATATCCAATAAATTCCAAGCTTCTATAAACATGAATAAACTTTAAAACACTTATATGTACACTTACACCTCCCATATCATACCTATATATACATGTACACGGCACTGCTACATGTATATTTATTTATATCTTTCACTCCTACATCTACATATACATACATATATACACTACACTCCTACACAAACACACTTGTATACATTTATTATCTCTAAACGTATACATACTTATATATATAAACTGCACTTATTCACATGTATATATATATATACCTATCTCCTCCAACTCACACATCTAAAAATATATATGCGTACCCTGCCCACATTCATATATATATACTCATTTCTCCAATCTGTTCATCCATATGTACATATCGATCTACACTGCATCCCTATAATCTACATCCTACACATACAATATACACGCTTAACGTACGGTACTAAGTATATATGGATTAACTCACCATCCAGCCCCCTCGTCATGCACTTGAAGAGAAACAACAGCGGCTCGGTTCGGTTCTTCCGGTTGATGTCGCAGAAGGGTCGAAGCTGGCTCGCCTGCCTGCACTCCCGACGAGGCTGAGACTCGCCTTACACCCACGTCGTAGCCGAGACTCCCACGCCAGTCGCTTGTACTCCCTCCACGTTGCGCTGCATTTCTTGGCTAACCACTGCAGGACCCGGAAGAGCCACCATCTCCCAGTTAGCACCGGAACAGAAGGAAGACAGAGGGGGAGGAACGAGCAACTCACCGATTGCAGCGGATGAAGACCTCGGCGCTGTGTCGATGGTCCAAGGCAGCGCCGCCAATGTCCCAGTGGGGTTGCTGCTCGTCGCGATAATCGACCGCATCGTCGGAAGGGCTCGGTGGTGGCAAGGCTCTTCTGTTCGTAAATCTGGACGGAAGGTGGGAGGCGGTCTGTTGCAGAAGGTCGAGCAGGTTCTTCAATGGCGGAAAGGAGAAGATGCTGCTTCACCTATGCGGCTGTTTTGCTGCATAGTGGGGATGGAAACGATATACAACACCAGGGAAGGGAGGCGTCGGCGGCGGTGGGTGAGGCTGAGGCGCTCGCCTCCAGCGGTGACGGCGCGGCTCTTGTGCTGAGGCGGAAGGTGCTGCTGTTTGTTAGATCGTGTTGCGAGAGGGGAGGGAGAAGGGCAACAGGAAGCGGCAAACGTAGCAGGTAACGTGGATTAGCGTCACTAGATTAGGTTAAAGTTAAGAGGAGATTAGGGTAGATTAAGAAGTGGGCTGGCTGATGGGTATTTGGGCTTGCTACATCCTACTTGGACAACTTAAAAGTTACTTGTGCGGGTTAACTAGTGATGGTTAGTTAACCGATAAGAAGAATAACCACAAGGTTATAAAAGAATTTTATCGACATCTAGTGAATTTCTTTCGGAGATCCACGACGAAAATGGTGAAGTTAAATCAATACAAGTACTAGTAGCTTGGATGATAACGTTAGATGAGTCCATTTTGATAACTCTAATAAAGAAATTTAAGAGCAGCTCTTGACGGTCGGCAATGACCCTTGATGATGGTAATGGTGAAAAAGGGAATTGTTGGGAGTAGTTACTTACTACTGACTACGAAAGATACATATCAGAGTTAGAATGAAGGGATCCATGTAAAAAGAACTAGAAGACTAAGAGGAAGTAGATGATTGGAAACATGTCTATGTCTTAGCATCCCACACAAGTAAGACTGATGGTGCTCATTCGAGAAAAAGTAGGGTCAGACTGTCTAGATTGACAGGGAAAACCCTTGTGATTAAAGATGTGACACAAAATAATTGGAAATTCCGAGGCGGCACAAACATAAAGAGTATGATGTAAAGTCTTGGTGAAATGTGTGGTCGAGTTGTGAGGTGATTGCAGATAGAATCTACAGGTTGACTAAAACAGACATGAGAAGGAGTAAAAGTGAAAGACTAAAGGTTGTTATATGGATCCGGTATCACACCAATAAGATGGTTACCGAAAGGACTAAAGATTGTTAGTTAAGGAGAAATGGAGGTATTCCAAACAAAAAAAAAAAAAAAAAAA